>OX459034.1:45685297-46006054 GCA_949775005.1 Orthosia gothica | reverse complement strand
CTTTGCCCTCTCAGTATATTTATGAAAATCTTTTATATGCTCATAAAAATATAAAATTGTTTAAAAAATACAGTGATATCCATAACATAAATACTAGGAACAAACACAAATTTGTAGTACCTACAACAAGGCTCAAAAAGATAGGTGGCTCGTTTAGATGTCAATGTGTACGCTTTTATAATAAGCTTCCAAGCCACGTACAAGATCTAAGTCTTAATAAATTCAAATCATTCATTAAACGTAAGTTGTGTCAGAAAGCGTTTTATACTATTAAAGATTACGTTGAGGACAAAAAGGCTTGGGATTGAGCTGCTCCAATTAATTTTGATTTTTTTATATTTTGCACCGTGAATTTTGTTTTTAATTTTGATATTTTTTTTTGTTTTCTTGCAATGACAAGAATATTTACTTTTTAAAGTATTATATTTTTTATTTTTTTATTATTGTGAATGTGAAGACTATGTGGATTTTTGTTTTTTATTATAACTTAGTTAGTTTTTACTCATGGTCTGGCAGTTTGAGTAGTTTATGCGGCCTACCCGAATGTCCTTTCTTTGGTATTGTTCGTCGAATCGTTGAGCTCCGTAAATTCTGAGTTGAGCTGCTCGGTTATTGACAAATGCGTGCACTGACTGGACAGGTCCACTCAATCTGGCTGGTTCTTTCCTCAAAAGACCATTTCAGACATATGTCTACATGGTCTTCACATGATATAACCAAGTTTTTGTCAAGACTTTAAAAGAGACTGTGACCTCTGAGTTTGTTTCGGCCTTTCTTCTCAGAGTAGTCAGATACGAAACGCCGACCTCATCTAGTTTTAAAAAATATGATCGACATGTAAAAGTGTTTGTACAAACCAACTTACAGAAATAAAATCATTTATCATTTATCATTCATTTATCATTTATCATTTAAAAATATAATTTGCTATGGTGTTTTGTGATTTGGGTTTTAACAAGACGAGGCAAGTCTTTGATAAGGCAATAATGGGATGAACGATCATTTTCTAAGAATAGTAGATGAATACTCTTAGATTTACCCTTACGCGATTCAGATCTGTACAGAGGACCTGTTATTAGCTTATTGTTTTTTAAACCGTATACGTAAATATTTAAAAAGGGATTATTTCTTCCGAAAATAACTATATCTGAAAAAGTAATGGGAAAAGAAATGTTCTGTTGTTGGTTTCGCGCCGCCTTATATGGCCTCCCAAATGGATCCCTGTCGAGGCCCTCCAGCATCTCGGCCCTCGCCGAGTCCTTGGCGGCGCACATAGCCGACTTGAGGACCGTCTTTGCCTCTAGGTAAGAGGCGTAGAGGCGGTCCTCCCCGGTCTGAAACCGGGTAGTGAGCCGCCGACTCCGCGTGTAGGCCCTCCTGGTCTCCACGCAGGCGGCCCGGAGCCCTGCCAGCTCCTCCGACCACCAATAAACGGCGTGACGGGGAGCCGGGCGGCGTGACCGAGGCATGCTGGCGTTGCACACCTCGGTCAGGGAGCCCCTGAGCTGGACCGCTGCCGCGTTCACGTCCAGGACCGATTCAACAGGGGGCGAGAGCCAGTCCCAGAGAAAGGCTGCCTCCTTGGCTGCCTCCCGGTCCAGGCGGGTGAGAGCCCACCGCGGGAAGGGAGATTGGCCAGAGCGGCCCATCCCCTCCCGGGGGCCGGTGGAGATGTCGAACCGCACGTATCGGTGGTCCGACAAAGTCTCCACCGTCTCCACCCGCCAGTTCACAACGCGGGTGGCCAGGGCAGGGGTGGCAAACGAGACGTCTACCACCGATCCTCCCCGTTGCCGCACACACGTGTGGACCGCCCCCCTGTTGAGGAGGGACAAGCCGCAAGAGGCCGCCCAGAATTCGGCGGCGCGTCCCCGGACGTTGCAGGAGGCAGCCGGGTTGCCCCAAGCCTTCGACTTGGTGTTTAGGTCGCCAAATATGGCGACCTGGCGTGGTGCCGCCCTCCCGGCGACTGCCGTAAGGATTTCGAGGAAGTCCTCGAAATCCCTTAGAGGGCGCTTTGGGGAGAAATAGACCCCAACCAGGGCCGTATCCCTCCCCCACGCGGCGGCCACGTATCCCGGTCCCCTCTCTAAAAGCGAGAGGGGAGGGCAGTCCGTGGAGGACCGCGCCACCAACGCCACCAAGCCGTCTCGGTCGCCCAGCCAGGTCCTGTACCTGGCTGGACCGAGTAAGGCTCGGCAACCACCGCCACGTCCACCAACCACTCGGCCACGGTCTGGATCAGCAGATCCTGAGCCGCTCTGCAGTGGTTGGTGTTCGCCTGGAGGATGCGATGTTCCACTCTATGCATCAATCGGACATCGCACCCCCCTCCTCCTCAGCCAGGCCAGCAGCAGCCGAAAGCCCTTCTTCCGCCACGGCGGCGGTAGCGGCAGGCTTTCTCGGCGCCTGTGCTTTTCCCTTCTTGGGGGGAGGATTGCACATCCTACCCTGCATCATGTGCCCTGCCGGGCGGCCAACGGCGCGCCGGACCGCACCCGAGCTGAATCCCACGTTTAGCCGTCCTTTGTCAAGGACGGCTTTGGCAGCGGCGACTGGGCACTCCATACGGATGGTGCCCATGCCGCCGCGGCCGGGCCTGATGTCCCGGGCTCGCACCGCTGCGACGCTACAGCCCCCCACCGCTGCGACCGCCGCCACCACCTCCTCCTTGGTGACCGAGTCGTCCAAGTCGGTCACCTCGATGGCCGCGGTCTTCACCGGCCTGGCCACCATGACCGCATCTGCGATGACCTCTTGCAGCTTAGCTGCGAAGAGGTCCGCGTTGGTATTGCCCTCTGCCCCCGGGAACTCGAAGATTCGAGCCCCGGCTTGGGTCCGCCGGCAAGAGACCTTGCCGATCCCCAGTTGGGTGGGATCGGCATTTGCACGCGCCCGTAACAATATGGACGCGTACGTCTCCCCGCGCTCCGCAGCCTCCGCAGTGAGCGTCACCACGACGGCTGCGGTCTTGGGAGGAACGAGGTTCCTCCTGGTGCCGGCGGTTTTGGCTGAGGGAGCAGCGCTGGCGGCCTTGGGTGGCCCTTTCCCCTTTCCCTGGCCAGTTGACTGCGACTGGCTGCTGGGAGGGGTGTTGATAGGGACGGCTGGAGGGGAGCTTTTCCCCTTCCCCTTTCCCTTTTCCTTGCCAGTCGACTGCGGCTGGCTGGGAGAGGTGGTGGCGGGGCCGGCAGGGACGACCGCTGCCGTCTTTTTGCCCTTCCCTTTCCCCTTGGTGACCTTCGTCCAGCCCTGCTGGTTGGTCCGGGTGGTAGAAGGTAGAAGGGCATCCTCCTCCCTCAGTGAGGTCGGCCCCGGCTCGCCCCTCTTCTTATCCGCGGGAAGTGGTAGCTGGTAGCTCCTTTCGGGCAAGAGCCGGTCCTCAATACCTGCAAGGCAGGCCCTCGTGAAGGCCCGCTCCTCCATCACAACCTTGCGGATGATATCCTCAAGGCTGGAGGAGGAGGGGCCCTCTGCCGCAGGTCTCGTTTCAGCCTGGGTTGGCCGGGCCGTGGCTTCGGCCAGCTTCTGATGCAGCTGGCTGACCACCGTCTGCAGGCGATCGACCCTCGCCTGCAGTTGCCGCGTCTCGTCGGTCGCCTGCCTCTGCACCAGCTCCGCAATGATGCCACGCATGCTCGCGGCCCGGCATTTGAGGGCCTTCTGGAAGGTACCCTTTAGTTTAGAGGACTTGGCAGCGACCTCCACGATCCCCTCCTGGTCCTCCTCAGCCAACCGCTCCAGCTCCAGTAGGGAGTGATCCGCGTACAGAACGACAGACGCGCCGTACCCGGACTTGGCACGAGCAAGGTGCGCCTGCCGCTCTTTGGCAGCAACCTGCTCCTCGAGGTCCTACTGAAACTTCTCCCGCCGAGCTAGGTCCAACTGGCGTTGGGCTTTTTCCAGACCCACGTCGTGGGTATCCGCCGTCAACGCCGTCGCCTTTTTGGTATTAGCCTTCCTTGAAGGCTCCTTCGCCGAACCCGAGGCCGAGCCATCGGAACCCTCCTTAAGGAAGGCCCGCTTCCGCGAAATTGAGCGAGAATCGACCTCCATAGAACTCGCTCTCGACACCACGGACTCGTTGTCGGACTCCGGCTCATCTGGCCCTCCTTCGTAGAAGGTCCGCCCCTCCTCCGCTGACGCTGAAGCGTCGCGTTGGCCCTGAGAAGGGCCTTTTGGTTGGCACTTAGAAGGGCCTTTGGGTTTTAAAAACCGCCCGCGGGTGTCCCGCGCAGGTCGCTCAGAAGACATAGTAAAATAAAAATTGCCGCAATTCGTAGCACTCTAGGCATTAAGATAAAAAATTCGCTACGATGCCCAGCACACTTTAGCCGTACCCAGTCTGCCACTCCGTTACGGTGGTCAGAACTGGGACGTTACCAGGGAACACGATCGAGGACGTATGCGCTGTGCGGGGTTCCCCGTTCTAACCAAACCTAACCCAAATGATTCACCAACATACCTGGCATTCCACATAGCCCATCTGAGTTGGATTGCTTTGAATCGGGGTGTTAACCATAAAGATGGATTATATCTATGGTATCAATATTTTAAACGATAGGCCTAATAATTTTCGATTAAATAAACATTATATCCAATAACGTTATACGAAATAAGTTTTAGAGTATATATATGTTATATCTAAAGAAATTATATCAACAGTTGGTATAACTCACGTTTATTATATCTTTTGAACGTTATTTAAATGAAAATATACCAAATAACTTTATATGATGTGAGATGCACCCCTTTTTACGGTCTCAAAGTATCTCAATACCAAATTTCATCTAAATCGGTTTATAATGAGAAGAATTTGCATGATAAAAAGTTATATACAAAGTTAACCCTCTCTCTCTCTTTTCTACCCATTTCGTGTTTTATGCAAAAATAAGTAGCCTATGTCCTTCCCAAGGTTGCATACTATCTCCATACAAAATTCCATTTAAATCGGGCTTTATTAAGAAGTATCATTACAAAACTAACGCCCCATCACCCATTTGGTGACTCTTCGTGTTTTATGCAAGTAGCTTATGAAGCTTGGCGTTTCCTTACGTGATCCCTTCAGGAATGAGGATATTCGCAGGAGAACCAAAGTTAACGATATAGCCCGAAGAATTGCCAAACTTAAGTGGCAGTGGGCAGGGCACATTGCTCGCAGATCAGATGGCCGATGGGGCTGAAAAGTTCTGGAATCACGACCGTGAACTGGAAGACTATGCGTTGGAAAGCCTCCCACTAGGTGGACCATTGACCTGGTTAAGGTTGCGGGAAGACGCTGGATGCGAGACGCATGGGACCGGTCAATGCGGCGACGCCTGGGAAGGTCTATGTCCAGCAGTGGTCTTTCGGCTGAAATGATGATGATGATGATTTATACATGGATTTTTACAATAAAATCGGCTGCGTATAACATCATCTCTGTTATTCTCATGATTACCTCAAACCACATACATTCTTTACACAATAAATAAATCAGAAAGCAATCTTATTACAACGACAATAAGGGCCACTGATGCGAAGCCAGTTTTAAATAACGTGTTTTGAAGGGTATTAATGCTATAAGAACAGGAGCGTACTGAGTTCACGCATGAATGAATGACCGGTGCGTAACAGTGGCAACCGCTGGCAAGCTACTACCTTTTAATGAGAGAATTATTTATTGTTTTATTATTTTAATGAATATTACAATATATTTCAAGCCTTCAAACTTTTTTGTACACGTTTTGTAAGGTTTCAACAATAAGATAGGCACTTTTTAGTATTCATATATTCTTTGTGCCCAAAATTCTTCGCGGTTAGTCGTAATGGCTACGCCCTAGGCGTTCGAGGATTGGCCACAAGGCAAGGGTACGTGTTGCATGCTGTAACAAGCGAATGTGACCTATTTTATTTAGAAGATCTAGTAGCCTTTTTCGCTTGGGTTAGGATAAAGGACGGGTGGCGGTTTGATTTGAGCGAAGAACAAAATATTTTCTTGCTGTGCAATGGAATGTGTTTTTTTGGTATTTGTAAATGCTCGACCAATATGGAAAATTCGTTGTTAAATTGGTTATCATTATAAACATACTACTGTTAACAATTTTTTTTAAATGCCTTGAAAATATTTAATAGACGGGCATCCAAGAGGTAGGTAGGTCACACAGTTTTATGGATGTTGTGTTGCGTTCCAAAACGGAGTCTAAAACGGGCCTTATTAGCACCTGGGGGCTTTTATAAGATTCGTGATTTCTTTGTTTTTTGTCTATCCCACCTCCAGATTTCTTTTGACTTTCGTCTAGCTAGTCTTACTCATCTAAACACCGTAAAATAAGTGAGTATACATACGTAGGTACACAAAATACAAAGATCCAATAAGTTATTTAAGGCAAACCAATCACGACATTTTCCCTTGTCCTCGTTATAAACAAATCGATAAAATTTGGAGTGTCCCTGAACTTAAACTTGGTTACTGGGGCAACGTGAACAAAGTTGCGAAGGGGAGTGTCTAGACGCGTAGTACGGAGGGGAATACCGGCAAATAAACAAACATTGTATCCGGCAGCATGTGTTTATTTTTTGAAAGCACAACAGTGATTAGTAACTGGTCTTATCTCGTTATAAAACTACGATAAAAGAGTTTTTGTAGAAGTGAACTGACTCATCGGAAAAGCCGACTATCCAGCCACATTATAGTAGTGGTGACAAGTAAGTGACCAGTTGGTAGAAGATGCCAATTAGTTGACACTAACTACGCTCTACCGGTACCGGCGTGTATGACTAGATGTATGAACGTTAACGAAGCAAAAAAGTATGTAACGTTCTGCAGTTTCTGCCTAAGTACCTCCATGGAAAACAGGCGTGAGTTTATGTCTGTATGAACTACCTAAGTGATAAAAAATAATGAAATAAGCCTCTATAATGTGTAATTTATACAAGTAAACAAAATCACTTACCCGAAATTCAGGATGGACAGGTGGCAGACACATTTTGAAAAAAATAATAATGAAGCAATAGTTATTTGTGCAATAAGAGAGCAAAGTTAATATTAATTCACGCGTGAAAATTAATCGAATGCGAGTTAGCTTCAAGCCCACAGGAAGGGGCAGAAGGTATGTTAGATCTTTACAACAGATCATAAATATCATAGACGAAACCAAAAACTTTAATAACTTTGTGTTGCCATCAACATACTGCCACTCCAAGCAGATAGACAGCACACCAATTATTATTCTAGTTACAATAAATCAGTAAAATTTAAAGGAAACCAAAACAATCTCTATGAACTCTAGCATAACAAGACCCGAATATAGTCAAAATCTACTCTGATTTTAATTTCGTAAGGCCATATTAGTACTTACAAGAGTGGGTTTGGGCACAAATTATAAGGGCTAAATCCTTAAAGAGGTTATACAGTTACCATAATATAAGCTGATAAGCTAAAAATAGACAAGAAATTTGCTGATAGGTAACAAATTACCCTTATAACTGCTAAAAAATATCGGCTATAAGGCCAATTTCTCGTGTAGTAGCAAAATGCAATAAGAATATGAGTAAATTACTTCATGATTATAGCAAACACCACCATTAATTATAAACAAAATAGATAATAAATGGCTGCCTTACTAAACATTTACCAAATCGCTCTTTTTTCGTTTATTATTCTGCAAGGTTATGTGGGAAAGCAGTTTTGTGAGAATTGTGGATATGTTTTATAACATATTTTTAATGCGCCTCTTAAAATTTATGTTTTTATTATTTAAAAAATGATTTTAATTTTGAGATCTCGTTGTGTAGTGTTAACTAAAAGAATAATTAGCAATTCAATGCTTTTAGTTATACCCTTATTGTAGCAGGGTAGCAAAATCGATTTATGTGCCCAAGTGCATTAACGTATCTTCGTACTTATAAATGGATCTATATTAAGGCAAAGAAAATGAGCCATACAGCCAAACACAATAAAAAGTTCACAGATAGAATTTGTTATTTTATAATATTTACTTTAATTTATTTGCCTTTTATGTGTTTTTTAAGACATAAAAGATATTAAAAAAGGGTAGGTTATTTATTAATTTAAAAAATATATATATTACAAAATTAATTTAATAGTAGTCTGTATAGGTCTGCAGCCCAAGCCTAATATCAATGTCGTAAGATTAAAAAAAAAAGCGGCGGGAAACAGGTCTTGTTTTTTCGTGCGTTTATTAATTTCTTCAAATTTGCTAAAATTGTTAAAAATGTCCAATGAAGAAGAGGATTTCTCCTAATACTCTTATGGAAATTAATACACAGATAGTTGTGCAACAGATATTACCACCAAAGTCTCGGAAAAAATATCTCAAGGTTTACGATAATTTTATAAATTGTAGAAAAGAAAAACTAGTAACTACGTTTTCAGAAAGTGTTCTTTTGAGTTATTTTGTTGAATTATCCAAAAAACTTCAGCCACCTACACTGTGGAGTATATTTTCCATGCTGCAAGCAACATTACAAATGAAGGACAATGTTCATATATTAAATTATTCGAAGCTTACATCTTTGTTGAAGAGGCTTTCCAGTGGGCACAAAAGCAAGAAACGCAAGGTCTTTTTAGCTAATCAAGTGGAAACCTTCTTAAATACTGCTCCAGGTGAAAAATATTTGGCCACAAAAGTACGTAATACACATTCCTTTTATATTTTATTGCTCGTATACCTATTGATATCTATTGTTCTTTTGTTCCAAAGTGTATAAAAGTTATTAATGTTGTTTTAGGTGGCACTTATATTTGGCATAAGCGGTGCGTGCCGAGGCATTGAACTTGCGAATATTAACGTAGACGACGTCAAGACGGACACGCAATAAACTTACCCGATACAAAAAACAAACGAGAGCAAACATTTGTTGTCAAAGAAGATTACCTGAATATAGTTAAAAAGTACCAAGCTCTACGTCCTCAAAACGTGTCGACTAATAAATTTTTCCTCAACTATCAAAATGGGAACTGGTGCACTAAGCAAGTTTTAGGACGCAATAAATTTGCAACCTTTCCCAAACAGATCGCAAATTTTCTAAAATTAGAAAATCCCGAAAATTACACGGGTCATTGCTTCCGCCAGACCTCAGCCACCCTTCTAGCAGACTCAGGAGCAATCAGGTTGCTGAGGGATACATCGAAGAATCCGTAGAGAACAAAAGCAAGATTACTGACTATATAACAGAAGCCATTAATTTAATCCCAAGCAAGCCAGTCCCTTCTACATCTAGAGATTCCTTGTTTTCGTCAGAGCCATCTTCTCATAATATGCCATCTTCTCACAATATGTCGCCACCCCCGGAGAATAAAATGGTAATAGCAAAATCACTACTTTTCAGGAAAAATAAAAAACTGATTTTCGACTATATCTTGCCAACTAATTTGTGTAGAGAAACGAGAAATAGGACAATGGTAGCTAATTTTTTATGCTTTATAATGCTTTTAAAGAAGTTTTACTAAGGTTATTTGAACTAAAGATATTTCGAATTTAAAAAGATACTAAAATTCTTGTACTGTTTTAGTTTATTAATATACACTTACAATTTTAATCGCGGCAATTACCAGAACCTATGAATATTGCAATATTACATTACAATAATATTCATTGAAAAATGGATGCCAGATTAATGGAAAACAAGATCATTTGCAATTTTATTCTAGTTAATTTTCAATTTGCATAATTAGGTAACAGAAACTTAAACTTTTATTCTAGGGTTTAAAATGAAACAACGTTATTCTAATAAACTATTATTTTAATTAATAAGTATAGAAAAAAAATGGTATAATATAAAAACGGTATTTTTCAGAATTTGTGAAGATGACATTGTCATCTTCACAAATTCTGAAAAATACCGTTAATATACAAATAATATATATATATATATATAATAATAATAGAAAAAACAATTTCCTTCAGTATTCAAAACTGTACTAATTTTACTTTGAATATTAATTAAAGAAATGTTACGTTATACTACTGTTTTATTTCCTCGCAATCGAAATGAAAAGCAGAGTTTAGAACCATTTTATCCTCGACATTACTATCAGCCTTCGCCTTCGGCAAAAATTTATTGTATTTTTTTTCTACTCTTTAGGTTGATTTTCTATTTAAGCATGTTTTTAGTTTTTTTTACTATTATTTATTTTTTACTTTTTAGTTCAATCTCTAATCCTGAAGATCCTCGTAAGGATTGTGGGACAAACTATTTAAATGCATTGTTTGTCATCGGTCCTTGATAAGTGTGCAAAGTTCCAAATTAATGCGACGTTTTGAAGGTGGTGAAAATCACGTTCAAAGATTCCGTTACATACAGTCAACGGAAGCATTTCTGGCGTCTTTCAAAATATTCATAAGCAGATAGGGCTGGCCTAGTGATGTATTTTGCGATAACGGTGTTTGTTTTCGTATAGCAAGGAATCATAGCCAATTGATTAAATGAAATGTGCAGGCACCTCTCTCCAGACGCTTGTACAGGCTTATGCCGCGAAAGAAGGCATTAAAATGCATTTTACGCGTGGGTTTACTAGCGACTTAGAACAAAGAAGCAATATTTCAGACTTACTTGTTTTGTCGACCACGCGTAGGTAGGTCGTGCTGGAGGGCAATCAGCTGACTGCTGATGCGTAAAGATATTTTTAGCTACTGTGATTTTTAATTTTGTAGACTAAACCGACAGCTGCCAATGACCTTATTTTTAGGGTTCCGTACCCAAAGGGTAAAACGGGACCAACGGGACCACGGGACTCAACAAAGAAAACGCGTGGCGCGAGCGGCCCCTCCCGTGCCCCGCCAACCCTTCAATGACTGCGGACAGCACCAAATGCTAACCCTCTTCCTGTCTTCATATTTATTTATAAGAAATAAACTCAAAAAATACAAAATATATCATTTACATATTAAACAAATGGACAACTAAGGTTTTATTTTACCAATATTCACAACAAACAGTACAATTTATATTTCCTTTAGGCAAAGTAAGTTCGCGTCGCTAACAGTTATCATTGAAGTAAATGGTTTCCAGATAGGAATGGCGTGTTCTAATTGAGACTTTATTCAAATTCGTATAATACCAAAAATATATGCTAAGCGATTGCTGATAGATATGTCGTGAAGGTCCAGTGGCTAAGACCTCACCTCTCGTGCTTGAGGTCGTAATCCAGGCAAGTACCAATGTGACTTTTTCAATTTATATGTTATTTCGAAGGCCATCGCTGGCAACGGTGAAGGAAAACATCATGAGTCAACCTGATCTAATCTATCTATTATAAATCAAAATTAATGGCTTTATGTATTGCTGAGCGCAAAACTCGAGAGCGGCTGGGTCAAGTCGGCAGTTTTTTGTTTTTCAAATACCTATTTTAGCCCAGTAGAAATCTACACTATAGAGGCTAAAATCGCAAAGCATGATGTGTAGTTCTGCATTTTTGCTATATTGTATGGATTAGGTAAGGTAGTGTGAACACAAATTTGTAACTTTGAAAAACTTGTGCTAGCTACGCACCACGCGAAAAACTGACAAAACTTGCGTTCTTCCCTTTTTAAACGACTTCAAAAAAAGGAGGAGGTTCTCAATTCGTCGGAATCATTTTTTTTTTTTTTTAATGTATGTTCCCTGATTACTCAAAGATGCCTGGACCGATTTCAAAAAATCTTCTTTTGTTTGAAAGGGTACTTACAAATATACATACTTCTTAGTTGGTCCCATAGTCATCAGGTCAGGATCTGATGATAGAATCGTAGAGAAATCGAGGGAACTCCTCAAATATTATAGGTAAACATAAAACAATTTTGGTATTTTCCTCAACAATGCAATCATTTGCACTCAGAAAGTATCATTTGGTGAATTGGAACTGATGAAGAAGACCACAGATGGCCACTGGAACTCCGCACGCGCGGCGAACGCACATGCCCCTACCGTCCCGACAACCGCCGCCACACCCCCCGATGGAAGACGAGCAACCAAGCGCGAGTGAGACACAGCGGCGGCCGCCCGACCGGCAGCAGCACGTCACGCGCGCATGCTAACATGGCCGACCCATTCTTACGTTAGGTTCATCATAACATCATTATGTATACTTCACCCGGCGCATAAGATACTCTTTCCATCGTAAATAAACAAATAATAACGTGAATCGCCGGACGAATACGCCAAGCGACTTGACTTACTTGACTTAATGTCCTTTAACCCCTAGATGGGGCAGAGGGCGTCCACAGATGTCCTCCATCGCAATCGGTCTTGAGCTTCACGCTTCACCTCGCTCCATGTCATTCCGATGCTCGTCGCTTCTGCCAACACTGTGCGACGCCAGGTTTGACGGGGACGGCCACGCTTTCGTTTCCCCTGGGGATTCCAGTCCAAAGCTTGTTTGGGTATGTGATCGGGACCCCTTCGGAGCGTGTGGCCAATCCATCTCCACTTGCGACGCTTGATCTGGCGGTCGATCGGGCTCTCGTGGCATTTCTCCAAACAGCTCTACATTGGAGATGGTCTCGGGCCAGTAAACTCCGAGAATACGACGAAGACAGCGGTTGACGAAGACTTGTATTTGGCGTGAGATGTCCTTTGTGACCTTCCACGTTTCGCACCCGTAGAGCAGCACGGATTTGACATTGGACCCGAAGATTTTGAGTTTAATCCTTCGGGTCAGTTTCCGCGATTGCCAAACAGGTCTCAGCTGGGTATATCGCAGCATATCGGCGTGGGTATGACTCAGCAGGCATAGGTCATCGGCGTAATCCAAGTCTTCCAAGACGTTGGATAATCCCCACTCTATGCCGCGGCGCCTGTTATCGTAGATGCGAATCATAATTCCATCAAGAACGACCAGGAAGAGGAGCGGTGACAGGAGGCAGCCTTGGCGTACATCCGCGTGCACTGTTACGTCATCCGATATGAGGCCGTTATGAGTAGGTACAGGAATATTTCTTATAAATACTCTGCAACAGACGGACTATTTTCGGCGGCACTCCAATTTCCAGTAGGCGGGACCAGATACTAGACCACTTCAGCGTATCAAAGGCCTTTTCGAAGTCTACGAAGGTTAGATAAATCTCACTCTGCCACTCTGATGCCTATTCCAGTATGATACGGAGAGTGTTGATCTGGTCCGTACAGGAGCGGTTCGAGCGGAAACCAGCCTGCTCCTTGCGTAGAAGAGGATCCACGGCCTTCGACAATCTGTCCAGGATGATCTTGCAAAAAACGGTTTATTCCCATCGGCCACCCCCAAGTTGCCACCCCGGTGGCCGATGGGAATGATTTAGTGAATTTTCCTACCTTCCTTTATTCCCATCTGCCACCATCATAAGTTTAGTCAGGTGGTTGATTCTCATGACCGTAAAACGGGTTGAATAGAAAAAATATCAAAAAAGTTTTCAAGGTTCATATTTGACTATTTTTCGTTAAAGGATTTTGGTAGAATTTTAAACCATCAACATTTTTTCTTTGAGTTGGCAACAATTTTATGACATTTTTTTTGCGTTCTTTTAATAATCTCCTCTTGTTCTGTCCTAATCATACTACTGATTTTGTTCACTCTTCCTTCCATATTAACTAGTCCATTCTTCCTTCTATATTCAGTTCATTCTTCTTTGGAATGTGTTTCTTATTTGTACGCACAATTAAAGTATTCGCAAAACGCTTTTTGCGTATGGGTTGGATGTCCACCATGTACCGATGGTGCATAGCTGTGCGTCTTGATAGTATATTACCTTATTAGTATCTTCGTTCGTTTTCCTTCTTCTTCGTTTTTCAAGTCAGCCTGAAGTGCTAGTCTATCTTCGAGCGTTGAAATAGTGACAAAAATTTCATGTCCTTGGCAAAGCATAATAGTTTGGATGAATGGAGGCTCTGATCGATATCGTTCACACATATTACAAACAAAAAAGGACCGAGGAACGAACCCTGAGACACTCCGCTGGGCAAGTTTACCCAACTAGACATATAATTATTGAGAACTACTGCTTGTGTCAGAAGAGAACCAAGAGGTGCCCACGGATGTAGCTTAGCTTCTTTATCAGGGTATTGTGGTCGAGCCGATCAAATGCCTTACTATAATCTGTGCAAACCACATCGATCTGCTTACCGTTATCCATAGCATCCGTTATCAAACCATTAAATAAAATCAAATAAGAAATGGTAGACCGTCCTTTTAAAAATCCGTGCTGAAAAAACTAACAAGGGCGGATATAACTGGTTATAGACAATCCTCTCAAATATTTTAGCTATAATGCACAGCTTGCATATAGGCCCATGATTAGTAATCTCTTTTTTATACCCCTCCTTATATACGCGTGAAATAAAAACAGATTTCTATAATATGGGGACAAGACCTTGAGTGAGACTTCCAAAAACCCAAATTGAAATAGGTAGGGCAATGCAAGGCGCGCATTTAGTTTGAAATTTAGATGATATTATTAAGTTATCAGGGCCAGCACCTTCAGTTGGATCCAAGTAACAAAGTAAACCAGTCACAGCATCAACATTCACTTTTATATGACAAATGTCATGAGAATCGCCCACCACCCCGGTGGCAGATGGGAATAAAGGAAGGTGGCAGATTTCACTAAATAAGTCCCATCGACCACCGGGGTGGCAAACGCCACTAGTTAGTGCCATCCGCCACCCCGGTGGCAGATGGGAATAAAGGAAGGTAGGAAATTTCACTAAATCATTCCCATCGGCCACCGGGGTGGCAACTAGGGGGTGGCCGATGGGAATAAACCCAAAAAACCTTAGAGGGAATCGAGAGCAACGTTATACCTGTCCAGTTATCGCACTGGCTAAGATCACCTTTTTTAGGAACAGTTATAAGAAGACCTTTGTTCCATTCGTCTGGTATCCAGATATTTTCAATGAGCGGCGTCAGGACGTCGACTGCGGTGGGTAAGTCGGCTTGAAGCATTTCCGCAGTTATCAGGTCGAGTCCTGGTGCTTTGCCTGTCTTCAAAGAGCGGATTGCCTCCGCAACTTCAGAGGCTGACGGTGGTTCCGCGTTAATGTTGAGAAGCTGGGTGGGTGGAGTACTGACTTGCAGCGCGTCAGGTGCCGATGTAGCTGACAGATGGAAGACCTCTTCAAAGTGTTCACGCCAGCGAAGTAGCTGCCCTTCTGACGTCACAATGATCTTTGGACTTCAGCGGCTTCTTCCTCGACTTGCTGTTACCTGCCAAGGTTTTGGTAGCATTGTACAACTCTTTCAAGTTGCCGGAGTTTGCAGCTTGTTGAGCACGATCAGCAATACCATCAGCCCACCGTCTCCTATCTTTGCGGGTACTGCGATAGATTTCCTTGCGTTTCTGACGGTATTGCGTGTTAAGGTCGTATGGCGTCGTTATGAGTCTCAAGCAGTCTCAGATGAAGATTCCTTCTATCTTCGATCAGGTTCCACGTGCGTTGTGACATCCAGTCCTCCCGAGAATGAGTCTATTTGTGCCCTAGAACGACGGAGCTGGTCTCTGTATAGGCCACTTTGATGCGGTTCCACTCCTCGTCTAATGAGTCCGTAGCAACATCGAGTACAGAAAAGCGATTGCGCAATTCCATCTGAAAAGTTTTACGCGTGTCTGAGTCATGCAGTTTGCTCACCTCGAACCTTCTTCCAATCTTGCCAGGCCCTCCAGCCGCACGGGCAACTGCAACCTTGAGCCGGACTTCAGCAACTATCAGATGGTGGTCGCTATCAATATCGGCGCCTCTGCGGTTGCGGACATCGAGCAGTGAAGACCGCCATTTGGAACTAATGGCGAGGTGGTCAATTTGGTTCTTGGTGACCCCATCAGGGGAGTTCCACGTGTACTTATGATGGTCGCCATGAATGAATAATGTTCCTCCGATGGTAAGGTCGTGGTTCTGACAAAACTCGATGAATCGCTCCCCATTCTCGTTGCACACTCCAAGTCCCTGTGTACCCATATGCCGCTCGCGGTTAGTGTTAACACTCCCAACCTTAGCATTCAGGTCCCTCATGACGATGACGATATCTTGCTTTTTTATGTTCCTAAGGGTGGCGTTAAGGGCATTGTAGAAGTCGTCCTTGGTATCCTCTGTTGATGCATTGGTTGGGGCGTAGCACTGGATAATGGAGATCTTCCGGGCTCTTGAGTTGAAACGGGCACACATGATCCGGTCTGAGATCGGTTTCCAGTCCAAGAGGCTATTCTTAGCTGCATTAGAAAGGAGGAGCCCCACGCCATACTCGCGCACATCTTCCTCATTAACTTTACCTGAATACAGCAAAGTCAAGCCCCCGGACGTTCTCAGCTCACTAAAACCGTTTCTCTTCACTTCGCTCAGACCGAGTATCTGAAGATTGTAGCTAAGCATTACTGCTTCTGCTTGGGCTAGTCGGCTGTCATCGCTAAGCGTGCGTACGTTCCAATAAGCAATTCGTGTCCGTTTTTTCATGCCAAAAGTCGTCGTTGAAAGATCAATTAATTATTGTCGGGCAAGCGGGTGATTAGCACTGTGCCCTAATCCGATAGCGGGGCTGCCGCCTTAGAGCCTTCGGATGTGCTCGGTTTTATTTCGGGTATCCTCCCTAGTGAGACGATTCTGTTTTAAGGCGCAGAATATTCGCCCTTCGCCCTGCATCCGTTAGCTCAGCTGCAACTCGGGGTGGCGGACGCGCGTCGGCGCGGTTGCAGCAGGTCCCAGGGAGAACGACGGGGACGTGGATGACTTGGACTGGCTAGGGCTCTGCTTTATACGGTACTTCGCCACGAGTACAGAAGAAGTTATTTTTGGCATTTTATAGGTAATGCTGTTCTCACCAACAGCGATTCCCACCAAAACATACCCTAGCTTCTCTCCCCTACGCCAAGCGAAGCAAAACCATAAGAATTCAGGTTCCAACGCTTGTAACATGTTACATGTAATTGTTACATGTCTTAGTTTTAATTAATAATATAGAAAAGAAATATAAAAATAATCAATTATTTACATTTATCTACATTATTTACAAAATGGGAAAGTAACTATTTACAATACTGAAAAAAAACAAAAAGAAACTTATTAGTTTCTTTTTGTTTTTTTTCAGTATTATGAACGCACCAAATCAGAATTCTGCATAGCTACAATTTATCACCACGTTCGTTCCTATTTTTCTGTTTCTTCTTCTTGTTTGTATATTATGTGTGTGTGCATAAATGGTTAAATAAATAAAATAAATAAATAAAATAAGCGACATATTAGGCACCCAGAGACAGTTCCTTTGTTCTCGGCGCGGGCGCATCGTTCATGTTGTTCATTCACGACAGAATGATTCCACGTCCGAATTTTCTACCTACCTGTTTTTCATTTACTCTCCTCCTAAGAGAGTAAGGCTAAGAGGTAGTTCTTGAGACCGGGACACGCTACGGACACAAACTCAAATAGTGCTTGCGCAGAATAGTTTTTAAAGCACTTTTAGACGTTGTTTCGGCAGACATTTCCTTAGGTAATTCATTTAACAATGTTAAGAAAATGTATGTGTTAATGAGTGGAGTAGTGTAGTGTGTGTGCGTGTGTTTTTATGTAGTTTAAGGAGAGAGAGATTAATACACTCTCTGTGTATTATTCTAGGTTTGTGGGTAATGGTTGTGATGAGCATTTGTGCTAGGATAGGATTTAAGTAACGGGAGCTACTTAAATCCTATCCTAGCACAAACAGGATCCTATCCTCACTTAAATCCTATCCTAGCACAAATGGGAGGGGATCGTACCTTAGTAATCGTTAACAACATATAGAAATCTCAAGAATATGTGCTAGACGTAAATTGGAATTTAAATACCAATCTGATAGAGAAGTCAAATTCGGAGTTCCACAGGGGAGTGTAATTGCGGCTCCATTATTTCTTATGTACATCAATGATCTTCCGAGAAAAGTGCAACAGCCGATGGTGTTATTCGCTGATGATAGCACAGCGTTAGTAAAATGCGTGGATAAAGCATATTATGAAAAAGACATTAATGACACATTAAAATCAATAATTAATTGGCTAAACTCCAATAATCTAATTATTAACTTACAAAAGACAAAGATTATGCACTTTTTTCAACGTTTGCACCCATATACTTCAAAAATTTAATACAATGGACAAAATATTGACAAGACAAATGTTGCTAAATACTTAGTTATAGTAATTGACAGCCAATTGGAAACAGCAGGCAGAAGAAGTCTGCAAAAAGTTAAGTAGAGGACCTTATATTCTCTACAATTTGTCAAAAAAAGTTAATATTGACCCCATCATTATCTCTATCTTTAGATACGGAGTAGTCTTTTGGGGAATTGCAGTGAACGAGAAAGGGTATTCAGAGCCCAAAAATATTGCTTGATATCAATGACCGGCATAAATTCAACAGACAGCTGTATCCCTATGTTGAAATCCCTAAAATTATTAACCACTCCATCACTTTATATTCTGGAGGTAGCATTATTTGTTAAAAAGAACCTAAATCTTTTTGAAACAATGATAAATCATTCTTCAAGACCGGCATTACTAAGATCCCAATACAAAGGTTTACTTCATACAGGTAGTTTCAAAACAGCTTTACTAAAAATGAATATTATGCATATGGGACCAGTTTTCTAAAGTAGTGTAGTAGTGTGTGTGTGTAAGTAGTAGTAGTGGTGTTTACTTTTGATGGCAGAGTAGTCTCTATGGTAACTACCCATAGCTGTTGTTGTTGTTATGTCTTGTTCAAAAAAAAGAACATCTTAAAGACGGCTACTTCAATAAGGGTGACCGCAACCAGATTGTGCAGGTGCGTTCAAGTATAACTACTAAACAATAACTAATCTACTACATTATGAAAAATAAAAAACTTTTTTACATAAAAATACTACCGACTGCCAAATAACAAAACTACAAAGTGAAAAATAACTCAAAGTCAGTGTCCATATCGCAAAAAATGATACCTACCAAAGACACCGACTTCCAAAAATAAAGTTATTTTTAACTATGTAGTTTTGTTAATTGGAAGTCGGTAGTATTTTTTTGTAAAAATGTTTTTTATTTTTCAGTTGTTTGTATGTTGTTTTTTAGTTGTACCTACCTAATAGGCAAGTAGTTACGTAAGGTGCCTATAATGCCAGAATAGATTACCCGAATATCATGAAACTGAACATAACCGGTGAAATGAGAGTGTACCAAGGTAAACTGTACACATCTGCGTACCCATTTAGAGCGTACTGGCGTGATGTTATATTATGAAATAGTATAAACAATGAACAAACATGCGATTGCAGCATCCCGAGAGATTTGCCGTTATTTATTGAAGAGTTCTGTTGTATATCTCCAAAGTTCTTCATCAGATCTACACCAAATTAAAATGGGACTAATTTCGGAATATACTCTTTCAAACAAAAAAAGAATTTTCAAAATCGGTTCACAATTGACGGAGATAACGGTGAAAAAAAAAAAAAAAATAAGTCGAACATAGAACCTCCTCCTTTTTGGTAAGTCGGTAAAAAATGGCGATGCCATAGAGAATACTGAAGACCCTACAGGGGCGTTACTTATTATTGGCAGAAGTAGGTGTCTATGGTAACAACCCTTAACTTTTGTGTTGTACTACTTGTCATGTTCAAAACAAAACCAACGATCATCAGAAAGACGGCACCTACAAGTGAGTTGACCGGAACCAGATCGAAAGGCAGCCAAAACACAACTACAAAAAACCGGCCAAGTGCGAGTCGGACTCGCGCACGAAGGATTCCGTACCATTATCGCAAAAAACGGCAAGAAAATTACGTTTGTTATATGGGAGCCCCACTTAAATATTTATTTTATTCTGTTTTTAACCCCCGCCGGAAAAAGAGGGGTGTTATAAATTTCACGTGTGTTGCTGTGTATCTGTGTGTGGCACCATAGCGCCTAAACGGATGAACCGATTTTGATTTTGTTTTTTTTTTTGTTTGAAAGGTGATTATGTCGACAGTGTTCTTAGCTATGTTTGAATTAAATCGGTTCAGCCGTTCAAAAGTTATGGGCATGTTACTGTTTGAATCGAGGTGTTTTCGCAAGATAAATGTGTCGGGGGTTTTTTTAAGGACGCTGTTACATTTTCGACGAACTCAAATTTAGGTATCTAGTCGCACACAGCAACATTATGCGTACGCACACATTGAAACTACTGAGCGCTCGATTTTATACATCACTGAAATAATCTTGGTCCTTGATATTATTTTTTAATTTTATTGAAGTTGATTCAGGAAGGTTAGTTGGCACTTTGAAAATGCGTTTGGTAACTGTTACAAACTGTCGTCGTAAAAAGTAGGATATTATTTTCAACCGACATCAAAAAAAGGATATGCTCTATCTATTCGGCCAAACTACTTATCCGATACTGATCGAGTTTTCATCGATAAATGTATGTGGTGGTATTTTCAGGGAAGGTTTTATTGTATAATATATTAGGATCTGATAAAGATCTTCGGAGATAGACAATGGAACTCTTCAATAACAAACAGCAAATGACCGGCGATTACTGTGATCGTATGTTTATGTTTTGTTTTAACCATACCATAATATATCATCACGCTTGTACGGTTTTAGGGGGTAAACAGATGTATTGAGTATACCCAATATGGGGTACCTACAAAAATTAAAAAGAAAAATAATAGCTTTCCTGTGCCGAAAAACAATAGGTACCGACACCGACTTCCGAAAATAATTTTATTTTTCACTTTGTTGTAGTAAGTAGGTATTTAAAAAAAAACGCTACGTGAAATAAGTAGATACCTAAAACGAAATAATTTCCGGTCACATGGATTAAAAAAATGACTTGAACATTTTGCATTATATGGAATATATTAAATATTAGTATCTAAAATTATTGGACCAATACATAATGAGCAGCAGCTAATGACATCACATCATCAGTCACTATTTATTTTCCCACTGCTGGGACACAGGCTAGCTCTCTGTGAAAGGGAATGGGCCGTAACATATACATAGGGATGCACATAGCTTCGAATATTTGGTTCTAGGACATGCCGGTTTCCTCACGATGTTTGCCTTCATCGTTTTGAGAGCAGTGGTGAAGAAATAATTTACACAAAGTAAAGCGCCTGTCTGGGCTCAAACCCTCGACCTACAACTTGTAAGTCAAGCTAATGATATATACTACCCAAAAACCATGAAAATGACACCCATGACGAAAAGATGTCAAATTTTCGTCGGCGCCAACTTGTATTTTGGTTTTGACCCCGTTTTTTTTAATCGTTTTGTAATTTTGAAGATACAATATGCTGTAAATTTACCAAAACTGGAACCTATTCGGACCCTACTTTTTTAATTTTTTGCGATTATTGTGATGGGCTAAACGTATTTGTGTGAAAGTTTTGTATAATGTCATACAATTTTTCTGATGCCAATCTGAAGCTTAATATAATATCTTTAAATTAAGACCATGATATCTTCACATCGGTGATTGCTTATACATTAAAAAGGTCCCTCAAAAGTACTGTTATTTGTAGAAAAATGTAATAGCGTCCTTAAATTTTGGAATTTTACTTGTTAGTATTTCTTGTTATAGCGGCAATAGAAATACATCATCTGTTAAAATTTCAACTGTCTAGCTATCACGGTTCATGAGATACAGCCTGGTGACGACAGACGGACCGCGGAGTCTTAGCAATAGGGTCCCGTTTTTACCCTTTGGGTACGGAACCCTAATGATACTTCTCATTTTTCAAAAAGAAATTAACTAAACTTCTAGTTGAAAAATGCTATTACACTGTCAGCGAGTTTTTAAATGCTAACACCATATGAAATTGCTCAATAATAGTTCAATTTATTACGTTTGTAATATTCTAATTTTATATACTAATGGCCGATTTCTAAATTAAGTATTCGACGCTTAGTACGTGCTGATCACGATTTAAGCATCTGTCACCCTTGATCATCTGCCACTTTAAGTTTTCTGCGATGCTGAGCAAGGTTTGAGTATACGTAGTCAAGTCATGCCAAAGTATACCTTATGTCATACAAAAAACCTTCATTGACGATCAATTGGGTTTCACAACTGAGAAAAACACATTTGATCATTCTCGAATACTCAAACCGTTGTCAACGTTACATCATCAGTGTAGCCAGATTGGGCGCCTTTTTGCCATTTAGGCTACTTGGAAGGGTGCCGGGGCGCCCAATTTTTACGAGCGGTGCCAATTAGGTTACCTCCAAAAAAAATAAGGCGATTTCGGAATGAGACTATCTAATACAACATTATCTGAGGAATGATGTAAATAACTGGAAAATAAAATGCTTTTTTCACTATTTTTCATTATACTTCAGTCGCAACAACACAGGGAAATAAAGAAATGCAGAAAAATGTTTTATGTGGAACCAATAATGATTATTGTGGCTAATGCATTTAAGTTTCGAAGAATGTTTCGTGGTATTAGTGAATAATGGTCGTCTTGAGTTTATTATAAATGGAAAAACTAAATTTTCGGCGACTTAGGGCTCGTCGGTCATTTGGTGGGTTTGAATAGGTTTGAATAACGTCTTTAATAACTTGATTTTTTTAATCTTGAATGAAGTAGATAATATAATAAGAACGTACTTTTTATAGCTGTATAAAATTTATAATAGTAAATTTTATGCAATCTTGTGATATCTCGGATTCCTTTTGTAAAATGGAACGTAAGAGTGAAAGAAAAAGTAGGTAAATGGAACTATGAATAGTGATGTGCCAACTCGGGATAAACACGACTCGAGTTAACCCGAGTTGAAATGCACATAACTCGAGTTGCGCAACTCGAGTTAGCGCAACGTAGCTTCGTTAGTTAGAATTAATTATTTATTTCGTTTATTTGTTAAAACCACTATTTTACATATATACATATTTGACAGACAAATTGGATAACTTGCTCGAGAATGTACGAGATGAGGCACAACACCGAGGGAAATGGAATGAATGGGGAAAGCATTAGCCCAGGAGTGGGACACCACTGGCCAAAAAAAAAACATTTTAAACTTATACCCTATTCGTTGGAGACAACTTTTTTTCACGTCAAACGGTTATAATCCGACTAATTTAAATAATACAACCTTGATTGCAAAATGGTTATTTTTGTAGCATTTTTTTATTTGTTATCATAATAGTTCCAAACTCCTGGCTATCATGATGCTTTTCAATGTTGGTTATTGGTTTTGCTTCTACCTTTTTTTTATTCAAACTTTAATAATATTGATATTGTTGTACGAACACATTTAAGAAATAATGGTTTAAATGTTTGACATGTGTGTATTTGGTTGTTCTTTATTATATTTTATTTTAGATTTTGGTAATAGCAACTCGAGTTCTGAAGAATACCACTCAAGTCTACTCGAGTTAGCCGCAACTCGAGTTAACTCGAGTTGCACATCTCTAACTTTGACGGGTCCATACTTAAGTAGCTACTTAACTGAGCTAAGTAGATTCTCAATTGAGAAACGTAAAATACTCAAACGCTTCCTAAATTATTTGACAATACTCAACTGATTATTGCTGCTTTACTTAAATCAGAAACCGGCCGTAAGACTATTATTTTCCAGTGAATTTGACTTTTAAGAATATGACATTAGAAACTGATTACCTGACAATTTTTGATTAATATAGATTTGCAATACTTATGATTATTATAGTGCTTAATGTTGCATGCCATACGGTAGAATGTACTGGATCCGATTGTTTTTTCTGTTTACACCATCAAAACTATGTTTTGTTACCTACATTCTTTGCAAATAAGTGATTCCTGATTTCTGAGCTATTTTTAAGTCATCAATAAGTGTTCTGTCTTATTGTCGGTCAAGTAAACTCCGCCACTTGCTGAGTTCAGATTCATGCCGTGTATCTTGAGAGGAAACGGGGGTGGTCTTTTCTCCATACAAACGCTCTCGTCTGTTTTCTCTCTGGTTTATGAACTTCTTTCTTTCTTCTTTCTTCTTCTTCTTTCTATGTCCCTATGTTTTACTTTTTGGTGATATATTATCCGTATAAGCACTAGAACCCTCTCAAAATGCTCAAAATTGTCTGTATTGAGTCGCTGTCTTCAGAGCCCTAGTGTACAAATTTGACAACAGTCAGGTTGAAGTAGGCCAGCCAAGTTAATTTTACTGTCAGATATTCACAGGCAAAACCAGGTACGCTTCGCAATAGAATATTAGGATTTCAATTGGTGCGAAAATATAGTTATATTTAGCTATGAAAAATATTTTAAGTCAGACAAGGATGGTAGCAAAATATTGTAGCGAAAAGATGGTGAGCGAATTATTTAAAAAAAAAACTTCCATGCAGGTCTAGTGGCCGCATTACTTTGGGATATTACGGATGGATGTCATCAATGGGTCCCGGTGAATTAGTGCAGTAGGGGTCACAATACCAGTCAAGGTTACTTGGACATTTTACAAAACGTGATGCTACCAACTTGGGTCCATATTGGCTCACCTAAAGTTCTTTACCCGAAATTGTTCTTCCTAACGATTTGTAATCCGAATGATCACTCTTCCTAAAAATTTTCATCCTAAAGTTTTCATTCATACTATTTGTAGTGCTACCGGCGATGTTCATAACACTCATGTTGCCGAAAGTTGTAATTAATAATATCATTAATGTAAATATATTTAAACTCCTACTGTTTTTTATCATAACGCTTTTATCCCTAAACATAATTCCCATAATATTTTCACTCATACTCAGAAAGAAACATTTACCAAGTGTAATTAAAAATATATGTGGGTAGAAGATGATATTTATAGTTTTAATTTGAGGGATGATTATTATTTGGGTTATGCTTTACATAAGGTACTGAGTTGTTTCTATTGTTAGGTTCATGTCGGTGTATTATCATTACGTGCATGTTTGTGTTAATGCTTTATTAATATAAAGAAAAATTATTTTAAATTATTTAAAACCAGTCGCGGAGGATTAAAATTAGACGTACATGGATTTACATATGAAAAAAACTGAATAACAGTGGATAAACAATATTGGGCGTGTGAACTAAGAAGCAATAAAAAGTATAAGTGTAAGGTTAAAATTTCGATTATATGCCGTTGATTTTTGGCGCGAATAGGTTAGAGGTGGGATGGGGGGAGGTTTGGCTACCCCTCAGTACGACACCAACCACTCGGAGCCCTATAGTTAAAGTTTTCAGGTAAGAATAAAAAAATCCATAAATTTCCATCGATTTAACGGGCGCGAAAGGGGGCAAGGGAAAGGAGGGTAGAGGGGCTACCTCACTGTACCATCCCAACCCCACGGAACCCCATGGTTATGGAAGATATCCATGGTTAAAGTTTAAGATTTAAGCAACTAAGTCGACGGAGCCCCGCTGCGCGGCGCTCCTATTTCTGTCTGCAGGGTCTAAAGTAACCTAACATGAAGGAGATGACGGGAGCTGCGTTCGCTCGCTTTGCTCGCTCACTTCAGCTTCCGTCATCTCCTTCGAACCTAACCTATCCGTGTCGGGGTGCCCTAAGTTCCCGTGCTCGCTTCGCTCGCTCTTGGACTAATTCTCATTTTTTTACCTCACGAAAAACATACAAAAAAACATAACATTGCCGAGTCTTGAAATTTTTTATAAACCTTTCTATTTATGAGTACTACCTACAAAAATAAAATGAACTTCCAAATCAACGGCAAATATGATAGAATTTAATATATATTGAATTTTAAAGCAAAATACACCAATAAAAGTGATTATTTGAAAGCTTTAGCCGCTAATATTAAACTAATTTAATTGAAATGTGTATATGAAAACATGTATTTATTTGACTACTTGTACCATGGTACCTGTTATTCTTATATGTTATACATGTTATGTGAAAATAAAGTTACGCAAAAGTAATGTGTATAATACTGATTATTATGAATAAAAAGAAATCTAAACAAAAAAGATATGACTTTGAATAATAGTGTAAAAGATAGTTATGTTGAGAAAATTTAGGAAAACAAATAAAAGTATAATAAATGTTTATTGCTACTGACATTATGAAGTTGAATGCTTCTGAATTATGAACATTAGAGACAGAGTAGTTAGGAATTGTGATTGTTAGGATGAAAAATGTTAGGAAGAACATTTTCGGATTTCCAATTATCGGAGTTGAAAATTTAGGTGAACTTTGGCGCACCCTACCAACTTTGCGCGTCGCATACCATACATAAAAACCTAGTCAATAAATATTTTTGATTTCTTATTACAAATTGTTGAATTTTTACGTCTATAATTTCTTCTCCAATAATGTTCTTATTATATGTGAAAATTTTATAAAATGAGAAAAAGCATCCTAATGCAAAAAGTTGACGCCGGCGATAACATTCGATCCTAAGACATTTGATTTACCAGACGCATGCTATCTATGCCAAGCAAGCAACTGTTTTTACCATAGTTAAATTTATGGTTCATATATGATGTGAAGCAAACACTGTCCGTATATATAAGTTTCTCTGTGGCAAACACTAATAATAATTAATAGGTGAAGTAATACACCCGTTGATTTTACGCACACCAACATCTATATTGGTGTGCCCTGCAAACCTATCTAGTTTGCTTTGAGTACGTTAGTCATGCAGTTCTACTGGAAAAACAAATTCAATAGCACGGTAAGAGGTTACTTTGTCGTTCAATTGTATCGAGATATTATTCGCATTGAAGTTGCCAGACATAATAAATATATTTTTCCACTGACACATCTCTAAAAGATTTGGCAATTTTTAATTTACAAGAAATCATAATACTCAACATCTGCGCCTTATGGACGCTGTTACATTTTCGACGAACTCAAATTTAGGTATCTAGTCGCACACAGCAACATTACGCGAACGCACACATTGAAACTACTGAGCGCTCGATTTTATACATCACTGAAATAATCTTGGTCCTTGATATTATTTTTTAATTTTATTGTTTATTTAGTTGATTCAGGAAGGTTAGTTGGCACTTTGAAAATGCATTTGATAACTTTTACAAACCGTCGTCTTAAAAAGTAGGTTATTATTTTCAACCGACTTCAAAAAAAGGAGATGCTCTATCTATTCGGCCAAACTACTTATCCGATACTATCGGGTTTTCATCGATAAATGTATGTGGTGGTATTTTCAGGGAAGGTTTTATTGTATAATATATTAGGATCTGTTAAAGATCTTCGGAGATAGACAATGGAACTCTTTAATAACAAACAGCAAATGACCTGCGATTACTGTGATCGTATGTTTATGTTTTGTTTTAACCATACCATAATAAATCATCACGCTTGTACGGTTTTAGGGGGTAAACAGATGTATTTAGTATACCCAAATATGGGGTACCTACAAAAATTGAAAAGAGAATAATAATAGCTTTCCTGTGACGAATCACAATAGGTACCGACACCGACTTCCGAAAATAATTTTAATTTTCACTTGGTTGTAGTAAGTAGGTATTTAAAAAAACCGGCCAAGTACGAGTCGGACTCGCGCACGAATGGTTCC
Source organism: Orthosia gothica (assembly GCA_949775005.1). Lineage (NCBI taxonomy): Eukaryota > Metazoa > Arthropoda > Insecta > Lepidoptera > Noctuidae > Orthosia > Orthosia gothica. The sequence goes on along the minus strand of OX459034.1, from coordinate 45,978,622 downwards.
GTACTTGGTAAATTGCTGTTAACGATTTATGACGTATTAAAACTAGATCTCGTTCAAACCAATTTTCGTTGGAAGTTTACATGGTAATGTACATAATATTTTTTTAGTTTTATCATTCTCTTATTTTAGAAGTTACAGGGGGGGGGGGGGACACACATTTTACCACTTTGGATGTGTCTCTCGCGCAAACTATTCCGTTTAGAAAAAAATGATATTAGAAACCTCAATATCATTTTCGAAGACCTATTCATAGATACCCCACACGTATGGGTTTGATGAAAAAAAAATTTTAGTTTCAGTTTCAAGTATGAAAACCCCCATAATTTATTGTTTTTTTTCAATTTTTGTGTAAAAATCTTATTGCGGTTCACAGAATACATCACTTACCATAGCCGTACACCGTTTCAACAGCATAGTTCTTATGGTTTCGGAAAAAAGTGGCTGTGACATACGGACGGACAGACAGACAGACATGACGAATCTATAAGGGTTCCGTATTTTGCCATTTGGCTACGAAACCCTAAAAACGACGCTACGTGAAATAAGTAGATACCTAAAACGAATTAATTTCCGGTTACAAGGATTAAAAAATAACTTAAACATTTTTCATTATATGGAATATATTACATACTACTATCACATCATCAGTCACTATTAATGTTCCCACTGCTGAGACACAGACCTCCTCTCTGTGAGAGGGAATGGGCTGTAACCAATAACGCGGGCCCAGTGCGGGTTGGTGGATGCACATATCTTCGAATATTTGGTTCTAGGACATGCCGGTTTCCTCACGATGTTTTCCTTCACCGTTTTGAGAGCAGTGGTGAAGAAATAATTTACACAAAGTAAAGTGCCTGCCTGGGCTCGAACCCACGACCTACAACTTGTAAGTCAAGCTAATGACATACTACCCAAAAACCATGAAAATGACACCCATGACGAAAAGATGTCAAATTTCCGTCGGCGCCAACTTGTATTTTATTTTTGACCCCATATTCGATATAAGCGACCCCAAAAACCATGACAATGACACCCGTGACGAAAACATGTCAAATTTTAGTCGGCGCCATCTTGTATTTTGGTTTTGACCCCATATTCGATATAAGCGACCCCAAAATCCATGAAAATGAGACCCATGTCGAAAAGCGGCCAAATTTTAACTACTGTAGTTCTTATTTTTGGAAATAGCCTTAGTGTAACAAAAAGGGACATAGTTAATGGTATTGATACCCTACTTAAGTTAAGATTAGGCAAATTGATACTATGTGCATTGCCCTATTCTGACAAATTACTTGTTCAGGAAAATGAATACATATCTAGTTTAAATAACTTGATGCATATTTTATCTTGTCGTCATAGTGTCCGTTTATTGTTTTTTGACACCAACAATTTTGTTAGTGATTTTGTTTTGATTCGGGAACATATGTTTCTTCCCAAAAATAGCCGACATTTATTAGCTACATTGTTAGCTTTTAATATACACGCAGTTATTGATAATTTAACTGAAACTAGGTTTAGTGATTTAACAATATCATCCAGTTTTTCTGCTAATACTACTGTAGACCCTTTAAACTATTAGAGCCGACAAAAGAGAAGACGAATAGTAATATTTTACTATATCATCAAAATATAAATCTCTTCTCCGGCAAAATTTTAGACGTGGAATTGTTAGTAGATAAATACCACATGGATATCCTATGTTTTTGTGAAACTTGGTTAAAACCAGATAGGATGTTGTTTAGTGTAAATAATTTTTCAGTTGCCAGCGCGTACAACAGATCCACAGTGGGTGGTGGTACCTTGATACTTTGTAACAGTCATCTCAAATATAAGGAAAGGAAGGATATCACTGATTACTCTGTTGATCGCTTATGTGAGGTAGCATGTGCAGAGGTCGAGGGGCATTCTATATTGTGTGTTTACAGACCACCAGCATCAAACTTGTCATTGTTTTTTATTTCAATGGAAGAACTATTATGTAAACTTTTCAGAGATAATAAATTAGTCTTTGTTTGTGGTGATTTAAATATAGATCTGTTAGTCAATTCACCTGAAAAATGTAAGCTCATTTCATTGTTCAAATCATTCAACTTAAAATATTTATTTAATGAACCAACAAGAATAACAGCAACTTCAGCTTCGTGCATAGACAATGTATTCACTAATTGTAAAGTAAAAGATTCGTTTGTAATTAGTGGCGTTAGGTCAGGCCATACTGGTCAACTAGTATCTTTTGAGTCGGATATAAAATTAAACCTAGTTAAATCAATTCGATTAAGACCTCTTACTAAAAATAAATTAAATTCTTTTAATAATAACGTTTTTAGTAACCTTTGTAACGCCAGTTTTGATTCAAAAGACCCCAATATAAATTACGACACGTTGTTTTCTACAATTTGCCATGAATTCAATAAAACGTGTCCTGTAAAAACAGTTAAAGTCAACAATTCCAAATCAAAATTTAGTGAATGGGCCACTGTGGGCATAAGAAAAAGCCGAGATATCTTATATAATTTATATTACGAAAAATCTTTGACTTCCGATAAAGTTTTTCACGCTTATGTTAGAAACTATTCCAAAATATTTAAAAGAGTCTGCGCTCAAGCAAAATCTCAAATAATAATTAACAAAATTGGTGTTTCAAATAATAAAATAAAAACTGTGTGGCAATTAATAAATAGAGAAACTGGAAAGACACAACAACGCGATCAGAATGAGTTGTCTTTGAAAATAAATAATCAAACCATTTCCGATAAGCAAGAAGTCGCTGAGACATTAGAACAGTTCTTTACCAACATTCCGTTAGAGGTTACGAAGTCTCTTCCCTCCTCATCTAAATTAGCTGAAGCTCTTCTTAAAGAAAACTTTACCAAAGACATACCGACCTTTAAATTTAAACCAATATGTATTGATACAATTAAAAACGTGTTCAAAAGTCTCAATATAAAAAATACTGAAGACTTATGACTTGAAGATATTATTGACTCAATTGCTCCTGTCCTAACAGGCATATTCAATCAATGTTTGGACAGCGGCACGTTTCCTGACTTAATGAAACACAGCAAAGTAGTACCAATTTTCAAATCAGGTTGTAAGAGTGATCCCTCTAATTATAGACCTATATCCGTGCTTCCTGCATTGAGTAAAATCTATGAAAAAATCATGCTGGATCAGATGTTGTCTCACTTCAATTCAAATGGGATCCTGCAGTTTGGTTTCACGAAAGGTAGGTCGACTACGGGCGCGGGAGTAAAACTCATCAGTCACATTTTGGAATCTTGGGAGAAGTCCCAGGATGCCATTGGCATTTTCTGTGATCTCTCAAAAGCGTTCGACTGCGTCGACCACAACACACTGATCTGTAAATTACACCACTACGGAATTCGAGGACAAGCTGCTGATCTTGTGCTTACATATTTATCAAACAGACAGCAAAAAGTGAATGTTAATGGGGTGACGTCCTCCGGGTCTCTAGTCAAGATGGGCGTGCCCCAAGGTTCAATTCTCGGCCCTTTCCTTTTTCTTGTATACATTAATGATCTCCCTTTTATGATGGCCAAATTATCGGCTATAATTCTATTTGCTGATGATACTTCGCTAATTTTTAAAATAGATAGGAAAGATACGGATGTCTTACATTTCAACGAAAGTCTTATTATTCTCACAAAATGGTTCGCAGCTAACAATCTTTTACTGAATGCGACAAAAACTAAATGTCTTAAGTTCTCTTTACCAAATGTACCACAACGAGACCTAAATTTGAATCTTGACGGCAAAAGTCTTGAAGTTATAGCTGAAACTGTATTCTTAGGGATTACTATCGATTCAAATTTGCAGTGGGGCGCGCACATTAGAACTCTTTCGGGTAGGTTAAGTTCAGCTGCATATGCAGTAAGGAAAATAAGGCAGTTAACCGATGTAGCCACAGCTAGGTTAGTATATTATGCTTATTTCCACAGTATTATGTCTTATGGCATTCTGCTGTGGGGATCAGCAGCAGATGTTGACTCAATTTTCATCTTACAAAAGAGGGCAATCCGCGCGATCTATAAAATGGGTCCTCGCGAGTCCCTTAGAGAAAAATTTAAAGAAATCGATATACTGACTCTACCTTCACTCTATATTTTGGAATGTATTTTGTATGTCCGCAAAAATCGAGGGCTTTTCAAAACTAGAAGCGACTTACATAATTTAAATACACGCAGTAAGCACGAAATTGTAATACCCAAATTCAGATTAATAAAAACTAGCAAGTCTTTTTATATAAACAGTATACGCTTTTATAACAAGTTGCCAAAGTCAGTTATAGAACTGACCGATGGAAAGTTCAAAAACTACATCAAACGTGTCCTTGTTAAAAAAGCATATTATAAAATCAAGGACTACGTTGAAGATAAAAAATTTGGCTTTAGCTCCTTCTGCGCATGCGGCTTCCCTGGTAACTCATAAACGGCACAAATATGTGGTTGTCTCTAACTATTCTCAATCTCATTAATTCTTTGTTTTTTTTCCTTCTTTTGATTATTCTTTTTACAATGGTTTTCAATCATCTTCATAGCCCTTTGCTAAGAATAGTTACAGCACTGATAACAATATTTGTGCCACATGTTAGATTTAGTATTTTTTTTTTTATTTTACTTTTGTATAGATTCTTTTACCGATTATTTTGTAAATGTGTGAACATTGTAGGCCTTCTAGATGCTTGTTAACTTTTTAACTCGTTTTATTTTCTTTTGTTTAAATAATATGTAATCTTTTTTTTTTCTTACGACTTATTGTCGGGCCTACGTTGTCCCCACATATCTAAGTACTAATGCTGTAACAAGGAAATATTGTAAAACCAAACCATTTTTTTAAAAGAGTAACCATGGAGTTTCTTGCCGGTTCTTCTCCATAGGAAACGACCAACCCGAACCGTGCACATTGTCGACGTTTTATAAGTGCCCATGTAGGCCTATATGGAATAAAAAAATTGATTTTGATTTTGATTTTTGGCGCTATCTTGTATTTTGGTTTTGACTCCATATTCGATAGCGACTCCAAAAACTATGACAATGACACCCATGACGAAAAGATGACTAATTTTAGTCGGCGCCATCTTGTATTTTGGTTTTGATCCCATATTCGATATAAGCGACCCCAAAAACCATGAAAGTTATACCCATGTCGAAAAGCAGGCAAAATTTACGTCGGCGCCATCTTGTATTTTGGTTTTGACTCCATATTCGATATAAGCGAGCCCAAAAACTATGACAATGACACCCATGACGAAAAGATGACAAATTTTAGTCGGCGCCATCTTGTATTTTGGTTTTGATCCCATATTCGATATAAGCGACCCCAAAAACCATGAAAATGACACCCATGTCGAAAAGCAGGCTAAATTTACGTCGGCGCCATCTTGTATTTTGGTTTTGACCCCGTAATCGATAAAAGCGACCCCAATAACCATGAAAATGACACCCATGTCGAAAAGCGGCCAAATTTTCGTCGGCGCCATCTTGTATTTTGGTTTTGATCCCATATTCGATATAAGCGACCCCAAAAACCATGAAAATGACACCCATGTCGAAAAGCAGGCAAAATTTACGTCGGCGCCATCTTGTATTTTGGTTTTGACCCCGTAATCGATAAAAGCGACCCCAATAACCATGAAAATGACACCCATGTCGAAAAGCGGCCAAATTTTCGTCGGCGCCATTTTGTATTTTGGTTTTGGCCCCGTATTTGTCATACATACATACATACAAACCGGTTAAAATCATAAATCTCCTCCCACCCATCCACTTCTAAACTTCCCCGTCGGCAGCTTAACCTTACCCATCCAAATCCTAACCTTAGTCAGAGCTGTTTAAACCCACCCATCCATTTCTCAATCTTGTCAACAACTGCTTAACACCAACTATTCAAATCTTACCCAAAATAATTTCTAAATCACAATCTAATAATAATAGGAAACACAAAAATACGGCATACGTCCGATAAAATATCAACTCCTTTCGATCACGACGAGGACGGTACTCACACGCATACACACTACAATCTTTCTATTACTTTTATCGTATTTATTTCCTGCGAGAAAGCGATACGCACGAGCGCTTCTGAGCGCGGAATGATGAGCGGCGGGTACAAAATGTATGAAGACGTCGGCAAGTGATTTTATTTTAGCTAATAATTAAAAAATATAATTATTTAGGTGAAAAATAATTAGCTGAACCTGTAAAGGACTATATAAACCGCAATTTTTTATAATTTTGAAGATAAAATATGCTGTAAATTTACCTAAACTGGAACCTATTCGGACCCTACTTTTTTTATTTTTTTGCGATTATTGTGATGGGCAAAACGTATTTGTGCGAAAATTTTGTATGATGTTATACAATTTTTCTGATGCCTATCTGGAGCTGAATATATTATCTTTAAATTAAGACCATGATATCTTCATATCGTTGATTGCTTATACATTAAAATGGTACCTCAAAAGTGCTGTTATTTGTAAAAAAATGTAATAGCGTCCTTAATGCCCAAGTCTTAAGGAGCTGAATTCCCAAAATAGTCATTATTTTTAACATTATTTTTTTGCCAAATCCATTGAAGATGTGGCAGCGGAAAAAAGATATGTTAATCTCGATCATATTTCCGAAAACTTCTTTGTGGCCGAAACACTTTTACGCATAAAAACCTCGATACAATTGGATGGCAAAGTAACCTCTTACCGTGATCTTCAAAAAAAAAACCGTTAATACTGACCAGCGTACGTTAGTACAATTAACAACAATAACGGGTCATAACAGGACGCAAAACTTCACTGTCGTATATTTTGAAGTTTCATTCATTATTATTAAGTAATTCATATTATTATATTTTATAAAAAGATCTATACCCTTTGTTCGCATTAGGACAGATTCGCTTTAAGACAGGAAAAAAAAAAAAAAAAAAAAAAAAACCATCGTGCTTCTCTTTCCATCCAGTGCAATTCGACAGTGACCGCTTTGCGCTTTGCTAGGTGGACGTATGTCGCTTTTTATTGCAAAATGCAAAAAATTGTTCGATTTATTTCTCGTCAATTCAATCTGTCAAAAAATATCAGATATAATTTAATCAGTTTTTTTTTTTTTTTTTTCTTTGCTGGCACTATCGCTGTCACAAGGATCTACATTTTTGTTGTATTATAAACGACTCATGTCGTTTAGTTTACTTACTAAGTCCATAACTAAATAGTATTTAAACCCATTTAAAAATACAACTAATGTTATCTCAAAAACGGCACCAGGTGACCTCCTCACCCCCAGAGGGCTGGTGTTTATCAAAATCCTTGAAACTATTATATGCCAGGATAGCGCAAAATATTTTATGATTTGAAATTTGCAAATATCCAGAACTTACTAGCGTTCTGGATATTTTCAAATTTAAGGTGTTTTCCAATGTGATGGGGCTTTCCTATTGTGAATAATAATTAAACTGAAAGCACCAAATCTCAATTCAAATTTAAAGTTTCCAGGTTAACATTACTTAGACCATTTCTGTATAGTAGAACTCATCAAAATAAAATTATCTGGCTATAAAATCATTATAAAAAAATGTCACCAACTGTGTTCTTATATGTAGCAGTCGCATAGAAGCATACATAATTATAATCTTATTCAATTTGCACGGCAAATACTCGATCGTATGACACTAGCCAGATAATCTATTTTAGTGATCTTTATTTTCGTAGCATTAAGGTTGCATTCATAGGCAAAATAACAGTGAGCAATCTGATGTAAGATGGTAGCCGCCAGTTTGAAATAAGAACTTGCGCGAATATTTTTGTAAAAACTATCGGAAGATTCCGTTTATGATGTGGGCCTCTGTAGTCAGCCTTGTGTGTTTAATTTTCAAATACTTTTCGCGCCAATTTAAAGTTTGCCCCTAAGCTATCGATGAGAGTAGGCGTGGCTTAAAACCTCAGATGTCGATTGTCAACTGTTCGACTTCAGCCCCGGCGGCGTTAACCCAAGACAAAAGAACTTCTAAAGTATAAGTCACCTTCTCTTATAGCAGCAAGCAACACGCACCCTTGTAGCCAATCCTCGAACGCCAACGATCGTAAAGTCAGTAGGGCGTAGCCATGACGACCAACCACGAAGAATTTGGGGCCCAGTATATTATATAATTTATATTCCCGTTTTGTACAAAGACTATGTGAGGACAGAAAAGTGCCTGCGTAGTAGTTGAAATCTCACAAAACGCGTACATAAAGCTTGAATTATAAATTAATATTCATTCAAATAATAAAACAATAATGAATTCACTCAGAAAAATGCGGTAGCTTGCCAGCTGTTTCTATAGATACGCACCGTTCGTTCATTTGTGAACTCGGTACGCTGTTCATATGGCATTCACTCCCTAAACAGAGTTATTTTACCCTTCGCTTTGCATCAGTGTTCTTTATTCTTGCTGGAATAAGGTTGCTTTTGGATGTAGTTATTGTGTAAGGAATGTATGTGGTTTGTGGCAGTCATGAGAGTAACAGGGATGACGCTATACGCAGCCGATTTTATTGTAAGACTCCATACTATGAAACCAAAATACTATAGAGAAAAATACAGTTAAAAGTATAATGTAAATAAAACTTTCATCAAACATCATCATCATCATTTCAGCCGAAAGACATCCACTGCTTGACATAGGCCTCCCCAAACGTCGCCACACTGATCGGTCCTGTGCGTTTCGCATCCACCGAACGCCCGCAACCTTGACTAGGTCATCGCTCCGCATAAAAACATATTTAACTTAATTATAAAACTTTGTGATTTAGCAAATTATAGTTTTTAAAATTTTAGATTTAAATCGAAATAGCTAAAACGCTCGGATCATGAGCCAACAAGCGCGAGGTCTTCAAAACTTTTGTCACGAAATGAGCAAGCTCGTTTTATGGCCAAACAATTCATTCCCATTCAATCTGACTAGTAAAATATTAGGTTACTCACCTTAAACCTTCAATCGGCACGTTCGGCTCTTTTTACCCGACTGCCGAAGGAGGGTAATGTGTTTATCAGTCTATGTATGTATGTATGTAAATATGTATGTATGTTTGTTACTATGTGGCATTCTAGAGACCAAATGCGTTGGCCGATTTTGATGATTCTTACGTCAATCGATTTGTATTAACCTAGCAAATGTTACTGGCTACATTACAATTGGAAAACAAAAAATGCCGGATTTTGGACGCCTTATTGTGGGGGCCCAATTTCTTTTTTTCCTGTCTCTTCGTGTGGATTATCAAAATAAAGGGTTTTAAGAAGAGATTTAAAAAATAACAATTATATGTTTCAATGTACCTAATTACAAAAAAAATATGTTAACATAAAAAGTTGTAAATAAAATAAGTAACATAGGTATTTGCGAGCTGGCTGACAAAAACCAGATGTATCCTCCAACTGCACAGCATGATTTTGTTCTTGTTTACTTGCGTCTTTTTAGTTGCAGTCGGGTTTTTTGAATTAACTTTTTTTTTTATTTCGAAACGTATCCCAAGAGTAATTCAAAGACAACTGAGAAAGTAACATTGCTTACTAATACCTACACAAACGTTTGCTTGCTTTTTCCATGTCTCAGTAATCTGAATGAAGGGGCATTTATGTGGGATGCTATTAAGTCTGTAAAAAAAAAGTTAAATCAAAAAATCAGAAACCCGACTGCTTCAAAAGCGGACTATAAAGACGTTCTTCGTTCTTCTTGTTTACGTCTTTTTTGTCCGCTTTTGAAGCAGTCGGGTCTTTGATTTTTTTATAATTTTTTTATTTATAACTTTTTTTCGAATTAGGTACATTTAAACATATAAGTATTTTATATTTTTGAAATCATCTCTTAAAACCCTTTATTTTGATACCCCCACGATAGGATAGTAAGAAAAAAAATTTGGACCACCACAATATGGCGCCCAAAAACCGCAATTTTTCTTTTGTCCAATTTTAATGTAGCCAGTGACACTCGCAGGGTTAAGACGAATCGATTTACGTATGATTCATCAAAATCGGCCAACGCGTTTGGTCTCTGAAACGTCATATAGTAACAAACATACATACATTCTTACATACATACATAGACTGATAAACACATTACCCTCCTTCGGCAGTCGGGTAAAAACCTGAAACAAAGTGACGAGCGTGCGTGGTGGCGGCGCGTCGCACAGTGGGATGAAATCGCGAATTACGGACTTAATAAGGATTGGTATGTACATTTTTGAAATCTATATACTAATATAATACACACATCAACACGGTCTAGGGATATTTTTAAAAAAGCGAATTACTATCAATGTGTTAATTATTTATATGACATGTATATATTTAAAAGATACGTTATTTAATATTCTACCATTTTTTAATAATGGTTAAGGTGCTTCGATTAAAATTTCAGGATTTTATGGAAAAAAAAATGAAGCATAGACGGAAACCGTATATGAATTAACTTTTAATTTTTGAGTAAAAACTGAAAAAAAATAGAAAAATCATTTAATTTGTGTTTATAAACTTGAAGTTAGTAGTCTGAGAAAGCGCCAATGATGTTCATAACACATCGGCAACGATTCGGCATGCTCAGAACAAGGTTGTCAATGTCTTGCTGCGGAATATTGTCCCATGTCCTTCTGAGGTGCGCAAAAAGTTGATCTTCTGTAGCCAGATTTTCAGGAACTTCCTTCAGAGCTCTTCTTTGCAGCATATCCCACGCATGCTCGATGGGATTTAGATCTGGCGATTGAGCAGGCCAGTCTAAGGCTCTAACATTGTGTGTATGTAACCAAGCTGCTACCGTTCTCGCCGTGTGTGCCCGGGAATTGTCGTGCATGAGCAGGAAATCTTGCCCCATTTGTGTTCTGTGGGGCAAGATTACGGGCCCCAGCACCTGTTGGACGTATCGTTCTGCCGTCATATTGCCCCGCACCCAAACGAGATCCGTCCGTCCTCCAAGACGAATTCCTGCCAAAACCATAATTGTTCTTCCTTGGTATGGGTGAACTTCCTGAGGGTTCTGAAGACGGCTCCATCGTCCAGGAACTCGCCAAACACGCGTCCTTCGTGAATCTGGATGGAAGCCGAACCTGGATTCATCCGTGAACAGCACATTGGACCATTGCTCACGGCCCCAGTCCACGTGGTTCCGAACCCATTCTAATCGTCGTCCACGATTGTCTCTCCGTAAAGGTGGGACCCAGAGTGGTCTACGAGAGCGTAGATTGCTTTCATGCAGTCGCTTTCTTACAGTTGGGTCACTCACAAGCACTTGGTGTTCCACTCGCAGCCTTTGGACCAATTGAGTCGCCGTTGCATTTGGTTGAACTCGCGCAGTAATTTGCAAAAATCGGTCTAGTCTGGGGGTAGTGATGCGACTTGGCCCCCGGTACCTCTCCGCAACTTCACCTGTGGCACGATAGCGTGTCCACAATCTTGAAATTACATTTTGGTGGGTCCCTATGGCCTCAGCAACATTACGCTGAACAGACCCAGCTTCCAGCATTCCCACAGCTCGTAACATCTCCGCCCTCGTCAAATGTTGGCGTTGCATGGCTACAATGCCTCAATTTTAACTTTATCTTTCGTTTAAAAATGAAAAAAAACTGTAACTAAACGTAATTCGTATTGTTCTCTAAATTTCGCACAAATGAAAATTCCCTCTCCTACACATCAAGACATTTTTATGCCACCGAAATAAAAGAATTTTCAAAAATTTGAATTTGGAATTAGTCTGAGATAAATTACAAAAAAATCGGTGTATAAAAGATTCCAATGCGGCTAGTACTTTTCGAGTTATTTAATTGAGTATGAAATATCCCTAGACCGTGTTGATGTGTTAATTTGAATTTAAGAAGATTTTTTTCATAAACCCATTGCTTACAGAGTTATACCTCTTTCAATAAAGTATGAAAAAAAAAAAAAAAAAAACTAGATTACAAAATAATTACAGAACATCAATGGTCTTATCGGTAAATCTGATGAACTTTCACTGTACTTGGACGAGTAAGACCGCAACAATAAACATGTTGACGTTCTCTGTATCACTGAACATAATATGCTGAACGAGGATACCTATTCACTTAAAATGCCCAATTACTCGTTAATTTCATCTTACGTTAGGCACAATAGAAATGGAGGAGCATGCATATTAGTGCACAATAAACAAAAGGCAAGAATTTATGATATAAAGGAACATAATGTGAGAAATATTGTGGAATGCAGTGCCATTGAACTTGTAGAACATAATGTAATCATTGTCAACATATACAGACCTCCTACCAATAAACAAGAAAAGGTTAACATATTTTGTTTAAAAAATAAGAAGATAATCGTATGCGGTGATTTTAATATAAATAGGCTAAAAAGGGAAAAAATGGTAATAGAATTTGAGCAACTACTGGCTAGCTATAATGTTAAACTAATGATTGATGAACCCACACGTTTGAGTAGCAAAACATGTATTGACAACTTCATTTGTAATAAAAAAGGCTCCAGGTACGAAATATTAGAACTAGCACTGTCAGATCACACTGCTCAACTGTTGCAATACCCAGTGAAACAAAGTTGTAACATCACACATTTTTACAAATATAAACGTGACTATAGCTCGTCTAATGCGGACAAGTTCGTTAAATGTATCGAAAATCTCACCTTTTGGGATGTTTACAACGCTGAAACAGCGGATGATGCGGTCAGTAAATTTCATTATTTATTTAAATTATTCTTTGACCTCTGTTTTCCTTTAATTAAAGTTAAAATCCCTTTACACAAGCGACCTAAATGGATATCAAAAGGTATAAAAGTCTGTTCTAATCGTAAACGACAATTACTATGGAAATACAGAAAATCACCAAATCTACAAAATAAAGGCTAATACAAAGTATACAATAGAAGATTAAAAGCAATAATTAAATTAACTCAAAAATCTCAAAACGATTACTATATTAAAACGTCAGTTAATAAAGCTAAAGCTACATGGAAGGTTATTAATAATTATAAAACTAATTTTCACGAGATTCAAAAAATTGACAAAATAAATGTAAAAGATGTACCCATCACAGATCCAACTGCTAACGAGTTCAACCATTTTTTCACGACTCAAATCCCAAAAAACCATTCCACAAACAATAATCAGCCTTATAAAATTAAATACAATAATTCAAATTCACTCTTTATGAGCCCGTGTACTCCTAAAAATATCGCCCAAATAATAAAATCCCTTAAAAACACCAATAGCACAGGATACGATGGAATTACTACTAAAATGCTTAAGATAGTGGCAGAATTAATAGCACCAGCACTCTCTCATATATTTAATAAATGAATCGAAGAAGGGGTCTTTCCATCAAAATTAAAATTGAGTATAGTCATACCAATATTTAAAAAAGAGGATAGAGAAAATATGAATTGTTATAGACCTATATCGCTAATAATACCTGTCTTATCGAAAGTTTTTGAGAAAATTATTTATACCAATCTAAGAATAAAGAATAAATTTACCAAGCCATTGTTACAATCATTTTCTTAATCTAACTTAGCGCTATTAGTAATCGTAACAAGTTATATTTTAATAAAGTAAGAAAAATCAAAGGTACCCAAACTAGGCTGCGCCTGTATCTTGGGGCCCGGAGTTGCGATATCTTAAAGTTAAAACACAATTTTTTGATGTGGTAACAAGGCAGGTAATATCTTGTAGATAATTCTTTATTACCTACAATAAATAAAATGATATTACAAAAGGAAATAAGACATAAGTAGGTCATTAGATTACCTTTAAACAAGAAATAAAATGATATTACATAAAGAAATAAAAAGTACTCTAAAGTTTAATAATGTTGAGAGTGTGTGTGTATGAGTGTGTGCGTGTGTGTGCATGAGTGTGTGTGAGTGTGTGTGTGTGTGCGTGCAGATGTGTATATTATTTTCAGTTATTTTATGTTTTTTAGTTTAATTGTTTTAAGATTTCTTCCGTCTCTTCATAAGTTAGTTTGGCAAACCATTTTATTAGAGTTTTCTTGCATGAAAAGTTGTTCATGTCTTTAATGTCGCAGCTTTTGCTGATTTTATTATAAATATGTATATGCGAGTAAAACGGGCATCGTCTGGCTAAGAGGCTCTTTGCTTCGGGAATGGGAATGTTGAATACGCGTTTAGAGACAATTTTGTTATAGTCGGATCAATTTTTTAGGGTTTTGTGAACATGTAATGTTGCGTTTAAGAAAAATAATTGCCGCACTCTTAAGACAGCGAACTCCTTATGGATAAGATCTGTTGGGTAGCGAAAAGGTTTTCTTAAAGCTATTTTTATAACAGCTCTTTGAGCTCTTTCTACTTCAATAACAGTGCTTTTCCCTGCTGCACCCCAAACAGAAATCCCGTATTGAAGTACTGACTGACACAGTCCAAGGTAAATTGTACGTAGAATTTCAATGGTACTCCCAGTCACGCAGTTTTTTCATCACTTATATCAGCTTCCTTACGCGGCCAGAGAGCAGCTGTATATGTGATTTGTATGACAGATTTTCGTCTAATGTGATACCAAGGTATTTAATGGAGGCAGTGTGATCTATAACTTGACAGGTACAGTGAGTAAGTGGCGATGTCTGGTACCTGCAGCATTTATGGTATTTAATTATAAGATGAGGAGGAGGTCGAGAAGCTATTGTTTTAAAGAAGGTTATGAACTTAGTTTTCTTTATATTCAGAGTCAGGAGATTTGCGTCAAGACACTCAGAAACAGTTAATAGTCCGTTCTCTGCAAGACGGTACACTTGTTCCCAGGTTTTAGCGTGAAAAATTATGACAGTGTCATCAGCATAGGATATTATTTCAGCGTCGTTTAGTCGTAAGTTTAAAATATCATTCACGTAGAAGGAGAAAAGAGTTGGGCCGAGTGTGCTCCCTTGTGGAATTCCAAAGTCGATGGGAAGCACGTCACTAGAGTGTTCATCTACTTTGACTAGCTGTTTGCGATTAGATATGTAACTCGTGAACCAATCAAGTGCAGCCCCTCGGATACCTGCACATTCTAGTTTTCTCAGAAGAAGTGCAACTGATATTGTATCAAAGGCCTTTGCCAGATCTAAAAAAACTCCTATAGTCTGTTCTCCGTTTTCGGTGAAAGTAGCTACTAAGTTAGTCAGTAATGTAGCCGCGTCTTCAGTTGACCTTCCTCGTCGGAATCCGAACTGTCTGTCTGATATCAGTTTGTGTTTTACAAAAAAGTTCACTAGCCTGTTGTTAAACAATTTCTCAAGTATTTTGGACAATATGGACAGAAGTGCTATTGGTCGATAATTTTCAGGTAAGTCTGTAGGGCCGCTTTTGTGTATTGGTCTGACGGAAGCAACCTTCCAGCATTCCGGGAAGGTCCCAGATTCTAAGCTAAGATTATAAATGTGGGTGAGTGGTTTAAGGATTGCATTTTTAATTTTTATTATAAATTTTGCAGTGATACCATCAAGTCCTGGTGCGGTGTTAATTTTAAGTTGGTAGATATATTCAGTTACTTCTGCTTCGTCTGTCGGGTGAAGAAAGAAAGAGTGTGGTAAGTTTTCACAAGGTTTGTATTTTTTTACAAGAGATATCTATATAACTAGTTGACCCGGCAAACTTTGTTTTGCCATAAAAACACCAAACATTTATCTACCCTACCTACCCTACCCAACCCTACCCTACCCTACCCTACCCTACCCTACCTACCTACCTACCTACACTACACTACTCTACCTACCTACCCTACCTACCTACCCTACCCTACCCTACCCTACCCTAGCCTACCCTACCCTACCTACCTACCTACACTACACTACTCTACCTACCTACCCTATCTACATACCTACCCTACCTACCTACTCTACCCTACCCTACCCTACCCTACCCTACCCTACCCTACACTACCCTACCCTACGCTACACTACCCTATCCTACACTACTCTACCCAACACTACCCTACACTACCCTACCCTACCCTACCCTACCCAACCCTACGCTACCCTAACCTACCCTACCCTACCCTACCCTACCTACCTACCTACCTACACTACACTACTCTACCTACCTACCCTATCCAACCAAACATTTTTTTTTGTTTTTTTTTTTTTGCTTTTAAGCCTTCCCTGTATTCTGTCGAACATAACAAAAAAAGAATTATTCAAATCGGTCCAGCCGTTCTCGAGTTTTAGCGAGACTAACGAACAGCAATTGATTTTTATATATATAGACTAGTTGACCCGGCAAACTTTGTTTTGCCATAAAAACACCACACATTTATCTACCCTACCTACCCTACCCTACCCTACCCGACCCTACACTACCCTACCCTACCCTACACTACCCTACCCTACCCTACACTACCCTATCCTACACTACTCTACCCAACACTACCCTACACTACCCTACCCTACACTACCCTACCCTACCCTACCCTACCCTACGCTACCCTACCCTACCTACCTACCTACACTACACTACTCTACCTACCTACCCTACCCTACCCTACCCTGCCCTACCCTACCCTACCCTACCTACCTACCTACACTACACCACTCTACCTACTACCCTACCTACCTACCTACACTACACTACTCTACCTACCTACCCTATCTACCTACCTACCCTACCTACCTACCCTACCCTACCCGACCCTACACTACCCTACCCTACCCTACACTACCCTACCCTACGCTACACTACCCTATCCTACACTACTCTACCCAACACTACCCTACACTACCCTACCCTACACTACCCTACCCTACCCTACGCTACCCTACCCTACCCTACCCTACCCTACCTACCTACCTACCTACACTACACTACTCTACCTACCTACCCTATCCAACCAAACATTTTTTTTTTTTTTTTTCTTTTAAACCTTCCCTGTAGTCTGTCGAACATAACAAAAAAAGAATTATTCAAATCGGTCCAGCCGTTCTCGAGTTTTAGCGAGACTAACGAACAGCAATTGATTTTTATATACGTGGGACACTCAGAAAGTTTTGCGAAACTAAAAAAAATTGTTCTATACGTACATATATTTTTATTAAATCTTTTCAAAGTACTTTCCACCAGCCTCTATACAAAGATTCATGCGCCTAAACCAGTTTTCAAAACACTTTTTCCAGTCCGCCGCAGACACCTCGTTTACAGCCTGCTCGAACGCAGCCAGCGCATCTTCCGGCGACGAAAATTGTATCCCTTTGAGCTGATTTTTTATTTTTGGGAATAAAAAGAAGTCACACGGTGCTAGATCAGGGCTGTAAGGAGGGTGACCCAGGAGTTTGACTGGCGTGCTGTCCAGGAAGTCCCTCGTTTTGAGTGCGGTGTGCGCAGGTGCATTGTCGTGGTGGAGCAGTAGCCCGCGGAGCCCTGTGTTTGGTCGCTTGTTGCTTATAACAGAGAAAACTTCTGGCAAACATTTGGTAGTATACCATTCGGCATTAATGCTTCTTTGATCCCGTAAGGGAATTGACACCAAGTGGCCAGTCAAATTAAAAAAGCTAGCGATCAAAATCTTACCCCCGCTTCTAGATCGCTTCACTTTGGTAGGCGTTGGCTCATTTTGAAACACCCAAACAGTCGACTGGCGCTTGGTTTCTGGGTCGTATTGATAAATCCAGGACTCATCACCTGTAACGATGTTGTAAACACGCCGAGACGAGCCTGCTTCAAATTTGTTAAGCATATCACGGCACCATTCCACCCGGGCCTGCTTCTGAGCATCGGTGAGGTTGTGCGGCACCCAGCGTGATACTATCCTCCTCACGCGAAGATGGCTGTGTAGAATCTCGTGAACGCTTCCCGATCCAATCTTCAATATGTGTTGAATCTCCTGATATGTAATTCGCCTATTGTCTTGGATTAAATTTTTCACTGCTAGCACGTTTTCTTAGGTAACAGCCGTCAAAGGGCGACCGCTTCTTTCGTCATCCCCCAAAGTTGGTCGACCGCGCTTGAATTCGTTATACCAACGATACACGGTTGCCTTGGAAGGGCCTTCATCCATGAATGCCATTTGAAGTCTATCGTACGATTCATCCGGTTTCAGGCGACACTTGAAATCGTATAAAATCATAGCTCTAAAATGTTCCCGGCGCAGATCCATATTTCAGTGAGACACAATACTTTGAATTAACTCGCAAAAAATGTGGAGGGAAATTTTGAAATTGGAACTTACTTATTTTTACTTATAAATAATCATATTTTCGAAAAACATTATAACTGGCCAGTCTCCCATATATAAAAACTTTTTTTCGCAATACTTTCTGAGGGGCCTGGTATATAGATTACATCGAAAAACACAACATTCTGTCGGAAGGTCAAATGGGTTTCAGAAAAAATAAATCGATTAACAATGCATTATACACTTTTTTGAAAATGGTACTAAAAGGCATTGATAATGAAAAAAAACCGGCCAAGTGCGAGTCGGACTCGCGCACGAAGGGTTCCGTACTCGGTAAATTGCGGTTTACGATTTATGACGTATTAAAAAATAACTACTCACTAGATCTTGTTCAAAACAATTTTCGGTGGTAGTTTACATGGTAATGTACATCGTACGTTTTTTTTAGTTTTATCATTCTCTTATTTTAGAAGTTACAGGATGGGGGGGACACACATTTTACCACTTTGGAAGTGTCTCTCGCGCAAACTATTCAGTTTAGAAAAAAATTATGGTAGAAACCTCAATATCATTTTTAAAGACCTATCCATAGATACCCTACACGTATGGGTTTGATGGAAAAAATATATTTTAGTTTCAGTTTCAAGTATGGGGACCCCCAAAATTTATTGTTTTTTTTTCTATTTTTGAGTGAGAATCTTAATGCGGTTTACAGAATACATCTACTTACCAAGTTTCAACAGCATAGTTCTTATAGTTTCGGAAAAAAGTGGCTGTGACATACGGACGGACAGACAGACAGACAGACAGACATGACGAATCTATAATGGTTCCGTTTTTTGCCATTTGGCTACGGAACCCTAAAAAGAAGTCGCAGCACTCTATATGGATATGACAAAAGCCTTCGACTGCGTCGATCACGATGTGTTGTTAAATAAATTGGAAACCTACGGAATACGAGGAAATGCTAGAGATCTCATAAAATCATACCTAAGTGACAGAGAACAACAAACTGAAATATCTAGTATTTCGCATATTACAAAAGTAGAAAAGAAACATTTGTCTACACCAATAAGAGTCTGTAAAGGCGTACCACAAGGGAGCATTCTGGGCCCTTTGTTATTTATTATTTATATAAACGATCTCCCTAAATCAATCAAACCCTCCATGGTTCTGTATGCTGATGATAGTACTGCAATATTTGTATCCGAAGACCCTAAGACACATGAACATGACATAAACTGTACGATATCATCTATTGTTAACTGGTTAAATCTTAATGATCTCAAAATAAATTTAACTAAGACGTATATAATGACATTTAAAAACAGAAATTCAAAACAAAGCACTTTAAATATAAATTACGAACAAACAAAAATACACAAATCAACACAACAAAATATCTAGGATTACACATAGACTCAGACATGACATGGAAGACACATATTGAACAAGTATGTACAAAACTAAGTCGTTATTCATATGCCATTTATATGCTTCGAAAAGTTGTAAATCAAGGTGCTCTTCTTTCCGCTTATCATGCATACGTTGGTTCGACACTTAGATATGGTATAATGTTCTGGGGAAATGCCACTGAGAGAGAAACCATCTTTAAAGCTCAAAAGAAGTCAGCTCAAAAGAAGTCAGCTCAGAAGAGCGATTTGTGCATTAAAATCAACTGAAACTTGTAAACCGCACTTTATTAATTTAAAAATATTGACTTTCCCATCATTGTACATCTATGAACTAGCATTGGACATAAGAACTAACCTAAATAAATACGAAACCTTAAAAAGCGCTAGACTTGCCAGTACACTCAGTGCAATAAGCCATAGAACGGCTATGTTTGATAAGAGTGCATTTTGTATGGGCCCTAGAATTTATAATAAACTACCTAAGTACATAAAAGAATGTGATAATTTCAATTTATTTAAAAACCAATTAAAAAAGTATTTGATTCAAAAAGCATATTATTCTGTTAATGATTATTTAAATGAGAAAATAATGTTATGATTAACTTTATTAATTGTCCAATAATATGTGTGTAATTGTTAATTATTAATGTAATATTTTATTCATTTTATTTGTAATATTTTGCACACCTGCCATGGTAGGATATGGTCTAACAAACTTTTATAAAAATGTCACCCTGAAAACTACCCATATTTCGCAAATAAATGATTTTGATTTTGAAAATATTGTCTAATTAAAAGTTTTTGTAGGTTAGTGCAAAAACATTCCACACTACCCCGTGACATCATTTGTTTATGTCCAAAATACGCCTAAACCGGTTTTGTTATCAAAATTATGTAAAAAAATTACTTCGGTGGCTTCTCATTTTTTGTTTTTAATATTTAAAAAAAAAAAATACGTTATGTATCTACTCAACGAGCTCTAAACAACGATACCCCTCTCAATGGGGCAGGTAATTTTTTTTTGCGTATCCCCCCTTTTTCTATATTGGACCCCCCCCTTAAAACATATGCAAATATTGATTGACAATTTGTATAGCTTTGGGTCAATAAGATGCTTATACTGTAAAAATTTAAAGACTGCACGGTTCACGTAAAGGCAAATTGCTTACGCCGCGACCTACTTATCGCTACTCGTTTTATTTACTTTATTATTATATAAAGTTAGTTGACCAATTTCTGCTTAGCGCTTTAATCGCGGATTAGCATCCAACTTAAATTTCGTGTAACTTTTACGACTAAACTTTATTATGGTGAAATCTGTGATTTTCGTCAACTCATATCAAATAACTCATCTGTATGTAACTGGCTACCTCTGAGCCATACATAAAACTGATCCTTCGACCCCGTTATAACAGGTGCGTATTCTCTCTGTTAACGTTAGCGAATCGATATCGTTGGAGTCCCAGAAGAGCGGATCGCGTTAGTGGAGTGTTAAGTTAGTAGGTAGGTAGGTAGTTAACTAGTACCTGCAGTGATATAACTCTACTCCACCAAAGGTAAAACCAATAATGAATAACTATAGTTCAGAGCGTAACGGAACTGATAAGCCATCAAAAAACTACCTTCAGAGACTTGAAGCTTATTTGCACCAACTACAAGAAGGACAGCCAAAAGTTGTTCTCACCAACAGCAATTACCAAAACTACCCTAGCTTCTCTCCCTGACACGAATTGCTTTTAGGAATGTGAGAACGCATAGCGATGACAGTAGACTAGCCCAAACTGAAGCAGTAATGATAAATTACAACCTGTAACACGACGCCTTACGCCATCTACCGGGTTGTGTGCACAACACTGCGCTACCCAAGTAGATCGAAACACAAAGAAGATCAATCATAGATAAGAAGATAACAGTACCAATAGAGTACTAGCGACATCTCACATTCGCCATGTGAAGCGCCCGTGACGTCAACGAAGGTTACAACCACATACAAGTATCAGATGATGAAGACACACACTTATCTGTCAAACCACCAATATAAACCCGCACCACGGAGGAACCAGCACTCGCTACTTAGGAGGCACAGTGGTCGAAAGCCCCGCAGTCACTACTGTTGTCATAAGCATGACCTGAGTGGAGGCCCCGTCGCCCTCAGGAATAGCCTTAGCTAGGAGGTTAAGGGATAGGATAGCCCCGCAGTCCATCCCTAGAACCACGAATAGGCTTTACCTTAGCCTAACTGTGTTTTTTGAAGTCTGTAAAGTGTTTTAAGTAAAGTAAATAAACCCCTACTTGTCATCCGTCGTCGGTTTTATTCCACCGCTACCATTACAAACCTGTAAATACTCGGTCTAAGCGAAGTGAGAAGTAACGGCTTTGGTGAGCTGAGAACGTCAAGGGGCTTGACTTTGCTGTATTCTGGTAGAGAAAGTGAGGAAGATGTGTGCGAGTACGGCGTAGGGCTCCTCCTTTATTATACAGCTAAGAATAGCCTCCTGGACTGGAATCCGATCTCAGACTGAATCATGTACGCCCGTTTTTACTCAAGAGCCCGGCAGATCTCCATCGTACAATGCTACGCCCGAACTAATGTATCACCAGAGGATACCAAAGACGATTTATACAACGCTATCAACGCCACCATTAGGAACATCAAGAAACAAGATGTCGTCCTAGTCATGTGGGACCTGAATGCAAAGGTTGGGAGCGTTAACACAAACCGCGAGCGGCACATGGGTACGCAAGGGCATGGAGTTTGTAATGAGAACGGAGACCGATTTGTCGAGTTTTGCCAGAACCACAACCTGACCATTGGAGGAACATTATTTATACATGGCGACCACCACAAGTACACGTGGAACTCACCTCATGGAGTAACCAAGAACCAGATTGACCACCTTGCCACTAGCGCCAAATGGCGTTCCTCATTGCTCGATGTCCGAAACCGGGGCGTTGATTTTGATAGTGACCACCATCTGGTAGTTGCTGAAATCCGGCTTAAGGTTACAGTGGCCCGTGCGGCTGGAGGACCTGGCAAGTTCGAAAGAAGGCTCATTGAGAGGATATGGGTCACAGAAAAGCTTCCGGACGAATGGGGCAAGGGTCTTTTGATAACTGTACCCAAGAAGGGAGATCTTAGCCAATGCGATACCTGGAGAGGTATTACGTTGCTCTCAATTCCCTCGAAGGTTTCCTGCAAGATTTTTCTGGTTAGATTATCGAAGGCCATAGATCTTCTCCTACGCAAAGAACAGGCTGGTTTTCTTGCAAACCGCTCGTGCACGGATCAGATCAACACTCTCCGTATCATTTTAGAACAGGCATCAAAATGGCAGAGGGAGATCTATCTCACCTTTGTCGATTTCCAAAAGGCATTTGATAGGTTGAAGTGGTCCAGCATCTGGTCCCACCTACTGGTTATTGGAGTGCCACCGAAAATTGTCCGTCTCTTGGAGAGTATATGCAAGAATTATTCCTGTAGAGTAACTCTCATCTCGGATGATAAAGCAGTACACGCAGGTGTCCAACAAGGCTCTCTCCTTTCACCACTCCTCTTTTTAGTCATTCTTGATGGGATTTTGCTTCGCATTTTCGACAACAAGCACCACGGTACAGAGTGGGGATCATCCAACGTCTTTAAGAATTTGAAAAACGCCAATGACCTATGCCTGCTGAGTCATACCCACGCTAATATGCAAGCTAAACTGAAAGATTTAAGCCAAGAAGCGGCAGAAACGGGACTAAAAATATACAGCCGGAAGACCCGAGAGATGAGATCTGGTGTGAACAATACTTCACCGTTGCTGATTGGCACGGAGGCAGTGGAACGCGTCCGCCAGTTCACTTACCTCGGGATCGTCGTGTCAGAAACTGGAGGGGGTGAAGAGGATATCGCTTGCGGAAACTGACCCGAAGGACGAATTAAACTCAAAATCTTTGGGTCAAATGTCAAATCCGTGCTGCTTTACGTGTGCGAAACGTGGAAGGTCACAAAATACATCTCCATCCAGATCCAAGTCGTCGTCAACCACTGTCTTCGTCCATACTCGGCATTTACTGGTCCGAGAACATCACCAACGTAGAGCTGTTGGAGCAATGCCACGAGAGCTCGACCGACCGCCAGATCAAACGTCGCAAGTGGAGTTGGATTGGCCACATGCTGCGAAGGGATTCTGATCATATACCTAAGCAAGCGCACGATTGGAATCCCCAAGCCAAAAGAAAGCGTGGCCGTCCCTGTCAAACTTGGCGTCGCACCGTATTCGCGGAAGCAACGAGAGTTGGTATGACGTGGAGCGAGGTGAAGCGTGAAGATCAGGACCACCATCAACTACTGGCAGAGTCTGGAGCAACAGACCTTCAATACTTCAACGATGACATTTTCAACAGTACGAACAAGATGTATGAAGAAGTACTGCAAGACATGTTGAAACGTAAATCAGAATTGCCGTCTGCATCTGTTGGTAAGACGGAACAACCACCTGCAATGCCTTAGCAAGGTAAAGGACAATCGAAATTTACTTTCGACGATATCCAATTCCACGCACCTCCTCAGGGAACAAATGAGTTGGCGGAAAAGCAACAAGTTCTTTTGCGTCAACAATACTGCAACTTTAGAGCGTTCGAACGCACTATGGAGAAGATAAACATAACATTGGCAGTACCGATGGAAAAATTGGAATTAGACGACAACTTAAGCACCCTGAAAACTAAATGGGAGCATATCGAAAAGGCAAATTAAGAACTAGACTACCTACTACAAGATGAGGACTCAATTTATCGACACAGCAGAAAACTGAAAATAGTGGTCAAACGCGAGACTATCGATAATAAAATAAAAAACTTATATGATGACCTGAAAAGGAAACTACAACACAACATCTAGAACAATGCACATTATGAGAAGTCTACGCCAAAAATTCAAATACCGGTTTTTCATGGAAACTATACTAGTGGTTGACTTTTAGAGACCTCTACCTCGAAAGTGTACACAACAATCTGACACTTTCGAAGACTCAAAAAATGCAATAAAACTGAAAGGTGAGGCAGAGAAACTGGTTCAGCATTTTGGCATCAGTGCTGAGAACTATGCATCTTGCTGGGAGATGCTGACCCACCGCTACGATGACAAACGGCTGTTATTTGACATCATACATGAATACACTCCTGAATCAACCTAGTATTCAGCAAGCAACCGCACCAAGCATACGGAAGCTTCACAACGTCATGTTGGAGTGCTTGAACGGGCTCAAAAACATCGAGCTAGACATCACCAATTGGGATCCGATCGTGGTTCACCTATCCGGAAGATTATCTTACCCGGGGTTTGCACGCAGTTAAGTTTACTGCCTGTAATCCATTTTGTTTATTATGAACATTCTTGCGAACACCACACCACACATATTAAATTCATACCACTCTGATTTATCCAATAAACCTTCAAGTGTCAATAAGCAGACACAATAGAAATTACCATTGTTTTAATCCGATTCGGATGAATGGACAAATAACCGGATATTAGCAATATATTATTGTATGTATTCTTTTCGCCAGGTTTATTTACATATTTTTATTTACACTATTTCATAACATAACTTACATAACATTTTTCTTTTGACAGCCGACCATAGATTTCTTCCGTATTTAATAAGTCACTCTTTGGTACGCGCGCTCTGTCGTTTGTCTATGGTTTCGAAAAATGATCATTGAGTATTGCCACGGTAAAGATGGTATTGCGGATGTCGGTTTCTAGGTCTACCTATATTTAATATGTTTTATTTATATATTTGTATTATACTTGCACATATTTTGACCCACCTTAAGTGTTTTTTTTCTATTTTGTTTGTTATTTCTATATTCTTCTATTTTATTTTTTATTATATAAGTCTCGTTTCCGTAAGTGTGCCCGTGGCATCAACAGTGGGCCCTATCAGAATATCAGCGCAGCGTTATTACCTTTTTTGGATATCGCTGCAGGGGTTTTTATTTTATTATTGTTTTATTGTATGCTTATTTCTCGTGTCTCCTGTGCGGGTCACAAATAAATATTTTACTTTCTTTCTTTCTATTGATTCAAAAACTAGACATCGTTATGTATAACGAATATATAAAGGAGATCACACATCCTAGGGAATTGCCCGACCTGGAAGAGTTCGCCGAGTTTTTAGAAACTCGAATTGGAAGTAGAAAAATTCTCGTCATCAAACAAACCATGGAAATCGGCAAAGCAACCTCATAAAGGATCAGATAACTGAAATAACAACTACAAGAATAAAACGCAGGGGTCATCGTACTTTAACAAGTCACAAAACTTACCAAAAACCTTCTTCACGACAGCGAAAACAAGCTCAATATGCAAAACTAATCACGTATTGATGAATTGCGAAAAATTCTTGGCTATGAATACAAACAAACGGAATGACGCAGTTCGCAACTTGCATATTTGTAAAAACTGCCTATTCAGCCACGGATAAAAATAATGCAAATCACGAAAGACGTGTAAATTATGTCATAAGGTACACCATACTCTTAGGCATGAAGATGAAACTGAACTATCTAGAAACAAACAAGCAACAAGAGATGAAAACCCATCATCGACCCTTTCGACTTCCTTTGTGGTCAATAACATAACGAACGAACAAAGGAAAGTGTTGTTGACAACTGTAGTTCTACAAGTCAAAACAATTGATGGAAACTTCATCAACTAAAGAGGTCTACTAGACCAAGATTCCCAAGTGAGCTTCGACTACAGCGACACAAAGTGAGCGCTGTTGTGTCGGAACCTTTAGCGGCAACTACAAAGAAAAAAATACATTCAGACTACAAACTCAACTTTGAAGCATTAATTATGAAAAAACTCATAAACAACTTACCTACCGCATCGTTCCCAATCAGCAAATGGGACTTTATATAAAACTTAAAACTAGCGGATCCACAGTTCAATCTGTCGGGCCCGATCGATCTACTCTTGGGCGCGGCCATCTACTCAGAACTGATCCTAAACGGCGTCATCAGGAGTGCATCCCACTTTCGTCTCAGCAAACGAAAGTGGGCTGGATTCTATATGGGACACATGAAACCTGTCGCAGAAGAAAGTAGGGGCCGAGTTAACCTACCTCACCACAGCGTGATGAGAGCTGAGTCCACTACAACAAAACTAAGAGTAGTGTTCAACGCGTCGTACAATACAAAAGGTGACAGCAGTCTCAATGATCACATGTACTGCGGTCAAACTTACAAAAGGATACACTGACACTACTTATTAATTGGAGAACGTACAGATACGTCTTTACGCCAGATGTAGAAAAACTTTATCGGTTCATCTGGCTTAACGAAAATCAACAACATCTGCAAACTATAATCTGGAGAACATCGCCTAACGAAACTCTACAAGATTGGTAGTTGGGCACAGTAACTAACGGAACGAAAATTGCACCTTATCTGGCAATGCGCACTCTACATAAACTCGCAGAAGATGAAAAAGATACCTATCCGGAAACTAGAAACATCCTGAAAAACTACTTCTATATGGATGATTTGGTTTACAGACAGGATACTGTCGACGCATCGAAAACACTGGTCACACAGCTAATTGAGTTGCTGAAAAAAGGAGGATTTAACTTGAGAAAATGGAAAACGGACGAACTGAATATCTTAGAAGACTTGCGAGATGATTAAAATAGCCGCAATACGAACATCGACTTTAGCCCAGAACAAACAACAAACTCAAAAATGTCACATACCAATGAGATCTACCAATCAAGAAAAAACTAACAAAACGCTTGCTACTGAGCAAAATAAGCAAGCTATACGACCCACTTGGATTACTATCGCCACTTACAATAAAAACCAAACTTCTTTTCCTAAAAAACTGGATACGCAAAATCAACTGGGATTAACGCTTACCCGACGATCTCGCTACAGAATGGGAAACAATTAGAAAAGATATCCCGTTGCTGAAGAAACTTTCCATACCACGGTGGTTACTATGTTAAGAAAACAATCTAGACTTACAAGGGTTTTGCGACGCAAGCGAAAAAGCTAACGCGTGCGTCATTTATAGCTGAGTGAGAAATGAAGCCGGCGAATACAAGACTACAATAATTACTGCAAAAACAAAGGTGGATCAATCAGCAATAGGATAATGGTACCTAGAATGGAACTTTGTGGGGCCGTTTTATTAACCAAAATAGGTTAGGAACACCCTCTGCACTAAAAACCTACATTTAAGATGCTGGAGAGACTCCAAAGTCGTTTTAGCCTTGCTGCAAGGCGATATAAACTGACGGCAGAAATATGTAGCTAACAGAGTAAAACATATAAATTGCATTATCTCGGCAATCGCATTAGCCGATTGCGGTAACAAAAAGGAGGCTTTGTGTTTGTCACCACAAGAAAACGGGGAGCATCAGAATTGGCCATCAAATACCTTCAAAATGTAAACTATAGCGTCGAAGTTGAATGTTTAAAGAAAAATCGACCAATATCAACAAAAAGAAACTTGCTGAAGTTAACCCCATTCCTTGACGACAGTGGAATACTGCACGTGAAGGGGCGACTAGGCTACTCAACTTTATTTCCCGAAGCTAAACATCCTATTATTCTTCCGGCTACAGGAAGATTGACGGAGCTTATAATTCAAGACGCTCATCGCAACACTCTCCACGGAGGCTGCCGGCTCACCTTGGCCCATTAACGTCAAAAATTTTGGGTCATTAGAGGTAGCAGAACAGTCAAAAAGGAGCTTCGATAATGCGCCCGATGTCATCGTTTCAAACCAAACCGAAACATACAACTGATGGCAGACTTGCCAAAGGAGCGCGTAACTCCATCAAAACGTTCACAAACACAGGCGTAGACTATACTGGATATGTTGATGTGAAAATCAACAAAGGAAAAGGAGTTAAAACTTGCAAGGCTTACATAGCAATCTTCATATGCATGGTGACCAAAGCTGTGCATTTAGAATTGGTGTCGGACCTAACTACGCAAATGTTCCTCACTCGAACAACGGAACGAATTTTGTGGGCGCAGCAAAACTACTTCAACAGAAATTTGAAAAACACAAAACGTTTAAGACTTGTGAATTCTTCGATGAGATGAGCCACATACAAATTGAGTGGCATTTCAATGGGCGCACGGTTGGCGCAGTGGTTGAGCGATTGACTGCTGCGCTGCGTGTCGCGGGTTCGATTCCCGCACGGAACAAATATTTGTATGACCTACAGATAGTTGTTCCGGCTCTGGGTGTTGTGTATGTGAGTTTATATGTTTGTAAACGCACCCGCAAAATTTCTTTTCAGATAATCCCATTTCAACTACTAAATCCCTAAACTCATCACCTTCTGTTGCTGAGTCGTTGCTAAAAGAAAATGTTAATGTCTGCGATTCGGAATTTTTTTTTGAACATATTACTTCTAGAGACATAATTAAAACCTTTCACTCTTTAAATGTTAAAAAGACTGCAGATCTGTGGGGTCATTCTGTAGAAGTTGCTAAGTCGATGTTGTCGCACCTAGTTTAGCTATTATCTTTAATAATTGTATCGACTGTGGGGAGTTGCCTGACCTAATGAAAAATAGTAAAATAATACCTTTGTTTAAATCAGGTAGTACATCAGACCCTACAAATTATAGACCTATTTCAGTACTACCTACTTTTAGTAAAATATTTGAGAAATTAATTTTAGAGCAATTGCAAAGATTTTTAATAAGCATAAATTATTACACAGCCGAACTGTTTAGTTCGGTTTTACAAGGGGTCGTTCAACTACTGATGCCTGTGCCGGTGTTGAGCTTTTTGGACATATTTATAATGCATGAGAAGATAAGTGCGATGCCCTGGGAATCTTTTGTGATTTGTCCAAGGCATTTGATTGTGTTCTTCATGAAACGCTAATCAGGAAACTCCGCCACTACGGGATCCGAAACAGCGCTCTGGATCTTCTTACTTCTTACTTGAGAAATAGGATTCAGACTGTTGACGTTAATGGAAAAAGATCACCCGGATCTATAGTAACAATGGAAGTCCCGCAGGGCTCAATTCTTGGTCCTTTCTTGTTTCTTATTTATATTAATGACTTGCCTTACCTCATAAAGGATAATCATGATATAGTGTTGTATGCAGATGATACTTCACTTTTGTTTAAACTTAAACGTCAGCAGCTGGTTACTGACGAAGTAAATAGCGCGATCTCAAAAGTAGTTCACTGGTTCAATGTTAACAATTTACTCCTTAACGAAAAAAAAACCAAATGCATTAAATTTACCCTACCTCACGTTAGGCAGGTGAAAACTGATGTGTTGATAAAGGGCAAAGAATTGAATCCTGAAAATAGTATTTTTAAGCTTAACTTTGGATGATAAGCTTCAGTGGGGCCCACATATAGTTAAATTGTCAAAGAAGCTAAGCTCCGCAGCATATGCTGTTAGAAAAATTCGTAATTTAACTGATATAGAGACAGCCCGTTTAGTATACTTTAGCTATTTTCATAGTGTAATGTCGTACGGTATTCTGTTTCGGGGAAATGCCGCCGACATGCAGACTATCTTTGTTTTGCAGAAAAGACCTGTTCGATCAATTTATAAATTAAGCCCGAGACACTCTCTTAGAGAGAAATTTAAGGAGATTAATGTGATGACTGTGCCCTCTCAGTATATTTATGAAAATCTTTTATATGCCCATAAAAATATAAAATTGTTTAAAAAAATACAGTGATATCCATAACATAAATACTAGGAACAAACACAAATTTGTAGTAACTACAACAAGGCGCAAGAAGATAGGTGGCTCGTTTAGATGTCAATGTGTACGCTTTTATAATAAAATTCCAAGCCACGTACAAGATCTAAGTCTTTGTTAAGGACAGCGCCATCTACCAACAACGGGAGGAACCACCAAGCAGTTGCTGAGCTGAAAGCGCGAACCACTACAACACCTTTGTGCGCTTGCGACGTCGCTAAGGAGTTCGACGGCCTGCCGAGAGAGGGCGGTGAACGATGCCTATATAAAGGAACGACGACCTCGAACCAGGCTCTCTTTTTCCATCACGAGCAACCAACTATAAACTTCTCTGTTCTTACTGATACTTACTGTAATAATAAATCAAATTTTACAAGAGGAAATAAAACGAGTCATTCGCTGCCAGCACCTCCCTGATTATAATTCCCGATACACGAGGACACACCTCAACAGTCTTAATAAATTCAAATCTTTCACTGAACGTAAGTTGTGCCAGAAAGCGAATTCTACTATTAAAGATTACGTTGAGGACAAAAAGGCTTGGGATTGAGCTGCTCCAATTAATTTTAATTTTGATATTTTGTTTGTTTTTTTTTCTTTTCTTGCAATGACAAGAATATTTACTTTTTAAAGTATTATATTATTTTATTTTAATTATTGTGAATGTGAAGAATATGTGGATCAAAACCTGTGGGAAGCTGCTGTCAAGGCCATGAAATATCACCTACATCGAGTACTACGGGAACAGAAGCTTACTTTTGAACAATTCACTACTTTACTAAATCAAATTGATGCCTGTCTTAATTCTCGTGCGCTGTGCCCATTAACAGAGGATGTCGAAGTCCTTGAATATCTAACTCCCAGTCACTTCCTCATTGGTGATCTCCTACTGTTACTACCACAAGAAGAGCAAGATTTTACTGAGCACGATCTAAAAAACAGATGGAAGCTTGCTTGGACAAATGATAGTACACATCTGGAAGCGCTGGTCGAACGAATATCTACATCAACTGCAAATCTGAAGCAAATGGTAGCAACCAAAAGAAAACATGAAACAAGGAAGCCTAGTATTAGTCAAAGGCCGCTGGGCTACAGGAAGAGTCCAGGAACTACATCCAGGCGCTGATGGTTGAGTACGGGTTGTTACCTTAAAAACAAGAAAAGAGACACTTAAACGACCAATAACAAAACTAAAAACCATTACCACTAAAACCCGAAGAACCAAGAGAAAACAAAGAGAAAGGGCTCCGGAAACTACAAAACGGAAAGACACAGCAAAAATAAGAACAACTGGCTGTCACTCGTTCTCCTAGTCATGCTAGCTATGACGGGACTTGACTTGACTTAACTTGACTTGACTTGACTTGTTACACCTATATCATGCAATCTTCCGATTTACTTTAATGATGCTGGGAAAATGCAACTAATACATGACGAATGGACCCTATTGATTTAACGTCATACTGGCAAGCTGGTCAGATCAATGATTATGTGAACCAAATAGATAAACGATGCTAAAGAATATCACATGAGTACACGCGTTGCGAAAAAATTGTCGGACCTACGTCATTAAATGAGTCACCTAGTCGACTACAACTCTATGCTGCTCTTTCAACGCTCAAGACCAAAACGTGGTTAGTTTGATGGAGTTGGGAAATAAACAAGAACTCTTTCCGGAGTGCTCGACGCAGACTTTGCCGACAAGTACGAAAGAGACATATATATATATATATATATATATATTCTACAATCAAATGATGACTATCTACTACGACTTATGAAAAACCAAACAGTAATTTTAGAGGCTGAAAACAACGACATAAAAAGGAACACTGCCTTTTATGGATGAACAATTCAAATATAAAACAATTCACAAGGAATGACATAAATTCCGCTGCCGTGGCGTCAACTCTGATTACCTATTATTACGAACCTCTTCGTTCATTAGTTTTTTGTAATATTCGTATCATCTTTTATTTATATCTTCATTATTTGTAAGTAATTTTCGGTCTCTATCTTTAATAGTTAAAAAGTGTTTTATGTGTTGTAGTGTAGCACATATTGCGCTAGATTTTTGAGAATCTTTTGTACGATTTCTGTCTAAAGTAAAGTAAATAAGTGTCTGGTAATTGTGCCACTGGAGGAAACAAAATTCATAATAGGTAGGTAACTTCACGACACTTATGAACACATCTATGCGGCTTTTGGATATGGTGGCCTCTACAAAGAGGGGGAACGTGTTTTGAAATTAGCGGCTAGACATAACATGAGCATTATAAATACAACCTTCCAAAATAAATCTGAACACCTCATAACGTATAAAAGTGGAGGATATAAATCACAGATAGATTGCATCCTGGCCGATAACCCACTTACGAAGAACTTTAAAGACTGTAAAGTTATACTAGGAGCGCCTCTCACCTCTCAGCATACTACTGCTACTGGTAGGAGTCTACAAATTGCCTAAGCCACTTAGACCAAGTATAGACAAAACAGTCCGAATTAAATGGAAAGAACTCTACGGTCCAAAGGGCAAGAGTCTTCTCGAAGAATTTCGGGTCTTCTAACAAAGGATATGGAAAACATATTTCACAGCTCCGAAACAATGTGGTCTAACTTTGAGAAAACATGCAAGGACAGTGCTGACAAGATCTTGGGCATTTCGAAGGGAGGGCTGAGAAACGGAAAAGACCCTTCCTGGTGGTGGTAAGTCAAAGTTAAAGTCCAGAACAAAAAGAACCTGTATAAAACTTGGCATCGCAGACTCGAGAAAGATCACATTAAATATAAGGAAGCAAAGTCTACGGCAAAGAAATGCTTTGCACAAACTAGGGCCAAAGCAAGTTAGTGAGAAGTTTAACAGTAAACTGGAAAACGAAAAATCAGAACCAGAATTTTTTAAAGTTGCGAAGTTTAGATATAAATCAACATTAAATATAAAAGCAAGTTAATTTATTAAACTAAAAATTACTTACAAATAATTAAATAATGAAGATATAAATAAAAGATGGTACGAATATTACAAAGAACTAATGAACGAAGAATTTCCCAGACAAGGGCTAGAACCCCTGGTACCAGTAGAAGGTCCGGTAGAAGCCATAAACAGAGATGAGGTACATAGTGCAGTGCACAGAATGAAGAACGGTAAAGCTGTCGGCCCAGATGAAATTCCGGCTGAAATGTGGCAATTACTACGGCAACTAGGAGTGGACTGGCTTACAGTACTGTTTAATCTTATCCTTTGTAATAATAAAATCCCAACCTCTTGGCTATTAAGTCATCTGATTCCTTTTTATAAGAGTAAAGGTGATATAACAGAATGCGGTAACTACAGGGGTATCAAGTTAACATCACACACACAAAAAATCTGTGAAAGAGTAATGAATAACCGCATATAGCATCTGACTTGTACGAGCCCAAATCAATTCGGTTTTACCCCCTCGAAATCAACAACAGATGATATATAGGCTGTAAGAGTGGTGACGGAGAAGCATCGGCTAAATAAAGAGGATCTGAACCTGATCTTTATAGATTTGGAAAAGGCGTTCGATAGGGTACCACGCAGACTAGTTTGGTAAGCATTGAGAGTACAAAATCTGCCGGATATATACATTAAACTGGTCCAAGACATGTACGCTGACGTCCGTACTAGAGTCAAAAGTACCACAGAGCTGACAGACGAGTTCGAGGTTGGGGTGGGAGTTCATCAGGGCTCTGCACTTAGCCCGTTGCTTTTCAACATTGTGATGGATTATGTTACTAAACATATCCAAGCGCCGCTGCCCTGGAACCTCCTGTACGCAGACGACATCGTCCTAATGGCCAGATCAACAACCGAGTTACAGACCACCTTGACCACTTGGATGACTGCCCTAGTGTCTGCAGGTCTTAAAGTCAGTAAAGCAATGTCCAACCTAATGCCAGTTTAACAACAGCAGTGGCCCAGCCACAATCTATTACCCAGATCTTACTCCTGTGCCGAAAATAAATAAGTTCAAATACTTAGGTTCAGTAATCACAGACCAAGGAGATGTCGACGCCGATGTAATACACAGGGTAAACGTGGCATGGCTGAAGTGGCGATCACTAACAGGAGTTTTATGCGACGCTCGTATGCCAGTATGAATCAAAGGCAAGATCTACAGAACAGCGGTAAGGCCGGCAATGATGAACGGAGCAGAATGTGAGCCAGTGAAAAAGACGCACGTACAAAAGCTTCACACTGCCGAGATGAAGATGTGATGCTGAGGTGAGTGTTGTGTGAAAAACTCTAGTGCGAAAACTAAATAGGCCCTGTATTAAGACCGCGATAGGTGATTATGACAGGACGGTGATCGTTCGTTTTACACCGAGAGCTTTAAATAGGTACGCTTAGAACCTACAAGAATATACAAGGTTGGTTAAAGAAGATACCAGTGTGTTATGTACCAGTCGATGTTCTTGTTAAAAAGGTTGATGATGATGAGCAAGCCTAAGTTGTCGAGTAATTCAGTCTATCGGCCGTATTATGTTTGACCGTACCAGTGGATTTTAGTGGAGTTAGGGGTATACAGAGATCGTTGTGTGAGAGCATTGTGATTGCTGGTCAGCTAGAGAGCAGTTTGGCAGTTTTTGCTGCAGCAGAAGTTTTTAAGATTGTTTGGAACAACTATGGTACACGACCCAGGGAAATTATTTAGTAAAAAGAGTAGAGTTCTAAAGTTTCCCTTTTTTCACGAACCCAAAGATCTATTTTGGTCAGGAGTAGCCGAGCGTCGTGTGGCAACTGTTGACCTGTATGGTAACTGCGAGCCTGTGTGTCAACTGAAGGTTTGTATGGCCCCTGTAAGTCTGTGTGACACCATGACTGGTGTAAAAATTATGTTTGTGTTAGGGACCTTACAGAAAGTTAATGTTAAATTGTTAATTACGTTCGAATCGTCAAGCCCTCATTACGAAAATAATTTTGGAATTCAATTTTTTCTTACTATGTGTAGATCGTGTTAGTAAGAGCTCAAGTACCAATTGAGGTTGTAGATGAAGTAGATAATGAATTGAAGTAACTTAGGACAGACTAAATCTCTGTGTGAACAAGTTCTGATTTCAGAAAGTTGAGTTGACTCGACATCGTAGGGTTGTGCGAGTAGAGCAATTGTGATTGCTATGAGAGCTATGTGATGGCTAACGATCGTGAATAAGATACGTGGTATGTTGTTTCTTTCGTTTCATTTAATGTGACATTAATGACTATAGCAAGGACAAGATGATAATGCCTGCGGGTGATATATTTGTGGAGTCTGTCACCTGAGAGAGGCCTGAGAAGGCGACGTGCTGTGTTCCACGCTCGCCTCTCAAGAGGAATTACAGCCTACAGGACGCCATGTGGTTTTAATACGTAGAGTCTGACAGACCCCTCAGCTTTACCCAGGGCTGAGGACATCCATGAGGCTTTCCACATGATTCGATACACTGTTGAAACCTGACAATGAAAAACAGACGAAGACGCCTGTCTCGCAGGATGGCCGTGTCGGGTCAAAACAAATCACAAGCTAGCCACCTGGTGGCAATTCAAGAACAACTTCGCATTAGCGCACTTTTTGTTACCACTTGCGTGGTAGCAGAAAATGGCAGTTGAATATTGACCGCTTTAGAGCTAAGACGTCGTAGATTCAGTGACGATCCGTATTATTAGTAAGCAAGATTGTAACTAAGTTGTGACTATTTGAATACATCCAGTGTGTAAACGACAACGGTTTTCACATGGTAATTTTAGAAATGGACACTTCCCACGCTAAATTCCTTAATTGCCTGTTTTTATAACTGCACGTTTCTTGGGTTCTTACCGGGTCTATGAATGGCGGCCATATAGACCTTCTGTCGGCCTTTTTCAATGTTATAAAATGTAATTTAAAATCAATGCTTAATGTTTCGGGCTCAGCTATTTATTTATTTATTTATTGAACAAGGCACACCAACGACTCATTAAAATTTGTATGGAAGGATGGCCATATGGCGCGAAACGGCGTGAGAAAATAAGACGAACTCCGTCCCTTGTAATGTAGCTACCTCATAGGGCCGGACACAATGTACCGTAAGCATTGTCTCTTAGCTTTCTTGTAACTTAGAAATTAACACGTGAATATTTAAAGTAGGATTGACGTAGGTGCCATGTGAGTAAAGCTATCTACACTTGTAATGATTTAAGAACTAGAGAAAAGGTAGATAGTTAGTTGGGATTGTCTCGCAGTTTTCTTCTTTGTTACACAAATAAATGAACACGTTATGTCCACGTGTTTGACCACGTGTGTAAAATGACACATGTATGTGCCATGTGAATTTTAGAGTAGGAGTATAATAAAACTTGAAATATACATAAGATTTAGAGAAAAGGTAGCTAATTAGATAAGATTATGTATATTGTCATAGTTTAATACTTGGAGTAAGGAGGAATCTAGATTAAGATTTTTGTGTTGACCTTTGTACACCTTTTATATTTTTCCTATGTAGAATTAAGTATGTAGATTAAGGAAATGTATAACTTGTGTATATTTAAGTAAGATAAGTTTTATAAAATCGGCATTTCTGTGGTGCCATGCTTGAATACAGTTGCAAAGTAGGGGCGCCATTGTTCTCGCCGAGCGGTTTTTGTATAAAAGCCGGCCCGCTTGTAGGCAGAGACACAGTCGGTCTTCCACTCTACAAGGAGTAACAAGTGAGGAATAAATTGAAGATACGAATCAAGACAGTATTTTCATTTCCTTAACGAGTCTCCAACCGAACAACCAATACAGTCCACTTCAGTCTGGTCCTTCGAGCCGGATACGAGAACGAAGAACCTGCGGCAACCAGTCCACTTCAGTCTGGTTCTACGAGCAACGGATACAAGAAGAATCCGCGGCAACCAGTCCACTTCAGCCTGGTCCAGCGAGCTACGGATTCAAGAACGAAGAACCCGTGGCAACCAGGCCCAATACAGTCTGGTCCATCAAGCAGCGGATACAAGAACGAAGAACCCGCTGCAACCAGAACCACCGAGCTGCAGGCCAAGTACGAAGATCTGCGGCAAGAGCGGAGAAAGGAACCCGGCTGTCACCGAGCTGCAGACGAAGTAAGAAGATCTGCGGTAAGAACAAAGCTGTACGGAACAGGACCGGTTTCGAACCTAACCGGTCTTGAACCTGATCAGCTTAATCCCAACCGAACCCGACCGGCTCACCGAACCGAGCCGACCGGTTTCACCCATAGTACCGACCCGAAGAGGTACCAACCCGTCGTGCTAAACTGAACGTGCTGAACGACTCAAGATGGTGTTCACAAGGAGCCAGGGAGACGCAACCGAGATGGAAGAACAGCTACGCATCCAAGAACAGGAAGCGCGATGCGTCCAAGAACAGGAGGCGCGCCGCCAGGAAGCGGAGCTGATCGAACGGGAGCGAAGAAGAAGACTCTCACCGGACCCACCAGCATCACCAGTCTCGAGAACAGCACAGAACAGCGCAGCGGGGCCTTCCAGTGCACAGACGACAAACACAGCGATCCGACAGCGAATGACGTCACCGACCAGGACAATGAGGTCGCAACGGTCCACGACAAGCGTCACAACAAGGCTACGGATGGCGGAACTGGAGGCTGCAGAGAAGCTAGCAGCCATCCGGACCCAGCAACTGGCACTGGAAGAAGAGCTAGTCAAGAAGAGACTAGCAGTGGAGGTGTCAGCGATCAACGATGAAGAAAGCGTACAAGAGGAACAAGAGCCCTCTCGTCCACACGAAGAGCCTCATCGAATGGTGGATGAATGGCTAAGGACGAATCCCCTCAACTCACGGGGGGAGGAGGGACCAAGAGAATCCAAAAAGCTACGCTTCGCATCTAGAACGAGATCGCCGACCCCCACAAGAGCGAAGGACAGCATCGAGCACTTGGCAACAAAGCTAGAGAAGATGGCCCGACCTAGGCCTAGGCATACGGAGCTATCTACATTCTCCGGAGCAGCCAACGAGTGGCTGCCATTCAAGGCGGCTGTACGAGATTCGACAGACATGTACCAGGTTACAGCAGCCGAGAACGTACAAAGGCTAAGAAGCTGCCTCAAAGGAGAAGCAAGAGACGCCGTGGCCGCCCTTCTACATACGGCCACTGACCCAGGCGTCATTATGAAGACCCTTGAGCAATGCTTCGGACGACCGGAAGTCATCATCGACCGGGCACTGGATGACCTCAAGAAGCTTCCGAAACCTGGTACATCGGCCACAGAACTCAACAGTTTCGCTGTCAAGCTACAAAACATCATTTGCGTGCTGCAAACAATCGATCGAAGAGGTTACTTGTTCAACCCTTTTATGACCCGAGAAGTACTGGACAAGCTCAGCCCGCATCTCCGATCCCGCTGGTGTGACTACGCCTACGATCAAGAAGGGACAGCGGATCCGGAAATCGTCGTGATGTCACGGTTTCTAATGCGAGAGGCGGACCGAGCGTTACGATATACGTACGCTCCGTCTACAAGCGCCGCCGCACCGAGAAAGGAAACTCGACCCATCGTGACACTCAAGAAGAAGGCGAGCATGTTCACTACAACCGAAGGAAGGGAAGAAGAAAAGGACAAGTGCCCCAAGTGCGAACAAGACCACGTATTGACGCGGTGTCCGCGGTACAAGGCGCTTACGGTAGAGCAGCGATGGAGCTTCCTGAAATCCAATAGGATTTGCTTCAAATGTGCCCGGAAGCAACACAGGCGCATAAGCTGCAAGGCGCAGCTGTGCGGCGTGGATCAATGTCGCCGCCCGCATCATGCGACGCTCCATCAAGCTGTACGTGAAGCGCAGACCGAAGACACGGTGAAGGCTGAACCACCAAAGGAGGAAGCGGTCCTGTCCGTGGCTACTCGACCCGCTACTGGGCCACGGGCTGTCTTACTCAAGATGTGCCCTGTCATCGTGTCCGGACCACGGGGGGAGGTCAAGACCTACGCGCTCCTTGATGAAGGGGCCACGATCACGCTAGTGGACGAAGAACTGGCGGCGAGCGTCGGGGCAGAAGGACCATCACGGCCGCTCCACCTGAGCGGGGTCAACATGTCGCTGCGAGATATGGGCAGCCAAACAGTAAACATCAACGTGAAGGGACTGAAGAGTGACGAGAGCTACAAGGTCAGAGCGAGGACCATGAAGGATCTCCGGCTGCACCAGCAGTCAATTCCCGACACGTTGCTGGACTACGAGCACCTGAGGGACCTGACACCAGAAGAGGTGTGCTACGAACTGGCGCGCCCCGGGCTTCTAGTGGGTACAGACCACTGGGAGTGCATAGTGTCCCGCGAGCTCCAAATCGGTGGCCCTAACCAACCAGCAGCATCAAGAACGCAACTAGGATGGGTGGTGCACGGAACCGCACCACGCAAGACCATCGTTAAAGAAGGGAACGTGCTGCATGTATACGAGCCCGACCGAACAAAGGGTGCATGCAGCCAGGAACTCCACGACCTAGTCGAAGGCCACTTCAGGATCGACGCGCTCGGCATACAAGGCAAGCCGAGAGTCAAGGCGAGCGATCAACGGGCTATCGACATAGTCGGGAGGACAATCAGGAAGATTGACACCGGGTACGAGGTTGGGCTGCCATGGCGACGAGACGAGGTCACTATGCCGCCTAGCTACAATCAAGCGTTCCGCCGGCTGAAGAAGATCGAGCAGAAGATGGACGCCGACCCACAGTTCGCGGCCGAGTACTCCAAGCAGGTTAACAACCTATTGGACAAGGGGTACGCGACGCCATGCGACGGGTCGGAGCGAGCGAGTGCCATCTGTTGGTATCTGCCACATTTCGCCGTGCAGAACCCGAACAAGCCCGGCAAACATGGCTAATGACAACAGGGTAGTGTTCGACGCAGCAGCGAAGAGCAACGGTGTCTGCCTAAACGACGAACTGTTGGAGGGACCCGACCTACTGCTGTCGCTACCAGGAATCCTGTTTAGGTTCCGAGAAAAGGCGGTAGCGATTACAGCAGACGTGCAGGAGATGTTCCTGAGGATCAGGATAAGGCCGGAGGACCAACCAGCGCAACAGTTCCTATGGAGAGGTGACGACCGACAAGAGCCGCCGAGGAAATACAAGATGACCAGTATGATATTCGGCGCCGCGAGCTCCCCGTACATGGCCCATTACGTACGCAACTACAACGCAGACGTACATGGGCCATCAAAGGAAGTCACTATATGGACGATTTGGTGGCCAGCTATGAAGACGCCGAAGAAGCACGGAGAGCAGTCAAGGAAACGAGGGCAGTGCACGCGCACGCAGGGTTCACGCTGCGAGGTTGGAGCTCCAGCGACGAGACGGTGCTATGCGACGTGCCCACCGAGCTACACGCCACCGCTCCTACACAATTGGGAGGTGAGCAGCCTGACAGCAAGATCCTGGGGCTGCATTGGGACGCGGAGCGCGATGAGCTGGGGTTCAACACATCCATGAACCGAGTCCCGGCTGAAGTAAGAACGAGATCGCGCGCCCCGACTAAGCGTGAAGCCCTCAGCGCCGTGATGTCCATATACGACCCGCTTGGGTTGCTGAGCCATTACACAATACGATCGAAGATCATACTGCAGAGCTTGTGGCGCCTTCAGACGACGTGGGACGAGCAAATCCCCGAGGAAGAGAACGAGCTCTTCGCCTCCTGGCTCGCTCGCCTGACAGAACTCGCTCAGCTGCGACTACCGCGCTGTTACGTGACGCGAAAGTATGGACGCGTCGACTTACACGTACTTTGCGACGCCAGCGAGCAAGCCTACGCAGCCGTGGCCTATTGGCGAATAAGAAACGTCGATGGGAGCCTGAACGTCGTGTTGGTGGCCGCCAAAGCTAAGGTGGCGCCTCGTCGGGCGCAAACTATACCACGCCTGGAGCTACAAGCCGCAGTGATCGGGGCAAGACTCGCCGAGACGATAAGGAGGGAGCACCGCGTCGATATCGGCCAGACGACCTACTGGACCGATTCATCTACCGTGGTGCACTGGATCCATAACGACGTACGACGCTACACGCCATTCGTCGCGCATCGGCTGGGAGAGATCGCAGAGTTGACCCAGAAAGAAGAGTGGCGTTGGCTGCCTACTGCGTGCAACGTAGCGGATGACGCCACTCGACTCGTCGACACGCCCATCTGCGCCACGGATAGATGGTTTCGGGGGCCGGACTTCTTGCTTCTGCCAGAAGAGCAGTGGCCCACGCCGTCGACGGAGGAACCAGAGAACGAGGAGGTCCTTCACACAAGGAAAGAAACGGAGCGAGACAGCTGGCTACCGAACCCGGCCCGCTTCTCGAAGTATGAGGACGTGCGAGCCATACAAGCTGGCGACGGTGGCTACGCAATTATCTGCCCACACGGGTACCTTGCGGCGAGCCACGGAACACATGGCCGATGGGAATCGTCGAGCGCACGCATCGTGGACCGGATGGCGGCATCAGAGTCGTCGAGGTGCGCACCAGGACCGGCACCTTTCGACGCCCCGTGAGCAAGCTCGTCGTCGTGTCAACGAAGGAGGCTACGCGAGCTGCGCCGGGGGGAGAACTGTAAACGACAACGGCTTTCACATGGTAATTTTAGAAATGGACACTTCCCACGCTAAATTCCTTAATTGCCTGTTTTTATAACTGCACGTTTCTTGGGTTCTTACCGGGTCTATGAATGGCGGCCATATAGACCTTCTGTCGGCCTTTTTCAATGTTATAAAATGTAATTTAAAATCAATGCTTAATGTTTCGGGCTCAGCTCGACCCTAATTAAAATTTGTATGGAAGGATGGCCATATGGCGCGAAACGGCGTGAGAAAATAAGACGAACTCCGTCCCTTGTAATGTAGCTACCTCATAGGGCCGGACACAATGTACCGTAAGCATTGTCTCTTAGCTTTCTTGTAACTTAGAAATTAACACGTGAATATTTAAAGTAGGATTGACGTAGGTGCCATGTGAGTAAAGCTATCTACACTTGTAATGATTTAAGAACTAGAGAAAAGGTAGATAGTTAGTTGGGATTGTCTCGCAGTTTTCTTCTTTGTTACACAAATAAATGAACACGTTATGTCCACGTGTTTGACCACGTGTGTAAAATGACACATGTATGTGCCATGTGAATTTTAGAGTAGGAGTATAATAAAACTTGAAATATACATAAGATTTAGAGAAAAGGTAGCTAATTAGATAAGATTATGTATATTGTCATAGTTTAATACTTGGAGTAAGGAGGAATCTAGATTAAGATTTTTGTGTTGACCTTTGTACACCTTTTATATTTTTCCTATGTAGAATTAAGTATGTAGATTAAGGAAATGTATAACTTGTGTATATTTAAGTAAGATAAGTTTTATAATATCGGCATTTCTGTGGTGCCATGCTTGAATACAGTTGCAAAGTAGGGGCGCCATTGTTCTCGCCGAGCGGTTTTTGTATAAAAGCCGGCCCGCTTGTAGGCAGAGACACAGTCGGTCTTCCACTCTACAAGGAGTAACAAGTGAGGAATACATTTAAGATACGAATCAAGACAGTATTTTCATTTCCTTAACGAGTCTCCAACCGAATAACCAATACAGTCCACTTCACAGTGTATCGAATAACTTGTGTGATTACATTTTAATGATTGTACCCACCGACCTGCCCACACACGATGTCTTAACCTAAAGAATACATCCTGACTTCCCGAAGGTTTCCATCTATCGGCCACCCTTGATGCGACATTCATAAATATCTCTAAACAAGAAATTTATTTTTTATTTTCAGGTTAACATTACATTGTCCACTTCAGTATAGTAAAACTTAATAAAATAATATAGATAAGATGCCGCGGGG
This sequence comes from Orthosia gothica, assembly GCA_949775005.1. Taxonomy (NCBI): domain Eukaryota; kingdom Metazoa; phylum Arthropoda; class Insecta; order Lepidoptera; family Noctuidae; genus Orthosia; species Orthosia gothica. Next base: position 45,935,522 of record OX459034.1, on the reverse strand, counting down.
GTCAGCTAGTATCCAGATAGATACTAGCTGACCCCGCGGCATCGCTCCCGTCAAATGGCTACCTACCTACCTACATGACACCTACCTACATAACAACCACCTACCTACCTACCCTACCTACGCTACTTACTTACCAATTTGTTAAACTTTTTATTTAAATAAGAATTAATGCTACATACGAATGTATTCAACTATTGTTTCTACCGGCGATCTAATTAAAATATAGAACATATTGTGAGTTAACTATGATAGTTAGATATATTCTCCCGCATATTTTTTGTAGATAATGAGTACTTTAATCATGTAGCACATAATGTTTATATATTTTCAATAGTTTTCTCAGCGCACGCCAAAGAATGATTTTTATAGGCAAAATTTTGCTACTTTGGGTCAATATTGCAATTTTCATAAGGATATGATATTTGAAAAAAAAAATATAGCTTAGGCTATATTTTTTTACTGTCTATCTAGCTAACTTTCTACTGAAGAAACAATTGTCAAAATCGGTTCAGTAGATTATCCCTACAAAATCACAAACTTTACCTCGATATAATATTAATATAGATAAAACCGTTATAAGAATTTAATTTTTTTTTGACTGAAGTTAGTATCACGGGCCTATTGTGCAAGACCCTTGCCACCTTATATTTACTTACGATGGGGATTCAAATATATTTTTATAAAATCCAATTCTCAATTTGCTGATCAATTTAGTAATGTTTGCCGACCACTTGAAGCAGCCCATTTACTTTGTTTATTGCATAATAGGTAGCACCCTGTCTGTACACCACTTGCACCTTTAACGTGAAGCGCACTTAATATAAAAAGAAAACTAAAAAATAACAAAGCATCCAAAGGAAATACATCCAATCATTTTGTAGGTGCTCCTTTCACAATGGGTATGAACTCAACATTTCTACAATAAAGAAGAACTATGTCTCAGAAATACGGGGCTTAGGAAAACTTGAAACGCTTTGAAGCGGTGTGTTTAAAGACTAGACACCCACACGTCTAGACGAGACACAACGAGTTCAACAAAACTGCGATACCTCATCATAGTTAATAATCCTCTTTACTGCGTATTACACAATGATATTCAAATAAACAGATACGTTATACACTCACAAAACAATTGAAAAAAGTGTTCCGCGCAGCAGCGGCAGCACACATACACACTTTTCATTCATCTGACATTTCACTACAATGTCGAAAGGGATGGCTTGATAAAACAAACAAGAAAAAAAGAGACAGCTAGTGTTTGTCACTTGCGTGTGAATGTAAACAAACATTATTCTGACAACCAATGTTTTTTCTTTTTGTAACCTCCAAATATCAGAAAATTAGGAAAAAAAATTGAAATAAATTAGTAAATTGAGGTGTATTGCGTATTTACAAATGGTATGAGATCCCTTCTGTTTTATGTAATTTGGTATTATAATTGGTACACTTTCTAAATACACACGATGGCATTTTTTTAATTTTGTTTTTTTTTCAACAAAGCGTATCGCTCTTCGCCATGCGTGACATAAACTAAAGACTAAATCATACAATTGTCTACTATTCGAGTCTTCACAATGCGCGCGCTTATAACATATCTGTTTATTTGAATATCATTGGTATTACATTTAAACATAGTAATATAAAAGCGAAAGGTCACTCACTCACTCATCACGAAATATCGAAAAACCACTTGACGTATGGAGAATTTGGCAGAGAGGTTCCTCAAGAGACCTAAGTCCGAAATAAGAAAGGATGTTTGGAAATTCCACCCCATTTCTACAATTTGAAATTTGGACACGTAAAATTTTACATTTATGCTCTTGATTGATAAAAAGAATTTAAGTTTTTTATTGGTTTTTGGTAATTCTACCCGTACCGTAAAATGGGGTGAACAGAAATCTCGGGGTGAATGGAAACAAATCTGGGAGTTTATTATTTTGGTCACTAATTTGTCTTTAGTCAATTATCGTACATTTAGTTCGACGATTTATTAAACAGCAATATTTTTCAATTATACTGGCAAAACCCAAATTTACGTCAAGTTTATTGACTTAAAGTAAAAAGCGGTTAATGTGACGTCTGCGTGTGCTAGTGATTTTAGGCTGTCTTAAACTTTTATCAGACATACCATTCTTCAGTTTTATCTCCTTCATAATTTATATAATTGGATGGTAAAGTATCTCATCGCTTAGTGACACAAAGAAAACATAAATATTTAATGATTTTGTTCGTATTTCTGATAAAATCAGGACACTTGTACTTTTTGCCTGTATTCGAGGTGAATAGATACGCGTGGGGGGTTAATATAAACGAGAAAGGGGTCTATAGAAACATAATTTTCGGGATTGTCAATCGATGACTGATTTTGGAAATGTAAAGTGCTTTAGGCGATTTTCAAATAAAATGTTAAATTTTGATATTTTCTATACTCATTGGTTTTGGTCTTGTATTTGTTTTTTTTCTATTCACCCCTCTCTTGTATCTTTTGACCCCAGTTTTAAGGTAAATAGAAATCGCCTTGTTTTTTCTATTTTACAAATAATTTACATGTTTTCACAAATTTTAAGCATTCGTATTTGGTAAAATACAACGCGACTCGCAATTTCACCATGCTTTAAAAACAGCTTGCATACAAAATATCTGAGAAAATGTGAAAGTTGAAAATTGTGCCTATTCACCCCATTTTACCGGTAAGGGAGTCAAAAAGGGGGTTGAAAGTTTGTATGAAATTTCTATAGTTAGTAAGTTAGTCACATGAAATTTAGATTACGCTGTTGGTTGATAAAAAGAATTTATGTATTTATTGATTTTTTGAAATTCCACCCCTGAAGGGTTAAATTATGGTTGAAAGATTGTATGAAATTTTCACAGTTTGTAAATTGAACACATGAAAGGACATTGGCCAAATTTCTATAGGAGCTGGACTTGAAATTTATTTTTCATGTCCCAAAGTAAATTATAGCTAGATTCGTTTGTTTTTATGTTGTAAACATCACACCGTTTGAAAATCATATCAAAATGGCCACGATTTTTTATAATAATGTAAACAATGTGTTTGAGGTTAGAATCAATAACTACCTTTTACTAGACTGTGGCGTAGCCTAAAAAGGTAGTTAGCGACAACTCGACAAGCGAGGAGGGTAATTAGCAATCTCGTTTCTATTTATTTCGATTTCTGAATATAATTATATATTATTATATATATATTCGAGTAATGGTAGGTTACAGGAATAAACTAAGTACACTTGTAGGATATAGGAGTACTTAAATAAAAGAAAGTCTTAATAAAATACTTTTTATTCTTCATCCTCTCTTATAACTACAGCATCAAGGTATGCTGCTGGCACTGGTATTGTCGGCTCATGCCTTGCCCACCCAAGGTACTAAACAAGTGTCATAATATGTGCACAGCACCCAATCGTTCTTCTACCAACTAGACAATTACAGCAATACTCTACTATAGCTTCCCGTCCAGGCACATTATTTTCAATTAATATATAAACATAATATATTTTTCTCGAAATGTGTCTAGATTTTATTTTGCCTCTTATTAATGAATTATTTCCACTTCCTCTCAAACGATACTCGGCTACATTAATGTTTTCTCTGCTTATTTCTATTCTATAACCTCCGTGAAACCTGACATGTTCACTATAATAGGACCTTGCCTGTCGGATCTGATATGTTCCAAGGGCAAATAATATAACTTCCCTATATTCTAGCCGGGGGAATGTAATATTAGTATTGGAATGAGCTGTAATATTAGTAAAATCAGATGTTCGTCTATTCATGTTCATGTCGTTAATAAAATCAGATAAATTATTATGAACTGAAAATCTTTCCCTAATCACATTTATTATTTGCTCGGCATCATTCCTATTTTGTAACCTAACACCGAATTTATTTAAAAGGCTTGCAGCTATAGAGAACATTTGCATCATATGAGGCACACTTTTATTAAAAAAATCTTGACGGAATATTTTAAAATCTCGTTTGAAGTACCCGTTAACAACTTCCACAACCCAACGGCATAACGTTACACAACGACTCCTGTTAGCTTGCTCGGTAGTGAGCTGATGTTCACCCTCAAGCAGGGATTCCGGCATGTAAGTTTTATAGTTGCACTCCTCTAACAAACTAATTGAATCTCTAAACCCCCGGTCTAGAATAAAAATATCATTATTTTGAAAGTGTTGTCTAAGAGAAGAGTTCTCGTCTCTGAAAAGGGTCTTCATTATGTCAGCATCAGATGTAGTAGCTTTGTATGGGCCAAAGCAGTCTACAATGTAGCCATCAGTTGTCACCAGCAAAAATGGTTTTAACAAGTTTCTATACTTGTGTAAGGAATATGTGTCCTTTTGGAACATATAATTACTACTTTTGTTTATATAAATATAAGTGCCATCACATATAATTATAGTATTTTCGTTATTTTGATTATAAATTGCATTTGGAATCATTAAATTGTGTTGCAACAATTGTTCACGGGCTATGTGTTGAAGTCCCAGATTTCTAGGCACAAAATCCTGCACCAATATTTCCCTAACCTTATCCATCAATCTTTCTAATGTTCGCCTTGGAACCATTAATAACTGGGATAGCCGGTCGTCTGAGTCACCAGTTCTCATCTTCATTAGAAGAGCACCTAAACCCAAAATGCCTCTATTTGTTTCAACAAGACGCGGTATTTCATATAATATTAATTCAAATTGCTGTTTATTCATTCCCAGCCAATAATGAAACAAGTGTTCATCCATTCTTTCAACACTTTCCATGCTCGAAAAATCTAAAAATGTATTAAAAGCATTTATAAAAGAAAGTGCATGTTCCACTTGTTCAGCCGTAAAAGTATTAAAACTATTTGGAGAATTGAACAACATATCCCAATCTGAACTAAATGTATGTTCTACACAAATACGAGCATTTATAGGCAAGTAATATTTATGTTTGCTTAGAGTTGTTGCTCTTAGAGGGTCAGAAATTCTATGCAAATCTATGTTCTGGCAACCAGAAAAAACACAATGTGCTGCAGTATTAGCCGCTCGTCTATACTGAGGTAAACTAATCACTCTGGGTTCTTCATCAGCTTGCTGGTCGATGGTTGGAGAGCTTCGAGGTTCTTGGGGTTGAGGCTCAGGTTCAGGCTCAGGCTCAAGCTCAGGCTCTCGCTCTGGTTCTGGCTCTGGTTCTGGCTCTTGCTCTGGTTCTGGCTCAGTCTGCTGCTCAATATTACGCATTGCAACTCTCTTGAGTCTCAGCCAACAGGGATGACAAACATGGTCTGATGAAGTTGCCTGCCGTGGGGCAATTCTATTATCTAGTTCAATATGTATAGCTTGTTGCAACGGCGATGGAGTCTCTCTCACAATAAGGTCACATTTACGGTTCCTTAGAGAACTTCCACAAAGTATGCAAACATGTTTGTGGCCACGGGAAGCGGTCGAAGTTGAGACTTCAGGTTCATTGGCTAATCTGGAGTTGACGTGTTGCATTGCCAATTGGTTACAGGCATCACATATATAATCTTCTTCAGTAATCTAAAAAAAGAATTACAGTTGTATTACGATGTATGATTGTGTGTTATGGTTTATTTTAATGTACTCAAATAAGCAGTTATTTAAATACATACTATTTTTGAAGAATTCCACTCGCAGATCGTAGAAATTACTCTCGTATCAAGATCAAATACGAGACGTCGGCGGAGCGTATCAATGCGTATGTTACAATTAACACATAGCAATCGCAGGGCTAGTTGTGGCGTCTGCATGATCGCGTCTCTCACAAATCACAAATATCCAAGAAGCAAGTTCGGTGTCCAGAAATCAAAAGCACAGAATAATCGTCACAAGCAGTAGTTATCAGTCCGTAAAACAATGCCAAGGTCAAAACAACAGAAGGAAATCCAAAATAGTACAGTACGTATCACAATTCACTACAACGAGTGAAGCTTCCGATGCGAAGCGAATGATCGCCGGGTGTCAAATTGACATTTGACATTGATTGACACTGTCAAGTGTCAATCAATGGCGCGGTTCGATAAAAAATAATGTTCCGTTCTAAGCAAATTAATAAAACGCATAAATACTTACTATGAGCCTGTATAATTATTTTTATGACAGGAATCCAATGCATAACAAAACAGCGTAGTAGTTGATTTGATGCATAAATACTAATTAAATTGAAATACATTAACAATTATTCAGAAAAACTTAGCTAGTCTTTGAATACCAGTCATTTCATACGTGAAATGAATCGTCAATAGGTGCGTTCTGAACATGGTATTCTAAATAATTGCCAAAAAATTACATAAACAAAAATAAACGGATATCTTTTTTTTGTGGCCACTTATAGAGACATTTCTTGTATTTTTTAAAACCTTAAAAAATAAGGGTATTTTTCATATATGCGGCAAATTCGGACGCCATCTTTTCATCACCTGGTACGATTTGGCCATCCTTCTTTTAGATTTACGCTCTCGGTTGACAAAAAAAAAATATTTCAAATATTTATTGGCTTTTGGTAATTTGCACCCGTAAGGGGTCAAAAGAGGGTTGAAAACTTGTGTGAAATTTTACAATTTGTATATTGGAGATGTGATATTTTACATTTACGCTCTTGATTGTTAAAAGGAATTCATGTATTTTTTGGATTTTGGAAATTCCACCCGTAAGGGGTTAAAAAGAGGGTCGAAAGTTTGTGTAGAATTCTAGTTTGTAGGTTGGACACGTGAAATTTTATGATTTGCGCTGTTGGTTGATAAAAAGATTGTGTATTTATTGTTTTTTTTTGGAAATTCCATCCCTAAAAGGGTAAAAAGGTAAAAAGAGGGTTGAAAGGTTGTATGAAATTTTTACAGTTTGTGTATTGGACACTTCATGTATTTATTAGTTTTTGAAAATTCTACCCCTAAGGATAGGTGGAAATTATAAGTTATTCAAAATTACTCTTAAAAGAAGATTTTGGGGATTTTAAAGATTTTTACTGTACAGGGCTTCTATTTATGATGTAGGGGAGCACTAAGAAGGAATTTTTGGAAATTCAATCTTTAAGGGGTGAACTAAAAAGTCATCTGTAGGATAAAATATGGATCACGTGAACGAAGTCGCGGGCGAAGTGCTAGTAAAATATATCTATACCAGTACTATAAAGAGGAAAGATTTTTATGTTTGTTTGTTTGTACCGAATAGGCTCCGAAACTACTGGACCGATTTAAAAAAATATTTCACTTAAGGAAACTTACATTATTCCCGAGTAACATAGGCTATAATTTTGACAGGGGCGAAGCCGCGGGGGTCAGCTAGTATTCAATATTTCCACGAAGGCCCAAATGCATGGCAAAAACCCGCCTGAGGTTTGCATGTTTTTTGTAAGCAAAATTCATCTCAACATTTATTATGTCTGCACATTTTTATCGTGCGATATCATAAATGCATGCCACGCTAGTTTTGTTATACAAGCAAAGACCTAATTCTACTAGTGTGCACGCTTCTGTGTACATACAATTATAGCCTGAGATTGGTGGAGAGAGTGAAACAATTTTTTTTTTTGGGCTTGCTTTATGTTGAAGATTATTATTGTTTAGAGCTCTGTTGCCGTGTGCCAACTGTGTCTATCCAGTTTTTTTTTTGTGTAGCTTCTCGCAGGCAATCCAAGTAATTGGCTACTGCTTAACCGGGTGATCCTGTGGAGACTAAACTATAGCTTCCAGCCACGAAATCTATTCAGAGCCGCACGGTCCTTTTTATAGGAACCGTCGGCTTCGGTTCATACAATGGAATATGCCGGAGAATTCGGAGTTGAACGGGACGGACGTGATCGCTCGAGGCCGACAGGCAATCAGGAGGTTGTAAGGCTGCTGCTCGAACGCGTTGATGCCCCTTGCACCTATTGTTCAGTTGTCATCTGGCAAGTATGAACCCTGGAGTGACTTGAAGGCTGCCAAGTATGTTGAGGTGAAAACGTGATGTCCGGATAAATAAAAAACTTATATGTTCATGACCAGAAGCAACGTCTTTTCATGGTCCTCGTTACACAATGATGCGTGGAAATGACTTTAGGTGAAATAATGGCTACAAACGGATGATGCGCCTGCGCGCTATCGTTTATATCAACTCGACCGCAACGAGGACCATGATTTTTCTTGCGCGTAAAATTTTTATTTACAAAAATATAGCTTACAATTCTTAACTGACGGAAACTACCCTTCCACTGGACCGATTTTGGTGAAATTTGCACTTCTGGATAGGTCTCAAGAAAACCTTCCCTCCGGTCTTTGATCCAGGTCCCTAGCCCCTGCTTTCAGGGAGTTCTCGTAGGAAGAACACCAAAGAAAGGGAGTTCCCGCCAGTTTAAGTGTCTACAAGCTGTTTTCCACTAAAACTATACACCTTTGCACTAGGGTATAAGCGAGGGACTTGGAATTCTCCTACTGGGCCGTCGACACACATAAGTGTCACGGTTATATTTACAACCTTTAGGCGTACAGCCGCGCAAAGGTGCGAAAAGCTAGATTATGTGCCTAATCTTAGCACATAAACCTAATTTGTACTCAAACTGTTGGGTGGATCCACACCAAATAGCCACCACCGGATAGCCCTCGCAATGGGCTATTCTATGATGGAAGTCTGGTGAATAAATATCCATCCCTCAAAGTAGCATTCACTCTGACATGTTTGTTTACATGAGAAAACCATGGAACCTCGCACCATGTCAAGTCGGTTAGCTCCCCAACCACCAGAGCTAGGCTCCTTCCGGAAGTGTGGTTGGGAAGCTGGAGAACTGGGCTGTCGAATGGCGGTACCTTGATGGGTGTACCACTAGCCCTTCTGGTGCTTAAGGTGCCGGGAAGCGGCCGAATACGAAAATATTGCAATGTTCCACAGCCTTAACGTATCTGTATGTGTGTGTGTAGCTATATATTAGCTTTGTATCATGACTGAGTCCAGGCACCTGCCTGAGGGTCCACGAAGGTAATGCTTCAGAAAACATATCAATAGCTGTCCAGGCACCAAATGTGTCTGAAGATAGTGACCCGCTGACAGACGAATAGAAACGTCCATGCTGGCACATACAGACACATTATCTCAAGCAAGTGATGTCTATGTACTAGAATTACATAGGTGCTATCTATTTATAGGGCTAGATATAATTCTAGGTCACCTAGAAGCGCTAAATGGCTTGTATGGAACTTTCTCAACACTTACTTGAGGAAAATGTATGCATATTTACCTTTTCAGAGTGAAACTGCATTAAAACTGGCTATGTACTGTTATTATGTATAATTTCTCAGTCATAGTATCCAGGTATACTATCTAGAACACCGAGATGGTGTTTCCTAACAAAACAATGTGTGTAAGGAAAATAATACGATTGGTACGTGAGTATAACACCCATAGCACTACCTCGTACCCTGCCAATTTCGGGGGGTTCAAAATTAAGTAAACAAATATTTTTATTTCCTTAAAACTATACATTCATCATATATCTAAGGTACCTTATGCATAATACTAATACATAAGCGCTATATGCGCACTGTAAGCTATATAAAAGCCCCTAAAACATGATTTTAATGTTACCAAAATTTTACATCAAACATTTCTTACGCGTTTTAGTATAAATAACAAGCGCCGCCATCTTACAGGTCATTGTTAACTAATCCGTCATGGCCGACGGTTGTGTTACGGAATATGAATTCTTGTTTCTTTCCGTAATAACACAATCAGTATGTATAATAATGCTTCTAATTTATTATTATTAGACTAAATGACCCTATTACATACTGATAGACACATAAAATATAATTTTAGTGACTCAAAAACATGAACGAAAATTTCTTGTGGGCATTACTATAAAAGGCTTTTTCGCCTACCGACATCGCTTAGTATGCGATGGCGCGCCGGGGTGAGCAGACGTGTGTCTGTTAATACTATTTTCTATTTACATGAAACCATCTAAAATGGTTGATGACGTCTCGTCGCGAACAGGAGTCACGACACTATTCTTAATCTACAGAACGGTACATAATTACTTTTGGGTCCAGGAAATGCCTGCTAAAAAAATAAATATTAGCAGGGTACGGTTTACAATGCTCCCTATAATATCGAGCGTTCCAAAAAATATAAAACTTTAACTAAACATTATGTTTACAATATTGTATACAATAGATCTATATTACGGTCGAATCATAAAACTGTCCGACTCATTAGGGTGCCCAATCACATGGTTAAAACCATTAACAAATCTTTACCGTGGGAAAGACTCGATATTATAGAAAATTACCATGAAAGTCAAGAAGTAATATGTACATAATTATTACTAACAACGGAATGTATCTGGCACTGGCTCAAACTAAAGGACTAAATTATCTATCTAAAATTCCAAACAAGTAAAATATCAAAGTTACTTAAATCCATCTTATTGATCTATGTCTTCCTGCACATTACTTCTGCCGTGTGACTTTGTCGCAGCTTGTCCCGGTGCTGGAGTGACGTCTTCCAAGGGCAGAACCACGAGCATCCTCACCGGTTTTCGAAGCACTTCTCCGTTGGTCTTGACGTCCACAGTGCGCACGATGCCATTGGGACGTTGTAGGGAAGTTATCGCGGTTCCACACCTTTCGGGCAGATTGCTGTCTGTGAGCTGGACCAAGTCAAGCACATGCAGAAGGCTCTTCAGAAGGAACACTGAAGCTTTCTGATAGAATACAAAGGATCCAAGATAAGATCTTTGTTCAAGGAGAAGTAATGGCTACCCGGGGTGACGCCCGTATCGAACATACCAGACCGCCGTCAACTAGCAAAACGACCCGGTCACATAAGAAAATATCAAGAGCTCGTGAAGACTTATTGAAAATATAGTTGGAACTTGCTAAGTTAGCACTTCAAAAAGCAGAAGAAGAAGCTTCTGATGATGAATATATGGATGACAGAGACTCGAATGACGAGTACGTCCGTACCTGGCCCAAAGAGGGGCCAGGGCCCACACCGTTAAGGGAGCCCCAGAAGGGGGACTCCCGGACACATATAGACCATATAGACCATCCACCAGTGAAGTCTAACATCGAACCACCTAGGACAGAGCCGTCCAAGGCGGAGCCGCCAAGGCACTAAGAAGCGAAAGACTCACTCCGTCCCTTTTTAATACTAGCTGTTATATCCTTCCTAAGGTCTCAAACGATCTCCATACCTAATTTCATCTAAATCGGTTCAGCGGTTTAAGCGTGAAAAGGTAACAGACCGACAGAGTTTCGGATTTTTAATATTAGCATGGATTATTGATTGGCTTGCGTTTGACTACACACCTGATGGTTAGCGATGATGTGATTGACGATGGGGCAAATATGACAAGATTTCTTGCGAAAATACCCCGATTCAAACAGTAAGTAGCACCTAACTTTTGAACGGCTGAATCGATTTTCATCAAACATAGCTAAGACACTTCAGATCATGTCACCCGTCAAACCGTGTCCGTGTTTTAAAGCCAAAAGCCGTGGGAAGGGTATTGGTCCAGTTTCTTTCTGTTTCTGTTTCGTTAATCTGTTATGTCGGGCAAGCGAGTGATGAGCCCACTGTACCTTAATCCACTAGCGGACCTGCCGCTTTACAGCCTACGGATTTTCTCGGTTTTTTTTCGGGCATCCTCCCTATTAAATCATAATTAATCTCCCAAGAAAACCTAATGATGGATTCAAGTGTGAATAAGGAATGCGATTTGTCATGCGATCCGACTGACGCTAGCGTCGCCTAGGCGCCTGTCAGGACCCAGGCAGGTTGGTGTAAAATCTGCTACCGATGATGATGATGATGATGAGGTTACCGATGCAAAGAATCGTGCGACTGCAAGTGAAAAAGCTTTCAACAGGCCCTCTCTCCAACCATCAAAGCTTTGGAACCCGTGCATGCTGTTGAGAATAGGAGCAAGTGGAGAAACATTATCATAGAGAAAATTTTGAAACCATGATTTGGTCACGACCCCCAACATTGGGGAATCGATGCAAGAAGGAGGAAGGGAAACATTTGCGACAAACCTTTACATTTCCTTGTTTCCATCGTTTAATCTTGTCTTATACATCTAAACGCCGTAAACTAAGTGAGGATACATATGTAGTTACACAAAATCTTCGAAAGGTTTCGTCTTACAAACTTTTCTCTCTCAAAAAGCAAAGTTTCAATGAATTAATAACCGACTTGCCAAAAAGGAGGTGGTTCTCAATTTGGATGTTTTTTTTTTTATGTTTGTTCAGGCATAACTCAGTTATATATAAACGGATTAGCAAAATTATTTTTTTGTTTGAAAGAAGTTTATTTCAAACTTGTCCCATTTAAATTTAATAATGATTTGATGAAGAACTTCGGAGATATACAACAGAACTCTTCTTCAATAAATTACGGCAAATCTCTCAGGATTGCTGCGATTGCATGTTTGTTTATTGTTTACACCATTTCATAACATACCATCACGCTCATTACATATGCTCCAAACGGGTACGCAGATGTGTACAGAGCTGTACTGCTCTCCCAGGCAAACTCTCATTCCACTGGTTAAGTTCAAGATATATGTTATTCGTGTTATCTATTCTGGCATTACTGTGAGCATTCTAGGGACCTTACTATAGAACTTGTCTGTTATGTACCGCTAAAAAGTGAAAATTAAAAAACTTTTTTACTAAAACATAAAACCGACTTCCAAAAAAAAAACACTAAAAAGTGAAAAACAACTTCAATTTTGGAAGGCGGTGTCAAAAAACGAAGAAACGAAAACAGGAACACCGTCTTCCGAAATTGAAGTTTTATTTCTTTTTTTAGTGTTTTTTTTTTGGAGGTTTTATATTTTTGTAAATAAGTTTTTTTTATGCAATAAAATGTCACGTGCTTTTCTTTTGACCTCGTAATAAACCAATCGATTAAATTTGGGGTGTCTCTGAACTTGAACTTGGTTACTGGGGCAACGTGAAGAGAGTTGCGAAGGGGAGCGTCTAGACGGGTAATACGAGGGGAACACCGAACAAACAGAAATTTTATCCGTCAGGATGTGTTTATTTTTCGGGAGCATGGCATTGATTAGTTAGGGGTCTTTTACCGTTATCAAAAGAGACAAGTTACATATGACATATGACGACAAAAGAGTTTTTAACACGTTTTTATTAGTTTGGTATGTATGTATCTATGAATCTATGTAATGGAATCTTTGAACGTGATTTTCACACCTTTCAAAAAACGGATTAATTTGAAACTTTGCAGGGTTATCAAGGACCGATGACAATGCTATAATTTAAATAGTTTCCATTATTCTTACCAGATTAAGCGATTGAACAAAAAGTAAATAACAGTTTCAGTTTTTGGGGACTGAGTCACCGACGTCCGTAGGAGTATACCCCATTTGATTCCCTAAACGTGTTCCCCGGGTGGTGCAAATCAGGCGACACCAACTGGTGGTAGGCTTCGGCTGAGGGCTTGCGACCACCCACCGGGCAAAGACGTACCGCCAAGCGGGGGTGTACCCCATTGTTGCGAAGTTCATTACCGCGATGTACGGTACTGCGAAAGTTTACTATCGCGACGTTCGTTTTTGCGAAAGTTCGTCACTGCGAAGTACGTTACAGCGAAAGTATACCATTGCGAAGTACGTTGTCACGAAAGTTCTTAACTGCGATGTACGTTACTGCGAAAGTTTACGATTGCGAAGTACGTTGTCGCGAAAGTTCTTAACTGCGATGTACGTTACTGCGAAAGTTTACCATTGCGACGTACGCTGTCGCGAAAGTTATTTACTGTGACGATTGCAGTTTCGATAACATGCTATTGTGATTTAGGTTATCTAGGAGGATTGCTGATACTGGTGATAGTGGAAATATTATATAACAATATAATATTTCCACTATTAACTAGAGAAAACGATCTTTTCTAAAAATTAAACCTAGCTAGATCTAATTATCGTTCCCGAAAGGCCCTGCATACTGAATTTCATGAAAACTGTTGACGCCAGATTATATATATACATACATATATACAAGAATTGCTAGTTTAAAGGTATCTACATAACTAAGACATAACAACATATAGTTTTCTTTGCCGGCTACTACATGAATTGTGTTTATGTTTATTTTATTATTACTATCTTTTGGTTCAATTATAATAAAATTTACTTACAATTTTTGGTCATTTGTTAGTCATGTCCAACAATATAATATTTCTACTACCAACAGTATCAGCAACCCTACTAGGTGAGCTAAATCGCAATAGCGTATTATTAAAACTGCAATCGTCACAGTAAAGAACTTTCGCGACAGCGTACGTCGCAATGGTAAACTTTCGCAGTAACGTACATCGCAGTTAAGAACTTTCGCGACAACGTACGTCGCAATGGTAATCTTTCGCAGTAACGTACATCGCAGTTAAGAACTTTCGCGACAACGTACTTCGCAATCGTAAACTTTCGCAGTAACGTACAACGCAGTTAAGAACTTTCGTGACAACGTACTTCGCAATAGTATACTTTCGCTGTAACGTACTTCGCAGTGACGAACTTTCGCAAAAACGAACGTCGCGATAGTAAACTTTCGCAGTACCGTACATCGCGGTAATGAACTTCGCAACAATGGGGTACACCCGCCAAGCGGCCTAGCCGTGTTCCGGTACGATGCTCGGCGTGGCCAACCAGAGGAGTTGGGTCGAGACAGCTGTTCCACTGCAGGCAGACCAGCCTGACGCGCACTGGTATGGATGTGTCGGGAGACTAGTCGCGGAGGGTAGCGGGATCGGTGCGAGGCACGGTGCGCCGCTGGCCGACCGCAGGTAGTTGGGGGCCCAAGTAGTGTGCCAGCCACATACGAAAGGCTGCCCCACCAACTGTCAAAAAATCTCGGAATGCACCATCGTGCTGGTTGGCGACCGATGGACATTTCGAGGGGGCTCGGGTGTCCACGCAGTCTCCAGACTAGTGCCCCAATGATGGCATCCTTGCAGTGCGTGTCTATAGGTTAACAGCGTGGAACCTCGTCTCACTTCCTTCTCCTCGCCTCACCCTTTATTTTTATACATACATGACAAGGAAAAATCATACTAGAGTTCAACAGCGGCTGCACCACCTCCTAGTCAAAGTGCACCTCACAAATATCAGAGGTCTGCACTTCAATCTCGTAGCAGTCCATCATCATCTCGAGACTGATATGCCGGCTCTCTTTTTCCTTTCGGAGTCGCAGATCAGATGTCCGTCAGACATATCGTACCTTATATACCCAGGGTTTACCCTGGAGCACAATTTAAAGCTTCGCTCTGGTGTATGCATGTACGCCCGAGACGACATCTGTTATCGGCGACTCCGAAACCTTGAGGACTCTGTGCTGTGGGCTTTGGTGGACACAGGCCACGATAAAATTATCTACGCCTGTGTCTACCGTTCGCACAGCGGTGATCAGGAGACAACCAGACTCACAGAGTACCTTAGGGAGGCGGCTGATACAGCGCAGCAGCGGTATCCTTAGGCCAAATTGGCGTTACTAGGGGATTTCAATGCCCACCACCAGGAGTGGCTCTTCCCGTACCAAAGCACTGATCACGTTGGGCGGGAGATGAGAAAGCTTGCACTTGCTCTGAATCTCGCCCAGCTGGTCCAGGGGTCCGGATGTTGATTCGCACACAGCCAATTGCTTGGACCTTCTGCTGACAACAGATCCAGACCGATACTTGGTGTCGGTATCTTTGGGTAGTTCTGACCAATATCTGGTGAACTCTGTATCCATCCACTCCCCGCCCGATCCCAGCCCAAGAGGCGCACGGCGGGTTTGGCGTTACAAGTCAGCAGATTGGGATGGAATGCGTTCTTTCTTTGCATCTTATCCTTGGCAGCCTACTTGCTTCGCTTCGGCTGATGCTTCGTCGTGCGCCGACACCGTGACGGATGTGTTACGTCAGGCAATGGAGTACTACATTCCGTTCTCTGACGTAGCAATGTCTAGCGCTGACCGGCCATGGTTTGGCGCCAAGTACAAACGCGCTGTCTCGCTTAAACATAAGGCGTACCTGGCATGGGTCGACGCTCGGACGCGCAAAGCAAGTGACGTGAGTCAGCTGAAGAGAGCCTTCAATAGGGCTGCCAAGTCCTGCAAGAAGGTGATGCGAAGGGCCCGGTTTGACCTCAAAGGCCGTATTGGGACCAAAATTGCCTCACACCCTGCTGGTAGTAAAGCGTTTTAGTCCCTGGCTAAGTGAGTTGAATCGAACTTCTGCCGTCCCTCACTACCACCACTGCTGAGACCCGACGGGTCACTAGCCCACATCGCTGAGGAGAAAGCAAACTTGTTTGCCTCTCTTTTTTCGGAATCTTCACGTCTGGATTCTGGTGAAGCGCGGCCCCCTCCTTCTCCTGATGGATGCGATACGAGTATGTCGGACATTCGCATCCATTAAAAGGACGTTCGTAGGGTTCTGCGCAACCTCGACGTTAACAAAGCTAGTGGCCCCGACGGGATTCCAGCAATTGTTCTGAGAACCTGTGCGCCTGAACTGTCTCCGATCCTGACACGCCTGTTTCGCCTATCGTATGAGACTCGAAAAGTGCTGAATGCTTGGAGGCAAGCTAACGTTCAGCATGTGCCCAAGAAGGGCAGTCGAGCTGACTCGGCCAACTTAAGACCCATTCCGATTACGTCCATCCTCTGCAAGAGTATGGAACGGGTACTCAACTCTAAACTCCTGGCATACCTAGAAGTTAATGACATCCTCAGTGACCGCCAATATGGCTTCCGCCAAAATCGGACAACTGGGGATCTTCTAGCGTATGCCATTCACATCTGGAGTGAGGCCATCGAGAGGCATGGGGAAGCGCTTGCCGTGTCCCTAGACATCTCGAAGGCTTTTGACAGGGTCTGGCATGAAAGCCTTATTGGTAAGCTTCCTTCATTCGGTCTTCCCGGTGGTCTGTGCGATTGGATTGCCGACTTCCTGAGGGACCGGTCCATCCAAGTAGTTATTGATGGCCGCTTGTCTGACTAACTGGATATTAATGCCGGGGTTCCTCAGGGATCGGTGCTCTCAGCAACATTGTTCTTGCTTCACATAAACGATCAGGTCCGGTCTCTACGAGACGCCATGGTTGGGCGCTTGAATCTGTCCTTGAAGGCAGTCTCCGAATGGGGCGATGCCAGTCTGGTCAGTTTCAATGCTGCTAAGACCCAGGCGTGTCTTTTTACCGCTAAAAGGAGCCAGTTCCACCCGGCTCCTTCTTTCCGAGATGTGACCGTGCCGATAACGGACTGACTTGAGCTTCTTGGCTTCGCCCTGCCGGAGTCTGTTTCTCGATAGCTACAACCTGGGAGTCTTTAAGTCAAGAGTGAATAGGTTTCATCTAGGCAAGCGTGCTCCATCGACGACCACATCATCGCTTACCATCAGGTGAGATGGTGGTCAAATGCAAGACTATTACAAAAAAAAAAGTGAAAAAAAACTAAAAAACACGCTATAATAGAAAAACAAACAAAAAATTTTAAAATATCTTTTAATTAATTTAAATTTGGAGTAGTGTGATTAACAAAAAGAATATTTTATTGTAAAACTGGTACTTCCATGGAAAACAGGTGTGAGTTTACGTCTGTATGAACCTCCTAAGTGATTAAACCTCCTAAATAATGTAATCAGCCTCTATAATTTCGTCAACGTACTTGAACGTTTTAGAAATAAAGCTGGCAAAGCCACCTTATCTCGCAACATATAGTCGGCGAAATGATTATGATATAACATATTATTACTGTTTTTGAACGTCTCGTTGGTATAAGTAAGAGTTTATTTTACCTCTCAGAGCTGAGAATAAAAGCGCCTACAAACAATTATCGGTAGATAAGCAACGACACTTACCCGAAATTGAGGACCGGTAGGTGGCCGTCTCTATCTGTAAAAAAGTAAAAAAAAAAAATAATTAAATGGAGCAAAATTTAATTATCCACTACTCAACTCACTGACAGATAGATACTATTTTTTTATAAATTATAGGCTCGCGCCTGACCACTATCTCACCTGATGGTAAGTGATGATGTGGTCGACGGTGAAGCACGCTTGCCTAGAAGTAACCTATTCACTCTTGACTTGAAGACCCCTAGATTGTAGCTATCGGGAAACACAGACTCCGGCAGGGAATTCCACTCCTTAGCTGTACGCATAATGAAAGTATTTCCAAAACGTTTAGTGCGTATGGGTTGAATGTCTACCATGTACCGATGGCGCATCGCCGTACATCTGGTAGTCCGATGATGAAACGGGCTAGGTGGAATTAGATTATGCAATTCCATCGCACACTCCCCGAAATGCAACCGATTAAAAACCGACAAGCTGGCAACTCGGCGACGATGTTCAAGGCTCTGGAGCTTTGTCTTAACCAGTGCCTCATCGCCGATGAGCCTCTTGGCCCGCCTTTCGATCGACTCTAGTGCATCAAGCTGGTCAACATGTGAAACTGAATTTAAACCAATGCCGGTGATGATTTTTGAAACAACTTCAAAGGGAATCGGATTAAAGCTTTGAATTATTATTCATTCACATGATGGAACCAGATAAAAAGCAGCTTCACATTGGTATTCTCATTACGCTGCGTCACAGCACAGTACCATCGTTCATCGCTATTCAAAAATCGCGCTGCCTGAGCATTTAGTGTGGTTCAGGCTATAAAATTCACCCATTGCTTTTGTAAAACGGTAATATTCTTTTGCCCCACACTAGGAATATCTCCTGTATCGTGGGTGCGTTTACAAACATATAAACTCACATACACAAACACATCTGTAGGTCATGCAAATATTTGTTCCGTGCGGGCATCGAACCC
Source organism: Orthosia gothica (assembly GCA_949775005.1). NCBI lineage: Eukaryota > Metazoa > Arthropoda > Insecta > Lepidoptera > Noctuidae > Orthosia > Orthosia gothica. The sequence continues at coordinate 45,916,712 of OX459034.1, read as the reverse complement.
ACGACACGCAGCGCAGCAGTCAATCGCTCAACCACTGCGCCAACCGTGCTATATTGATTAATATGAACTGACATTATTTCAATGCGAAAGGCCGAAATGAATGCAAGGGAGGGCGGCAGACAAATAAGCCGGCTAAATTAAAAAAAAATTACACATGTCATACCAATTGTTTTCACCTATCATACAGAGCGGCGTCTTATACCATTGTTTTTATACGTACCTATGTGGACGTACAATAATGCATTACATTTCCATATTTACGTAGAATTCAAAAGCCTACTGCAATTCTGCTGTCATCGACATGCCAATGTGACAGCGTCATCGATATTCTACTATAACAACGTCATCGACATGCCAACGTGACAGCGTCATCGACATGCTAATGCTTCGAAAGCGTCATGATGTGTGACAGAAAACTTGGATTTGTGTAACAGATGTTTTAAATTTTCACTTTTGACTTCTGTCGGCAGTCCCCTTGACTGCCAGTTTTTACCGACTTCAAAAAAAGGATGTAATCAATGCGACACGTATGTATGCATTATTGTTGGAATTGCACAATATTCACAGTATAAGTTTCATCAAAATCGGTACACCAGTTTTAAAGATATGGTACATATAACCGAATACCTTAGCGACAAGCAACATGAATGTGTAAACTAAGTTATTATTGGTATTTTGGCAATCCTTTAGGTACCTTTCTATAGACTTTGCTCACTTTTTAATGATACGGTATCACTAACTAAAAAGTGAAAAATAAAACCTTTTTACAAAAAAACTTTTTAACAAAAAATTCAACCGACTACCAAAACAATACACCGCAAAGCGAAAAATTACTTTGTTTTCCTTATTCTGTGTTTCAAAATATATTTTTTTATAAAAAAATACAACTGACTTCTAAAAAATGAAAACACTACAAAGTGAAAAATAAATAGGCTCTTGTCCCTTTTGCAAAAAGAGAGCCCGAGTTTTGTGAGTTTATTCTTACGTTATGTATCGTGCCATGGTGCCAGACCACAGACAGATCAAAATACAGCAATTACAATGACAATTGTTTCATACTCGTATTTACATACATAAAAAACTGGTAACTTAACTCCAACTGGCAAAATGTGGGTGTACTATTAGGGGCACCTCTGCCGAATCCATTAGGGAATACTGGCTTGATGTTATGTAATTTAACTCCGACTCGTAATAAACTTGCTGCGCCCGCAGTGTTTTTTTTTTACTTCGGCAATAATCATAGTATCCGACTCAAATAAAACTATAATTGCCCACTCTCGACCCCAAAAGTAGTAGGGAAACAATGACGTCGATTCAATACCTCGACGCTGCAGTAGATACACAGAAACTCACTTTCGCATGCAGCGTCTCTATCAATTGACCTGCCCATCAGCTTCATGGAAATGAAAAATTTGAATATCGGCATAGGTTCGGTAATATGATATGCGCAGTTCCCTAGAAATCAATGAAAACCACGCAAACCCCTGTTCATAATTTAGTAAGATGCTGGTAGGGAATTTGGTCGTAATTCCGGGATTGTCTTGATAGCCGTGGCATACCTCGCCACTCCTCAAGCAACTCCGTATAATTTGCCCCCTTGGCGCTACGTCACTCAAGTAATAAATAATGACCCCACCGCAGTATATCTACGTTGACGTGGTGGTGGGGCTTGCGTGCTCCAATGAACCCTAGGTCAGTGCCGGTAGATTTTACTTTGCCGCAACATGCATAGGGTGAGGGGCCAGTCTAAGAGAGATGCAATCCGCAGAGCAGCTTTGTGGCAAGATTTTGGGCAGTGGCGACTCCACGTCTCCGGCTTGCCTTTATTGGCCGGTCGGTGTGAACACTGACAGGGAAAAGAGCTCCCACCTCTCTCTTGCCTTAATTGGCTGGCTTGAGTGGATTCGCAAGATCAAACTGTTTTGGTCTATTTTGGTAACAGCTATGGTAATGCTTTTTACATCAATCTCATCCTTAGATTTATGGAAAAGAGCCCATAATCGGATGAACGGTCTGTAAAAAGGGATTGTTAGATCAATTTCTAATGTGTTCTCAAATAGAGTATAGTCGTTATACTCCTAACTAGTCTATTCTTTTTCAGTTTTAACCTATCCGTGTCGGAGTGCCCTAAGTGCCCGAGCTCGCTTCAATCGCTTTTGAACTAATTCATTGACCATAATTATCGAATTGCTCCGTTACGTAGCAATATTCATAATAACCAGACAATGTGATAAATATAGCAGTTTGAATCAGTATTCATTACATTGCCCGATTTGATTTGACTAGATTCATAATGCCCTACTGATTAATCACTTGGTCCATGATACATAGGTTTCAATGGAATTCATTGATGGGAAAGCCGCATTAAAAATGTTATTTTTATTATCTCAAATATTTTAAAACTCTTTTTAGGTCAATCAAATGCTCGGATCCACTGGGATTGACAAAGGGAGCAGAATCCTCTGTAAATAGCTAGTCAATTAAAAAAACTGAAATTCCTAAATGCTTAATTGGACGACAGAAAATGCTTGAAATATGGAGTACCACTCAGACATCCGCGAGGTAGTCAAGCGCCGCTGTCGTTTTGATGGCTTAATAAAGCTTATTATCTAGTAAACTATTGCAGCTCCACCAAAATAAAAAATACGTGAGTATAGCTGAAACTATACAAAATTGACATGTGTTAGAATATAATTACAGTAACAAACATTTATTGGAAACAAAGGTGTAAAATTTGTACATACTTAAACACTAAACAAAAGTAAAATATACAAACTTATACTAAACCTAACTACTTACACTATATACAAAAGACAGGTATACTTAGGCGTCGAAGTACTCCTCCACATCGCTGTCATCCGGGAACGTGCCCAGAAGACTGGCAGCATTGCCACGTTGAATGGCAATGCTGATTCTTTGCGCAAAGAAAGAGCCAGCCCTCTGGTCACGCACAGTGTCGATTAGTCGGCGAGAAATCTCCTTAAAAAGAAGACGTGCACTCGGGCCCCATGACCCAAGCGTTTCGATCCCAAACGGCTCAAAACTGTAATTACCAGTTAGGTTACAGTATTTGCGCCGCTTGAGGGCCTCAGCAGCCGCAGCAGCAGCGCCAGCACAGCCCGCCGAACTAGGAACATGAGATGGCGCAAGGGTGTCGACACAGGTTGCGTCCCACACCAGAGGCCTACCCACCTTCCATGGCACCAATGTCATGCCATCTGGTCTCGTCCCATCGTCACGTACCAAGCCGTTAGGTTCTAATACAGCTGGTACGCTGGCGGTGATAAGGGCTCGACGAATAATGTCATTGATGCTGGCGTGCCGTGCTATGCGTAACAGTAACTAGTACAGTAACTAGTTCTAAGTAATTAAAAAAAATTAAAACTTGAAATAATGGGTTGAATATCAATAAAATATTAAATAAATAATTAAATTTACTAATAAATTTGTAGTTTGTATCAATTAAACCTATTGATAATGAAAATAGATTATACAAGCTATTTTTTGATATACTTAATAGGAATTTTAGGAATTGCACAGTAAATTTAAAAAAAACTCATGGTGTGGGAGATGAGGGTCATCATTGTGGGCAGAGGATTACTATACAAATTTAAACAACAAAGTGGCTAAAAAGGATATCACTGTTAACCCCAAAACTGTAAGTCGTTTGGCAGCTTTTAAGGCTAAACTCATTAATAAATTACCAATTTTGTCAATTCATGCTGATCCTAATCATCTATATGATGTTTTTTTTAGTATATACTGTAAACAATTTAATTCGACCTTTATTCCCAAGAATATCTCCGTTAATAGTAACGCATCATTCGGTGATTGGGCGACCATTGGTATTCATAAAAGTAGAACACGGCTTTATGAGCTGTACAGTGAAAGGCCTTATGTAAACACTGCTGAATTTAATTTATATGTTAGAAATTATTCAAAATTATTTAAAAAAGTTTGTAGTTTGGCCAAGTCGTATTATTTGAGTTCGAAGATTAAAAACAGTAGTAATGTTATTAAAACGACTTGGAATATTATTAATAGTGAAACGGGAAGATCTGGTAACCGAAATACTGACTACAGCCTGTCTATTAATGACAACATCATAAAATCAGACTCACAAGCCGCAGTGGCCTTTGAAAATTTCTTTTCGGATATTCCCATTTCAACTACTAAATCCCTAAACTCATCACATTCTGTTGCTGAGTCTTTGCTAAAAGAAAATGTTAATGTCTGCAATACGGAATTTCTTTTTGAACATATTACTTGTAGAGACATAATTAAAACCTTTCACACTTTAAATGTTAAAAAGACTGCAGATATGTGGGGTCATTCTGTAGAAGTTGCTAAGTCTATTATTGATGTTGTCGCACCTAGTTAAGCTATTATCTTTAATAATTGTATCGACTGTGGGGAGTTTCCTGACCTAATGAAAAATAGTAAAATAATACCTTTGTTTAAATCAGGTAGTACATCAGACCCTACAAATTATAGACCTATTTCAGTACTACCTACTTTTAGTAAAATATTTGAGAAATTAATTTTTTGCAAAGATTTTTTAATAAGCATAAATTATTACATAGCAAACAGTTCGGTTTTACAAGGGGTCGTTCAACTACTGATGCATATATTTATAATGCATGGGAAGATAAGTGCGATGCCCTGGGAATCTTTTGTGATTTATCCAAGGCATTTGATTGTGTTCTTCATGAAACGCTAATCAGGAAACTCCGCCACTACGGGATCCGGAACAGCGCTCTGGATCTTCTTACTTCTTACTTGAGTAATAGGATTCAGACTGTTGACGTAAATGGAAAAAGATCACCCGGGTCTATAGTAAAAATGGGAGTCCCGCAAGGCTCAATTCTTGGTCCTTTCTTGTTTCTTATTTATATTAATGACTTGCCTTACCTCATAAAGGATAACCATGACATAGTGTTGTTTGCAGATGATACTTCACTTTTGTTTAAACTTAAACGGCAGCAGCTGGTTACTGACGAAGTAAATAGCGCGATCTCAAAAGTAGTTCACTGGTTCAATGTTAACAATTTACTCCTTAATGAAAAAAAAACCAAATGCATTAAGTTTACCCTACATCACGTTATGCAGGTGAAAACTGATGTGTTGATAAAGGGCGAAGAATTGAATCCTGAGAATAGCACAGTATTTTTAGGCTTAATTTTGGATGCTAAGCTTCAGTGGGGCCCACATACAGATAAATTGTCAAAGAAGCTAAGCTCCGCAGCATATGCTGTTAGAAAAATTCGTAATTTAACTGACATAGAGACAGCCCGTTTAGTATACTTTAGCTATTTTCATAGTGTAATGTCATACGGTATTCTGTTGTGGGGAAATGCCGCCGACATCCAGAATATCTTTGTTTTGCAGAAAAGAGCTGTTCGATCAATTTATAAATTAAGCCCGAGGCACTCTCTCAGAGAGAAATTGAAGGAGATTAATGTAATGACTTTGCCCTCTCAGTATATTTATGAAAATCTTTTATATGCTCATAAAAATATAAAATTGTTTGAAAAATACAGTGATATCCATAACATAAATACTAGGAAAAAAACACAAATTTGTAGTACCTACAACAAGGGTCAAGAAGATAGGTGGCTCGTTTAGATGTCAATGTGTACGCTTTTATAATAAGCTTCCAAGCCACGTACAAGATCTAAGTCTTAATAAATTCAAATCATTCATTAAACGTAAGTTGTGCCAGTAAGCGTTTTATACTATTAAAGATTACGTTGAGGACAAAAAGGCTTGGGATTGAGCTGCTCCAATTAATTTTGTTTTTTTTTATATTTTGCACCGTGAATTTTGTTTTTAATTTTGATACCTTTTTTGTTTTCTTGCAATGACATTAATATTTACTTTTAAAGTATTATATTATTTTATTTTTATTATTTTGAATGTGAAGACTATGCGGATTTTTTTTTTGTTTTTTATTTTATCTTAGTTAGTTTTTACTCATAGTCTGGCAGTTTGAGTAGTTTATGCGGCCTACCCGAATGTCCTTTCTTTGGTATTGTTCGTCGAATCGTTGAGCTCCTTAAATTCTGAGTTGAGCTGCTCGGTTATTGACAAATGCGTGCACTGACTGGACAGGTCCACTCAATCTGGCTGGTTCTTTCCTCAAAAGACCATTTCAGACATCTGTCTACATGGTCTTCACATGATCTAACCAAGATTTTGTCAGGACTTTAAAAGAGACTGTAACCTCTGAGTTTGTTTCGGCCTTTCTTCCCAGAGTAGTCAGATAGGAAACGCCGACCTCATCTAGTTTTAAAAAATATGATCGACATGTAAAAGTGTTTGTACAAACCAACTTACAGAAATAAAATCATTTATCAATTAGTTACGCCGCCATGTAGCCTTAACGTTTGACCTAGTGGATAAAACAAAAAATCGTTGTATTTTACTGTCTAAGCGTGTGTTAATACTAATAATGAACTAATTTTCATATTGTGAGCAATAATTTAGTTGATTATTAATGTATTCTATTAATTAAACACACAAAAATATAACGAAAAAAATATTGGTCAAAATGGCGGCACGGTAAATTACCGAAGTTTTCATTTCAATGTTATCAATTTCTATACACTTTGAACCTATGACATGTTTAGATATTCATAAAGCTTGAATATCGTTTTTTTTTTGATATAACACACAAATACAATGGGTTTTAAATAAACTTGTATAAAAATTGTAAACACAGAGGATCCACACGGCTTGCGCGACACCGATGACTTTTAACTTTTATTGACAATTATTTTTCCTCACGAAACCTTGGCATTTCAGCCCTTAGACGCCGATATTAAGACGGTATCCTGACCAAAAAATCGGCATGAGATATGAGTATTCCTATTGGTCTAGCGGCACTGGTGGTGCATGAATTACAGTAGTGAATACGCCCAGATTTTAGAATAAAATCTTTATAAAATCGAAATTGGTCTTTTGAAAAATAAAATTCTACAAAAATGTTCGTTATTAAATTGTCAATCCATTAGTGTTAGTTGAACACTTTACGAGGAGATGCATAATATCATTAATTATTTCTCATTGTTATAGTGGTTTGAGAAACCTCTTCATCCTTGTGTCTATTATAAAAAGTGGACTGTATTTGAAGGGTTCTGGTAATAGTGCGTTGAAATAAGCGGACAAATATTCACGGATCAATTCGGGCGATCTAGTATGGGAATGAGGGAAGTAGTACGCCTTACCTTGTGGTGGTCGATGCTAGCCCACGTGTGGCGGCGAGCTGGTGTTCTTCAACTCCAAAATGGCGACGACGACTTTCTGGTCATTCAGGATCCACACACTTCACACAATTGTTTTTATATCCGCGAGGCGGGTTAATAGACACGGTTCACAAGGTTCTCTGCAATCTAACTAATTAGATGCATCAGTCTCCAGCCATGTGATGGCTTGGAAAGCTGGCGGTTGAGACACGAGGCCCGTTCACGAGGAAGTTTCGGTTCGTTCTGGCGACCCGTCATCAAGGCGTACATAAAGGGAAAAGGAATGAGGAAGGAACGAGATAATTAGGATATCGATCGCCCGCGAAATCTTAAATGCATTTGTCCATGTATTCGGTCATTGATTTATGACATTTACAAGAGATGGCGCTACCATTTTCCCGGCCTTAAAGGGTCACCTTTAATGAAAATTAAACTTAGCCCTATGAGGTGTACTACCGTATACCTATTCAGAAATACAGACTAAGATGCAGATTTTACATTTAAATAATTAAGATTAAAGATTAATACTACGAGTTGCATAATACTTTAAGTTGCATACCTATACTTAAATTTTAAGAGAAAAAAATATTTTGCGTCTTAAACTAACTAAAACTAAGAGACCTAACTATCAAGCCAGGCCTTATTGAGTCGGTAACGGACACAGACGTACAACAGGGCGCACGTAGCTACCCTTTGCGGTTTTCACAGTAACAACACGGGTTGTACCGTCCTTTGAGGTATGCAATTTCTCAATAATGCCTAACGGCCGTGCAAGAGGCGGAGCGTTATCAGTAATGATAACCACAATAGTACCCTCCTGTATAGAAGGTGCAGGACTATTCCATTTGGATCTAGCCTGAAGTTGATGTAAGTATTCTGAACGCCAGCCCTGCCAGAACGACTGCACAAGTTTGTCAAGTAGAGTATGTCTCTGAAGCAAGCTGAGCGTGTCTGCTTCAGGAGCGGGAAGGGACAACAATGGCGCGGTGTGCAAGAAATGCGCAGGGGTCAGCGCTGACGGTTCAGTAGGGTCACTACTCATAGCAGTAAGTGGCCGCGAATTAACTAGAGCCTCAACTTGCCTAAGGACAGTTATAAGTTCCTCGTAGGAGAGGATTTGTTGACCTATAACTTTGAAAAGGTGAGTTTTAACTACCTTAACCATACTTGCCCAACATCCTCCAAAATGTGGGGAAGCAGGCGGAATAAACTTCCAATCTATATGATTGAAGGATACTTCTTCCTCAAGATGAGGACGAAAATCTTTAAGAAATTTATGAAGGTCGCGTAAATAAGAACTTGCACCTACGAAACAAGTACCGTTATCGGTATATAAGCATTTAATAGGACCGCGTCGCGAAAGAAAGCGTTTTAAGGCTGCAAGGAAAGTCACTGTGCTTAAATCTGTAGCCACTTCAATGTGCGTGGCACGCGTTGTCAAACACGTAAAAATGCAGAGCCAAGCCTTACGGCTCTTAACGACTCGACCACGAAATGGTGTGTACTGCAGCGGGCCTGCGTAGTCACAACCGGTGTGAGTGAACGCCTTGTCGACTTGGTTAACACGCTGGCTAGGTAGATCTGCCATTAGCGGAAAAACAGGATGAGGGTGGAATTTAAAGCAAGTGTTACAGTTGTGGATTCTGTGACGAATTATTCGACGTGCAGCTAAAATCCAATAATTATGCCTGAGTAAGGACATAAGCAACTCCGGACCGGCATGAAGATGTTTCTTGTGAAAAAAGTCAACAAGAAGATCAACAATATGGTCATGACGTGGTAGAATACAGGGATGTTTATATTCGTAGGGTTCGTCCGAATTTGTGAGACGACCACCAACTCGTATGATGCCGTGCTCATCAAGAAACGGCTTAAGCTTATGGATGGCGGGCGTACATGGTTTATTGTTTTTTTAATTTAGAATATCGTTACGGAAATGAACATCCTGTACAGCTCGCAGCAATTTAATTTCTGCATATTTGAGATCAGAGCTCGATACAGTTCATGCACTTGGCAGTTGTCTTAAAAATTTATAGACGTAAACAATAGCGCAGAGCAACTTAGACCAGGACGAAACACGTAGTGCTAGCGCGTAAATTGGTGATTCCGTAACGTCAGAAACCACGGCATGAGCGACTGATTTCTGTTCGGGTACGCCCTCATGTAGTGCTTTGTGGTCGAAAGTATGTACGGGCCACTCAGATGGGTCATGAGAAATCCATGATGGTCCACGATACCACAATGGATGATGCAAGAGCTTAGCTGGCGTGACACCACGAGACAGACAATCAGCGGGGTTCTCAGTACCCGCGACATGGTTGAAACAATAAGCGGGCATAAGCTCTATCAGCTTAGTAACCCGATTGGCAACAAAAGTTTGCCAGCGGTGCGGTGAGGAATTTATCCAGGCGAGCACTACTTTAGAGTCCGTAAACGCGTATACCCCATCGATGCGGTAGTGGGGCGATACTGTGTCTTGTACCTTGCGAAGCAACTTAGACAACAGTAGGGCCGCGCACAACTCCAGCCTAGCCACCGAAATGGTTTTCACAGGTGAGACTTTAGACTTCGCAATAACTAACTGCACGGAGTAGTTAGAACCAATGCATATTTGCATGTATACAACTCCACCGTAAGCACGCTCGCTGGCGTCAGAGGAACCTATTAAATTCATGGTGCATCCGTCGACTAACCCCAGATGACGCGGAATAATAATTTCATTAAGCGTAGAAAGCTCAACACAAAACTGCTTCCAAGTGGTGACTATATGGTCTGGTGGAATGTCGTCCCAGTCACATTTCGACAGCCAAAACTCCTTAATTAAGAGCTTGGCGTACAGAATAGTGGGGGCGACAAAACCCATTAAGTCCCATAGCCGAGCCACTGTGGAAAGCATGGTTCGCTTAGTACATTTATCATCTGGTGTGGTGACGTCAAAGCGGAAACTGTCACAAGACTTGTCCCAGCGTAAACCCAGGACCTTATGCGGTATAGACTTCTCATACTCGATATCGGGCGAAGCCTTATGAGTATCAGGTATGTGTGCGAGAACCTCTTTCGAGTTACTTGTCCATTTGACAAGGTCGAACTGGCCTCGCCTGAAGAGCTGAATAAGCTCATCACAAAGCGAAATTGCTTCCGGTATGGACATGACACTACAGGCAATGTCATCCATATATAAAGCAGAAGAAGCAGCAGCAGAAGCTGCAGGGAAATTATCGCCTTCATCAGCGACTAACTGGCGGACTACACGTAACGCGTGATATGGACTAGACTTAAATCCGAAGCAAACACGATTAAATTGGTAAACCGTTATAGGTTCATGTTTGCTAAATCTGTAAAAGATGCGTTGAAATCTACGGTCCGATTCACGAACGCTGACATTGAGAAACATTTGGCGGCAATCAGCAGACAAGGCTATTTGAAAGAGACGAAAACGAATTATGATATTAAATAAATCACCCTGTAGATTGGGGCCTGCATGTAGAATGTCATTAATCGACTGTCCCGATGTAGTTTGACTACTAGCGTCTAAAACCACCCGAAGTTTAGTGGAAGTCTTATCTTCGCGAACGACACCGTGATGCGGAATATAATATGACAGATTAAAACCGTTGTCATCTTTTACAACCGGGCTCAAATATCCCTTATTTATATAGCCTCGCATGAAGTCATTGTAAGCGCTGCGTAACCCTAAGGACGCATCAAGTTTGCGCTCTAAACAATGAAAACGCCTAAGTGCGGTAGCGTATGAGTCGCCTAACGAATAAGGGTCGTCGCAAAATGGCAACGACACAATATATCTACCACTGTCATCGCGAACAGTGGTAGCGCGAAAATGTTCTTCACACTCGAGATCCTTATGGCTCTGCGAGGGCGAGGCGGAAATTTCTTCAAGCTCTCAGAATCGCTTGAGAAGCGAATCTAAACTGGGATCTTGAAGAACAGAACAACATGACGTTGTACTCGTACAGTGTGAAGTATGTGCTGTAGGTACGGAACCCATAACCACATACCCCAACACAGTTTCAATGGCGGGAGGTATATTATGTTGCTCGCTATGCACTATGTTAGGCAAAAGCAAGCGCGGGAATATAGCAGCACCAATCAAAACATCAATACCGCTCGGCTCCGCAAACTTCGAATCTGCGAGCGGTAATGTTTTGAGATGTGTAAGTTTAGAGACATCGACAAGAGTTTAGAGACATCGAGAAGAAACGTTAAAATTAATATTACTACTAAAACGAGAATATAATTTAATATCTACGGAACCCTTAACTGGTTTTTCCGACCCACCGATTCCTTTAACTATTAAATTAGAAGTATGAAAGTTCTTCCAAAGTCCTAGACGCTTAAAACATTCAGACGTAATAAAATTACTTTGTGAAGCGCTATCTAGTAAACAACGTATTATGTGCGGCTTATCATTTGCATCGTACATCACTACTTGAGCAGTAGCGAGTAGAACAGTTGTGTACGCCGTACATTGCGGGCCATCTAACGCCGAAGGCGACGCCGCAACACACCGAGTGTCAATCGAACGCGCTCGAGCGGCGCCAGCGACAGATTTCGTACACAACGATACCTCAGACTGTGACGTAACAGTCGGCATAGGCGTCGGGACCGGTTTCGGCTGTGACGTCACTACAGTTGATAATTGCGGGGTTTTATTAAAATGCAACAATGTATGATGACGTTGTTTACATGTGCGACACTTTAATTTAGAGGAACAGTTAACCGTTTTATGTTTAATACTCAAACAATTGACACAAGCATTGTTGTCTTTCACACATTTAAAACGAGCTGTCGGAGTCAAATTATCAAAAGCGGGACATTTAAATAAGTGTTCATGCACGTATGTTTCGCACAGACACTTGTTTGAATTATTTGACTCAGAGCAAGCTACATATGTTTGTGGATTAGGAGCGGAAATTTTGTTATTAAAACTACGCGATTTATAAGACCTATGTGAATTGTTAGAACTATCAGATTTATTATTGTTAGATGAGGGTGGTTGGGTATTACGGAATATCCGACACGGATCATTGATGAAGGTGACAAAACTATCTAGAGTGGGAATCTTACGATTACGTTCTGTCATCTCGAAAGCGCGAATAGTTTCAGTGTCAAACTTTTTTATTGCGAGGTGCAATAAAATGAAATACATAAGGTCAACTAATTTTAAATTCTTTAGAGAATTAATTGCGGTAATAAACTTGTCCACGAATAGCTGGTAATTCGAAACAGACGCGGGACCAGACAATTTAAGATTTAAAGCTTGATCCAAATAGGTAGACGCGAGGACACGAATATCCTGATACCTATCAAGGAGTGCCTGGAATATGACTTGAATGACCTGAATTCTCAGCACATGGTGTGACTCCCGCGAACACAGACTGCGCCTTCGGCGACAGCTTACCTATTAAATAGTACAACCTGTCTGCATCCGTCAGCGACTTATTGTTATGGATTGTAGATTTAAAACTTGCATAAAATAACGGCCAGTTTCACATATCACCGTCGAACGACATGAGTTCGATTGGCGGCAACCTTGGTCTTCATGTTGCGGAATCATTCATACTGTGCCTCCCGGACGGCTTATCTTCTAATTGAGACATCACACGTTTCACGGAACAATATCCTCGAATGAGGCGTAGGCTTGATAGCTAGGCTTCGCATCGGGATAAACAGTCAGTAACCTTGCATTATAATTATCCAATATTTTATGAAAGTCCGTTCGAATATCATCTAATGTTACACAAGAGCTGAGAAAGCCTTCTCTCATTGACTTACTTGACTTAAGATCCTATGACCCCTAGCTGGGGCAGAGGGCTTCCACAGTAGTCCTCCATCGAGACCGGTCTTGAGCTTCGCGCTTCACCTCGCTCCACGCCATTCCGATACTCGTCGCTTCAGCCAATATGGTGCGTCGCCAGGTTTGACGGGGACGGCCTCGCTTCCTTTTTCCTTGAGGATTCCAATCTAAGGCCTGTTTAGGAATGTGATCGGAATTCCTCCGGAGCGTGTGACCAATCCAACACTATTTACGCCTCTTGATCTGGCGGTCGATCGGGGTCTCGTGGCATCTCTCCAACAGCTCTACATTAGAGATGATCTCGGGCCAGTAAATTCCGAGGATGCGACGAAGACATCGGTTGACGAAGACCTGGATTTGGCGCGAGATGTCCTTTGTTACCTTCCACGTTTCGCACCCGTAGAGCAGCACGGATTTGACATTGGACCCGAAGATTTTGAGTTTAACCCTTCGGGTCAGTTTCCGCGATTGCCACACAGGTCTCAGCTGTGCGAAGGTTGCTCGCGCTTTGGCAATCCGTGAAGTGATGTCCTCTTCAGTTCCTCCAGTCTCTGACACGACGCTCCCGAGGTACGTGAATTTGTGGAAGCGTTCCACAACCTCTGTGCCGATTAACATCGGAGACGAATTCTTCACACCTGTACGCATCTCCTGGGTTTTCCGGATGTTAATTTTGAGCCCAGTTTTCGCGGCCTCCTGGCGCAGGTCGTCCAGTTTCGCTTGCATGTCGGCATGAGTGTGACTCAGCAGGCATAGATCATCAGCATAGTCCAGGTCTTCCAAGACGTTGGTCAATCCCCACTCTATCCCGCGACGCCTGCTTTCGTTAATGCGCGACATGACTCCGTCGAGAACGATTATAAAAAGGAGGGGCGAAAGAACACAGCCCTGGCGGACACCAGTGTGCACTGCGATGTCCTCCGAAATGAGGCCTTCGTGAGTCACCTTACAGGAATATTTCTTATAAATGCCCTCCAACAGGCGGATATTTGGCGGCACTCCTATGTCTAACAGGCGGGACCAGATGCTGGACCACTTCAGCGTATCAAAGGCCTTTTCGAAGTCGACAAAAGTGAGATAAATTTCCCTTTGCCATTCTGCTGCCTGCTCGAGAATGATACGAAGAGTGTTGATCTGGTCCGTGCATGAGCGGCTCGAACGGAAACCCGCCTGCTCCCCGCGCAGAAGAGGCTCAACGGCCTTCGACAGCCTATCAAGTAGTACCTTACAGAAGACCTTTGATGGAGTCGACAGCAACGTAATGCCCCTCCAGTTATCGCAACTGCTGAGATCACCTTTCTTGGGCACGGTAATTAAAATTCCCTTGTTCCAGTCATCCGGGAGTTCTTCAGCAGTCCATATCCTTTCAATTAAAGGCGTCAGCACATCGACGGCGGATGCTAAGTTGGCTTGTAACATTTCCGCAGTTATCAGGTCGACTCCAGGAGCTTTGCCTGCCTTCAAGGAGAGGATCGCTTCAGTCACTTCAGAGGCTGACGGTGGTTCCGTGTCGATGTCAAGAGGTCGAGGTGGAGTAGAACCTCCCTGCAGCACGTCAGGCGTCAGAGATGCCGACAATCGGAAGACCTCCTCAAAGTGCTGGCACCAGCGCTGCAGCCGACCCTCCGACGTCACAATAAGCTGCCCCTCTCTGGATTTAAGCGGCTTCTTCTTCGTGAGCCTTCTGTTTCCTGCCAAGGTCTTAGTGGCTTTATACAGCTCTTTCAAGTTGCCAGTGTTCGCAGCCTGTTGAGCACGATCAGCAATATCATCAGCCCAACGCCTTCTGTCTGCACGCGTACTGCGATAAATCGCCTTGCGTTTCTGGCGGTATTGGGCATTGAGGTCGGCTCGTTCGGCATCATTACGCGTCTCAAGCAGTTTGAGGTGCAACTTCCTTCTATCCTCAATGAGGCTCCACGTGTGAAGTGACATCCAGTCCTCGCGCGCATTAGTTGATTTATGCCCAAGGACCACGGAGCTGGTTTCTGTATAGGCATTTCTAATACGGCTCCACTCCTCGTCCACTGAGTCCGCAGCATCGTCCAGCCCAGAAAACCGATTGCGTAGCTCAAGCCGAAACGCCTTACGGGTGTCCAAATTAAAAAGTTTACTCACATCGTACCTTCGCCCCACTTTGCCGTGTTCTCCAGTTGCACGGGTTACCGCAACCTTGAGCCGAACTTCAGCAACTACCAAATGATGGTCACTATCCAAATCGGCGCCTCTACGGTTGCGGACATCAAGCAATGAAGAACGCCATTTGGAGCTAATGGCAATATGGTCGATCTGATTCTTGGTGACTCCGTCTGGTGAATTCCAGGTGTATTTGTGGTGGTCACCATGAATAAACAATGTGCCTCCGATGGTCAGGTCATTGTTCTGACAAAATTCGATAAATCGATCCCCATTGTCATTGCATACTCCAAGACCGTGTGTCCCCATATGTCGTTCGCGATTAGTGTTAACACTCCCAACCTTTGCATTCAGGTACCCCATGACTATGACGATGTCTTGCTTCTTTAAGCTCCTAAGGGTGGCGTTGAGGGCGTTGTAGAAGTCGTCTTTGGTATCCTCTGGTGATGCATTGGTTGGGGCGTAGCACTGTACAATGGAGATCTTCCGTGCTTTTGAGTTAAAACGGGCGCACATGATCCGGTCTGAGATCGGTTTCCAGCTCACAAGGCTTTTCCTTGCTGTATTAGAAATAAGGAGCCCCACGCCATGCTCGCGCACATCCTCCTCACTTTCTTTACCCGAATACAGCAAAGTCAAGCCTCCGGGCGTTCTCAGCTCACCAAATCCGTTTCTTCTCACCTCGCTTAGACCCAGAATCTGTAGCTTGTAGCTGAGCATTACTGCCTCTGCCTGGGCCAGTCGACTGTCCTCGCTCATCGTTCGTACATTCCAAAATGCAATTCGTGTCCGTAATTTCAAGCCAAATGTCGTCGGTAAAAAATCGGTCCGGTTTCTTATTACTGCTTCAGTTTCAGGAATCTATGGTTGTCGGGCAAGCGAGTGATTAGCCCACTGTGCCTTAATCCGATAGCGGGGCTGCCGCTTTGGAGCCTTCGGATGTGCTCGGTTTAGTTTCGGGTACCCTCCCTAGTGAGACGATTCTGTTTTAAGGCGCAGAATATTCGCCCTTCGCCCTGCATCCGTTAGCTCAGCTGCAACACGGGGTGGCGGACGCGCGGCGGCGCGGTTGCAGCAGGTCCCAGGGAGAACGACGGGGACGTGGATGACTCGGACTGGCTAGGGCTCTGCTTTAATTCGATACTTCGCCACGAGTACAGCAGAAGCCATTTCTGGCACTTTTTAGGTAAAGCTGTTCCCACAAACAGCAATTCCCACCAAGCCATACCCTAGCTTCTCTCCCCTAGCCTTTCTCTTCTCTCATTGCTTCGGAAGTATTAGCGACTTTAGAGCGATCATAAATTGACTGAATACGCTCGAAAAGTATATTACGCTTAGCTTCTAAAATGACCAACTGTTGATCTTCCGAAGAAGCGATTGCTTTCGCATCACGCGGCATTGTTATGTAATGTAGTTACAAATAACCACACAAACAAAACAATGTACGGTAGTTATTAAAACGAACAACTATATGTAGAAAAGTAATACTACTGAGTGTGACTGTATTGTAACAACGGGTTTCGCAATATTTGCGTGATAACGAAATAAGATTTTTCGTAGTACCCACTAACTAAAGTAATTAGATTGCACAAAATGTTAATAGCATTACTATCCTAGCCAGTTTTATTTTTAAGTTCGAATATGTTTAAGATAAATAAGTAGGTATAAATGTAGGTAAAGTTATGATATTTATACTGCGTAGGTACCTACTAGTAGTACACCTATTTTATTTTTCTCTTATAGAATGAATGTCTACCTCGCGCTTTTCGGAAAGTAACTTATTCCTAACAATTTATGATTGGAGGTAGGTGATTCCTATAAGGGCGGTTAAACTAAAAGACGCTTGAAATATGGAAATTTACAATACGACAAGTTAGTTATATACCTGCTATAGCGGCGTTGATGGAACCACGTATTGGGTTTACAACTTGATTATGTGGGTAGGCGGCTAGGTGCCACGACCCTAGTTTTAACGGGCCAGAAATGAGAATACAGGATCTTCAGGATAAATACTTTTATTCACTTGCAACGTACACAGTAGATCAATCAACCTTACTCGACGAGTCTCCAAAAAGGTATCCCCCCATGGCGCATTGACCGTTAAGTCCATGCGCCATCTTTCCCGCCAAAATATCACATCCGTTAGTGTATTGACCATTGATTCAATACCATTTTAAATTATCCGAGCGCAGACATTTGGCGGTATATTGACTACGAAATCCAAAATAACATGAACACATACATCCGTTGGTGTATTGACGGTTGAGTCAATACACCATCTTTTTACATATAATTATTCTGACTAAATAAATACAAATAGTATTTAATTACAATAAAAATGCTAACAGTCGGCCTTTCCTGACACTTACACGTCCCGTGGAAAGACGATGAATTTTACAAAACAAACTCTAATTTTATCATTTATATTGTATCTAAAAAAAAATAACTAATGAAGAAATAAAAAAATTGAGAAATTTTACAAAGTATGTAAAACTAACTATTATCTATTATTTATTTTAAATTGGCTTGTTTCAAAATGCAGTACCTTAAGTATTTACACATTATTATGATTACAATAATTCATTGAAAACACTTTTTCTAAGTTGCGTTGAATTTTATATTATTAAATTCTGATCTGATTACACACGCACAACAAGCATTGCAGGAACTACAGTGGCCTCAACATATCCACTGCAATTCGAACATGCTGTGGCCCTTTCACGTCCACAACACGCCAACAATACTATAAGCGTTGAGGAAACTACGGTGGCCTCAAACTATCCATCGCAATTCGAGCATGCTCTGGCCCCTTAATGTCCACTACACACCAACAATACCCTAGGCATTGAAGGAACTACGGTGTCCGCAAATTAGCCACTGCAATTCGAGCATGCTGTGGCCCCTTCATGTCCACAACACGCCAACAATACCATAGGCATTGAAGGAACTACAATGGCCTCAACTTATCCACCGCAATTTGATCATGCTCTGGCCCCTTTACGTCCACAACACACTACAATACCCTAGTTGAGAGTGTAATCCATTTATTTATTATTACAATTCTAATATAATTACATCTACACAACCAGCATTGAAGGAACTACGGTGGCCTCAACTTATCCACCGCAATTCAAGCATGATGTGGCCCCTTCATGTCCACAACACGCCAACAAAACCCTAGTTGAGAGCGTAATCTATTTGTCTATTATTATGATTTTAATATATGTACATCTGCATAACCAGCATTGAAGGAACTACGGTGGCCTCAACATGTCCACCGCAATTCAAGCATGCTGTGGCCCCTTCATGTCCACAACACGCCAACAATACTAAAGGTATTGAAGGAACTACGGTGGCTTCAATATATCCACCGCAATTCGAACATGCTGTGGCCCCTTCACGTCCACAACACGCCAACAATACCCTAGGTTAGAGTAATCTGTTTTAAGGACGCTGTTACATTTTCGACGAACTCAGATTTAGGTATCTAGTCGCACACAGCAACATTACGCGTACGCACACATTGAAACTACTGAGCGCTCGATTTTATACATCACGGAAACAATCTTGGTCTTTGATATTATTTTTGAATTTTATTGTTTTTATTAAGTTGATTCAGGAAGGTTAGTTGGCACTTTGAAAACGCATTTGATAACTGTTACAAACCGTCGTCGTAAAAAGTAGGTTATTATTTTCAACCGACTTCAAAAAAAAGAGATGCTCTATCTATTCGGCCAAACTACTTATCCGATACTATCGGGTTTTCATCGATAAATGTATGTGGTGGTATTTTCAGGGAAGGTTTTATTGTATAATTTATTAGGATCTGTTAAAGATCTTCGGAGATAGACAATGGAACTCTTTAATAACAAACAGCAAATGACCTGCGATTACTGTGATCGTATGTTTATGTTTTGTTTTAACCATACCATAATAAATCATCACGCTTGTACGGTTTTAGGGGGTAAACAGATGTATTTAGTATACCCAATATGGGGTACCTACAAAAATTTAAAAGAGAAAAATAATAGCTTTCCTGTGATGAAAAACAATAGGTACCGACACCGACTTCCGAAAAGAATTTTATTTTTCACTTTGTTGTAGTAAGTAGGTATTTTAAAAATCGGCCAAGTGCGTGTCGGACTCGCGCACGAAGGGTTCCGTACTTGGTAAATTGCTGTTAACGATTTATGACGTATTAAAAAAAAACTACTTACTAGATCTCGTTCAAACCAATTTTCGTTAGAAGTTTACATGGTAATGTACATAATATTTTTTTTTAGTTTTATCATTCTCTTATTTTAGAAGTTACAGGGGGGGGGACACATTTTACCACTTTGGAAGTGTCTCTCACGCAAACTTTTCCGTTTAGAAAAAAATGATATTAGAAAGATCAATATCAAAAAAAAAAAAAAATATTATTAGTTTCAGTTTCAAGTATGGGAACCCCCATAATTTATTGTTTTTTTTTCTATTTTTGTGTAAAAATCTTATTGCGGTTCACAGAATACATCTACTTACCAAGTTTCAACAGCATAGTTCTTATGGTTTCGGAAAAAAGTGGCTGTGACATACGGACGGACAGACAGACACACATGATGAATCTATAAGGGTTTCGTAATTTTGCCATTTGGCTACGAAACCCTAAATACAACGCTACGTGAAATAAGTAGATACCTAAAACGAATTAATTGCCGGTCACAAGGATTAAAAAATGACTTGAACATTTTTCATTATATGGAATATATTAAATATTACTATCACATCATCAGTCACTATTAATGTTCCCACTGCTGAGACACAGGCTTCCTCTCTGTGAGAGGGAATTGGCTGTAACCAACAACGCGGGCCCAGTGCGGGTTGGTGGATGCACATATCTTCGAATATTTGGTTCTAGGACATGCCGGTTTCCTCACGATGTTTTCCTTCACCGTTTTGAGAGCAGTGGTGAAGAAATAATTAAGACAAAGTAAAGCGCCTGCCTGGGCTCGAACCCACGACCTACAACTTGTAAGTCAAGCTAATGACATACTACTTGGTAGCGCCATCTCTTGTAAATGTCATAAATCAATGACCGAATACATAGACAAACGCATTTAAGATTTCGCGGGCGATCGATATCCTAATTATCTCGTTCCTTCCTCATTCCTTTTCCCTTTATGTACGCCTTGATGACGGGTCGCCAGAACGAACCGAAACTTCCTCGTGAACGGGCCTCGTGTCTCAACCGCCAGCTTTCCAAGCCATCACATGGCTGGAGACTGATGCATCTAATTAGTTAGATTGCAGAGAACCTTGTGAACCGTGTCTATTAACCCGCCTCGCGGATATATAACAATTGTGTGAAGTGTGTGGATCCTGAATGACCAGAAAGTCGTCGTCGCCATTTTGGAGTTGAAGAACACCAGCTCGCCGCCATACGTGGGCTAGCATCGACCACCACAAGGTAAGGCGTACTACTTCCCTCATTCCCATACTAGATCGCCCGAATTGATCCGTGAATATTTGTCCGCTTATTTCAACGCACTATTACCAGAACCCTTCAAATACAGTCCACTTTTTATAATAGACACAAGGATGAAGAGGTTTCTCAAACCGCTATAACATTTTTGGTCCTTCGTAGCCGGATATATTACTATAATATATCCATTTTCCTTTATTTCTTACGTAGGAATCTATCATAAATTCCTACTAGGGTCGTGGCACCTAGCCGCCTACCCACATAATCAAGTTGTAAACCCAATACGTGGTTCCATTAACGCCGCTATAGCAGGTATATAATTACCTATCTGCTATTATTAAAATAATTCTTATTGAAAACTAACTTGTCGTATTGTAAATTTCCATATTTCAAGCGTCTTTTAGTTTAACCGCCCTTATAGGAATCACCTACCTCCAATCATAAATTGTTAGGAATAAGTTACTTTCCGAAAAGCGCGAGGTAGGCATTCATTCTATAAGAGAAAAATAAAATCGGTGTACTACTAGTAGGTACATAAGCAGTATAAATATCATAACCTATCCGAATACGTTTCGACGATTGCGGACTATAGGTTGCATATTTATACCTACTTATTTATCTTAAACATATTCGAACTTAAAAATAAAACTGGCTAGGATAGTAATGCTATTAACATTTTGTACAATCTAATTACTTTAGTTAGTGGGTACTACGAAAAATCTTATTTCGTTATCACGCAAATATTGCGAAACCCGTTGTCACAATACAGTCACACTCAGTAGTATTACTTTTCTACATATAGTTGTTCGTTTAAATAACTACCGTACATTGTTTTGTTTGTGTGGTTATTTGTAACTACGTAACATAACAATGCCGCGTGATGCGAAAGCAATCGCTTCTTCGGAAGATCAATAGTTGGTGATTTTAGAAGCTAAGCGTAATATACTTTTCGAGCGTATTCAGTCAATTTATGATCGCTCTAAAGTCGCTAACACTTCCGAAGCAGTGAGAGAAGGCTTTCTCAGCTCTTGTGTAACATTAGATGATATTCGAACGGAGTTTCATAAATTATTGGATGATTATAATGCAAGGTTACTGGCTGTTTATCCCGATGCGAAGCCTTGCTATCAAGCCTACGCCTCATTCGAGGATATGTATTGTTCCGTGAAACGTGTGATGTCTCAATTAGAAGATAAGCCGTCCGGGAAGCACAGTATGAGTGATTCCGCAACATGTAGACCAAGGTTGCCGCCAATCGAACTCATGTCGTTCGACGGTGATATACGAAACTGGCCGTTATTTTATGCAAGTTTTAAATCTACAGTTCATGACAATAAGTCGCTGACGGATGCAGACAGGTTGTACTATTTAATAGGTAAGCTGTCGCCGAAGGCGCAGTCTGTGTTCGCGGGAGTCACACCATGTGCTGAGAATTACCAAGTCATATTCCAGGCACTCCTTGATAGGTATCAGGATATTCGCGTCCTCGCGTCTACCTATTTGGATCAAGCTTTAAATCTTAAATTGTCTGGTCCCGCGTCTGTTTCGAATTACCAGCTATTCGTGGACAAGTTTATTACCGCAATTAATTCTCTAAAGAATTTAAAATTAGTTGACCTTCTGGATTTCATTTTATTGCACCTCGCAATAAAAAAGTTTGACACTGAAACTATTCGCGCTTTCGAGATGACAGAACGTAATCGTAAGATTCCCACTCTAGATAGTTTTGTCACCTTCATCAATGATCAGTGTCGGATATTCCGTAATACCCAACCACCCTCATCTAACAATAATAAATCTGATAGTTCTGACAATTCACATAGGTCTAATAAATCGCGTAGTTTTAATAATAAAATTTCCGCTCCTAATCCACAAACATATGTAGCTTGCTCTGAGTCAAATAATTCAAACAAGTGTCTGTGCGAAACATACGTGCATGAACACTTATTTAAATGTCCCGCTTTTGATAATTTGACTCCGACAGCTCGTTTTAAATGTGTGAAAGACAACAATGCTTGTGTCAATTGTTTGAGTATTAAACATAAAACTGTTAACTGTTCCTCTAAATTAAAGTGTCGCACATGTAAACAACGTCATCATACATTGTTACATTTTAATAAAACCCCGCAATTATCAACTGTTGTGACGTCACAGCCGAAACCGGTCCCGACGCCTATGCCGACTGTTACGTCACAGTCTGAAGTATCGTTGTGTACGACATCTGTCGCTGGCGCCGCTCGAGCGCGTTCGATTGACAGTCGGTGTGTTGCGGCGTCGCCTTCGGCGTTAGATGGCCCGCAATGTACGGCGTACACAACTGTTCTACTCGCTACTGCTCAAGTAGTAATGTACGATGCAAATGATAAGCCGCACATAATACGTTGTTTACTAGATAGCGCTTCACAAAGTAATTTTATTACTTCTGAATGTTTTAAGCGTCTAGGACTTTGGAAGAACTTTCATACTTCTAATTTAATAGTTAAAGGAATCGGTGGGTCGGAAAAACCAGTTAAGGGTTCCGTAGATATTAAATTATATTCTCGTTTTAGTAGTAATATTAATTTTAACGTTTCTTCGCTTATTGTTGAACGTATAACGGAGACATTGCCGACCGCTCTTGTCGATGTCTCTAAACTTACACATCTCAAAACATTACCGCTCGCAGATTCGAAGTTTGCGGAGCCGAGCGGTATTGATGTTTTGATTGGTGCTGCTATATTCCCGCGCTTGCTTTTGCCTAACATAGTGCATAGCGAACAACATAATATACCTCCCGCCATTGAAACTGTGTTGGGGTTTGTGGTTATGGGTTCCGTACCTACAGCACATACTTCACACTGTACGAGTACAACGTCATGTTGTTCTGTTCTTCAAGATCCCAGTTTAGATTCGCTTCTCAAGCGATTCTGGGAGCTTGAAGAAATTTCCGCCTCGCCCTCGCAGAGCCATAAGGATCTCGAGTGTGAAGAACATTTTCGCGCTACCACTGTTCGCGATGACAGTGGTAGATATATTGTGTCGTTGCCATTTTGCGACGACCCTTATTCGTTAGGCGACTTATACGCTACCGCACTTAGGCGTTTTCATTGTTTAGAGCGCAAACTTGATGCGTCCTTAGGGTTACGCAGCGCTTACAATGACGTCATGCGAGACTATATAAATAAGGGATATTTGAGCCCGGTTGTAAAAGATGACAACGGTTTTAATCTGTCATATTATATTCCGCATCACGGTGTCGTTCGCGAAGATAAGACTTCCACTAAACTTCGCGTGGTTTTAGACGCTAGTAGTCAAACTACATCGGGACAGTCGATTAATGACATTCTACATGCAGGCCCCAATCTACAGGGTGATTTATTTAATATCATAATTCGTTTTCGTCTCTTTCAAATAGCCTTGTCTGCTGATTGCCGCCAAATGTTTCTCAATGTCGGCGTTCGTGAATCGGACCGTAGATTTCAACGCATCTTTTACAGATTTAGCAAACATGAACCTATAACGGTTTACCAATTTAATCGTGTTTGCTTCGGATTTAAGTCTAGTCCATATCACGCGTTACGTGTAGTCCGCCAGTTAGTCGCTGATGAAGGCGATAATTTCCCTGCAGCTTCTGCTGCTGCTTCTTCTGCTTTATATATGGATGACATTGCCTGTAGTGTCATGTCCATACCGGAAGCAATTTCGCTTTGTGATGAGCTTATTCAGCTCTTCAGGCGAGGCCAGTTCGACCTTGTCAAATGGACAAGTAACTCGAAAGAGGTTCTCGCACACATACCTGATACTCATAAGGCTTCGCCCGATATCGAGTATGAGAAGTCTATACCGCATAAGGTCCTGGGTTTACGCTGGGACAAGTCTTGTGACAGTTTCCGCTTTGACGTCACCACACCAGATGATAAATGTACTAAGCGAACCATGCTTTCCACAGTGGCTCGGCTATGGGACTTAATGGGTTTTGTCGCCCCCACTATTCTGTACGCCAAGCTCTTAATTAAGGAGCTTTGGCTGTCGAAGTGTGACTGGGACGACATTCCACCTGACCATATAGTCACCGCTTGGAAGCAGTTTTGTGTTGAGCTTTCTACGCTTAATGAAATTATTATTCCGCGTCATCTGGGGTTAGTCGACGGATGCACCATGAATTTAATAGGTTTCGCTGACGCCAGCGAGCGTGCTTACGGTGGAGTCGTATACATGCAAATATGCATTGGTTCTAACTACTCCGTGCAGTTAGTTAGTGCGAAGTCTAAAGTTTCACCTGTGAAAACCATTTCGGTGGCTAGACTGGAGTTGTGCGCGGCCCTACTGTTGTCTAAGTTGCTTCGCAAGGTACAAGACACAGTATCGCCCCACTACCGCATCGATAGGGTATACGCGTTTACGGACTCTAAAGTAGTGCTCGCCTGGATAAATTCCTCACCGCACCGCTGGCAAACTTATGTTGCCAATCGGGTTACTAAGCTAATAGAGCTTATGCCCGCTAATTGTTTCAACCATGTCGCGGGTACTGAGAACCCCGCTGATTGTCTGTCTCGTGGTGTCACGCCAGCTAAGCTCTTGCATCATCCATTGTGGTATCGTGGACCATCATGGATTTCTCATGACCCATCTGAGTGGCCCATACATACTTTCGACCACAATGCGCTACATGAGGGCGTACCCGAACAGAAATCAGTCGCTCATGCCGTGGTTTCTGACGTTACGGAATCACCAATTTACGCGCTAGCACTACGTGTTTCGTCCTGGTCTAAGTTGCTGCGCGCTATTGTTTACGTCTATAAATTTTTAAGACAACTGCCTAGTGCATGTACTGTATCGAGCTCTGATCTCAAATATGCAGAAATTAAATTGCTGCGAGCTGTACAGGATGTTCATTTCCGTAACGATATTCTAAATTTAAAAAACAATAAACCATGTACGCCCGCCCTCCATAAGCTTAAGCCGTTTCTTGATAAGCACGGCATCATACGAGTTGGTGGTCGTCTCACAAATTCGGACGAACCCTACGAATATAAACATCCCTGTATTCTACCACGTCATGACCATATTGTTGATCTTCTTGTTGACTTTTTACACAAGAAACATCTTCATGCCGGTCCAGAGTTGCTTATGTCCTTACTCAGGCATAATTATTGGATTTTAGCTGCACGTCGAATAATTCGTCACAGAATCCACAACTGTAACACTTGCTTTAAATTCCGCCCTCGTCCTGTTTTTCCGCTAATGGCAGATCTACCTAGCCAGCGTGTTAACCAAGTCGACAAGGCGTTCACTCACACCGGTTGTGACTACGCAGGCCCGCTGTAGTACACACCATTTCGTGGTCGAGGTGTTAAGAGCCGTAAGGCTTGGCTCTGCATTTTTACGTGTTTGACAACGCGTGCCACGCACATTGAAGTGGCTACAGATTTAAGCACAGTGACTTTCCTTGCAGCCTTAAAACGCTTTCTTTCGCGACGCGGTCCTATTAAATGCTTATATACCGATAACGGTACTTGTTTCGTAGGTGCAAGTTCTTATTTACGCGACCTTCATAAATTTCTTAAAGATTTTCGTCCTCATCTTGAGGAAGAACTTTCCTTCAATAATATAGATTGGAAGTTTATTCCGCCTGCTTCCCCACATTTTGGAGGATGTTGGGAAAGTATGGTTAAGGTAGTTAAAACTCACCTTTTCAAAGTTATAGGTCAACAAATCCTCTCCTACGAGGAACTTATAATTGTCCTTAGCCAAGTTGAGGCTCTCGTTAATTCGCGGCCATTTACTGCTATGAGTAGTGACCCTACTGAACCATCAGCGCTGACCCCTGCGCATTTCTTGCACACCGCGCCATTGTTGTCCCTTCCCGCTCCTGAAGCAGACACGCTCAGCTTGCTTCAGAGACATATTCTACTTGACAAACTTGTGCAGTCGTTCTGGCAGCGCTGGCGTTCAGAATACTTACATCAACTTCAGGCTAGATCCAAATGGAATAGTCCTGCACCTTCTATACAGGAGGGTACTATTGTGGTTATCATTACTGATAACGCTCCGCCTCTTGCATGGCCGTTAGGCATTATTGAGAAATTGCATACCTCAAAAGACGGTACAACTCGTGTTGTTACTGTGAAAACCGCAAAGGGTAGCTACGTGCGCCCTGTTGTACGTCTGTGTCCGTTACCGACTCAATAAGGCCTGGCTTGATAGTTAGGTCTCTTAGTTTTAGTTAGTTTGAGACGCAAAATATTTTTTTCCTTTAAAATTCAAGTATAAGTATGCAACTTAAAGTATTATGCAACTCGTAGTATTAATCTTTAATCTTATTAATTTAAATGTAAAATCTGCATCTTAGTCTGTATTACTGAATAGGTATACGGTAGTACACCTCATAGGGCTAAGTTTAATTTTCATTAAAGGTGACCCTTTAAGGCCGGGAAAATGGTAGCGCCATCTCTTGTAAATGTCATAAATCAATGACCGAATACATGGACAAACGCATTTAAGATTTCGCGGGCGATCGATATCCTAATTATCTCGTTCCTTCCTCATTCCTTTTCCCTTTATGTACGCCTTGATGACGGGTCGCCAGAACGAACCGAAACTTCCTCGTGAACGGGCCTCGTGTCTCAACCGCCAGCTTTCCAAGCCATCACATAGCTGGAGACTGATGCATCTAATTAGTTAGATTGCAGAGAACCTTGTGAACCGTGTCTATTAACCCGCCTCGCGGATATATAACAATTGTGTGAAGTGTGTGGATCCTGAATGACCAGAAAGTCGTCGTCGCCATTTTGGAGTTGAAGAACACCAGCTCGCCGCCACACGTGGGCTAGCATCGACCACCACAAGGTAAGGCGTACTACTTCCCTCATTCCCATACTAGATCGCCCGAATTGATCCGTGAATATTTTCCCGCTTATTTCAACGCACTATTACCAGAACCCTTCAAATACAGTCCACTTTTTTATAATAGACACAAGAATGAAAAGGTTTCTCAAACCGCTATAACACTACCCAAAAACCATGAAAATGACACCCATGACGAAAAGATGTCAAATTTTCGTCGGCGCCAACTTGTATTTTGGTTATGACCCCGTATTCGATATAAGCGTCCCCAAAATCCATAAAAATGACATCCATGACGAAAATTTGTCTAATTTTTGTCGGGACCATCTTATATTTTGGTGTTGACCCCATATTCGATATAAGCGACCCCCAAAAACCATGACAATGACACCCGTGACGAAACATGTAAAATTTTAGTCGGCGCCATCTTGTATTTTGGTTTTGACCCCATATTCGATATAAGCGACCCCAAAAACCATGACAATGAGACCCATGTCGAAAAGCGGCCAAATTTTAGTCGGCGCTATCTTGTTTTTTGGTTTTGACTCCATATTCGATATAAGCGACCCCAAAAACTATGACAATGACATCCATGACGAAAAGATGACAAAATTTACGTCGGCGCCATCTTGTATTTTGGTTCTGACTCCATATTCGATATAAGCGACCCCAAAAACTATGACAATGACACCCATGACGAAAAATTTTAGTCGGCGCCATCTTGTATTTTGGTTTTGATCCCATATTCGATATAAGCGACCCCAAAAACCATGACAATGTCACCGATGACGAAAAGATGTCAAATTTTAGTCGGCGCCATCTTGTATTTTGGTTTTAACTCCATATTCGATATATGCGAACCCAAAAACCATGACAATGTCACCGATGACGAAAAGATGTCAAATTTTAGTCGGCGCCATCTTGTATTTTGGTCTTGACCCCGTAATCGATAAAAGTGACCCCAATAACCATGAAAATGACACCCGTGTCGAAAAGCGGCCAAATTTTCGTCGGCGCCATTTTGTATTTTGGTTTTGGCCCCGTATTTGTCATACATACATACATACAAACCGGTTAAAATCATAAATCTCCTCCCACCCATCCACTTCTATACTTCCCCGTCGGCAGCTTAACCTTACGCATCCAAATCCTAACCTTAGTCAGAGCTGTTTAAACCCACCCATCCATTTCTCAACCTTGTCAACAACTGCTTAACACCCAACTATTCAAAACCCGATCTTACCCAAAATAATTTCTAAATCACATTCTTATATATAGGAAACTCAAAAATACGGCATACGTCCGATAAAATATCAACTCCTTTCGATCACGACGAGGACGGTACTCACACGCATGCACACTACAATCTTTCTATTACTTTTATCGTATTTATTTCCTGCGAGAAAGCGATACGCCCGTCCTTCCACGAGCGCTTCTGAGCGCGGAATGATGAGCGGCGGGTACAAAATGTATGAAGACGTCGGCAAGTGATTTTATTTTAGCTAATAATTAAAAAATATAATTATTTAGGTGAAAAATAATTAGCTGCAACTGTAAAGGACTATATATGCCGCAATTTTTTATAATTTTGAAGATAAAATATGCTGTAAATTTACCTAAACTGGAACCTATTCGGACCCTACTTTTTCAATTTTTTGCGATTATTGTGATGGGCAAAACGTATTTGTGCGAAAATTTTGTATCATGTCATACAATTTTTCTGATGCTTATCTGGAGCTGAATATATTATCTTTAAATTAAGACCATGATATTATCTTCACATCGGTGATTGCTTATGCATTAAAATGGTACCTCAAAAGTACTGTTATTTGTAGAAAAATGTAATAGCGTCCTTAAATGCATTATAAAACTCTGGCATGCTCTATTGAGGTTGTTATGACCCTTTTATATTTATAACAAATAGCAATTAGTAAAAAGCAATATAGTGCCTCTCATCTCTAAAGTTTGCCATAAGTATAATATAAATCTTGTTCTGTATTTGCAAATACAAAATTAATCTTGTAATTATTATTAATTTAAATAAAACTAATTTACGATATCTTTGAGATTCTTATGTTATGTAATTAGAATGATTAATGTTTTTGTTATTCGTTGTGTGTAATTTTATGATTTTGTCGCTGTTTAGTTGAAATGATAGATATTAATTATGTAAAAATGTTTCATTATAATTTATAAAAGGAATCAATAAAAGCTTTATTAATATTATTAATCATTCTTATTCAAATCAATCTTATAATTATTTTAATTAGAGCAATACTTTATTTAAGATCTTAAAAGTATCTAAATTATTTTGTGTTTTTCTACCATCACCCAAATAAAAGAGCAATTTTCTAATCTTCATCATTTTCCGAAATTGAGCCACTATCACTGTCAATATTCCTATTAAAGACTAACCATGGATGAATTTTATCAACAGAAAAACACCCCACTAAAGTTTCTATTTCCCTTACGGGACAGTGGGGTATCCTCTATTTTATACCGGTCATTATCAAAGACCTCTACAACGCGATAAGGGCCACGAAGTTTAGGGACTAATTGTCTACTTTGCCCAGTCGACAGGATTTCTCTTTCAACCCTAACTAAATCACTGATTTTGAAAGTAACTTTCTTTCTACCTTTATCAAACCGTTTCTTTTGTTCTATTTGATTATTATTTATATGTTGTGATATTTCTTCTCTTATATTTTCTACGTTATTTCCGACTTCCATAGAATCATTACTTATATTTAAATTTAACAAAGAATTAGGCGTGCCAACTAAATCGATACCGAATAACGCTTGAGCCGGTGTCTTTCCTATGCCCTTATTTAGGGTATTATTTAGCCCCATTGTATTTGGGAGACACATTCATCCCATAAATGCTCTGGTTTGTTATAATTAGCAGCAGTTAGGGCAGATAGGACCGTGCGATTGTAGCGTTCCACTTGCCCGTTAGCACGTGGCGTCGCAACCGCATTCAACACGTGTTTAATACCTAATGTACTTAGATACTCTTCAAAACGCTAAGATGTAAATGAGCTACCTCTGTCCGAAATTATTCGTGTGGGAACGCCAAAGGTGTGAAAATAGTTTTTTAGAGTAGATATAGAATTTATCGACTTTGTATTTCTAACTGGGGCTAATATGGTATATTTTGTGAATGCATCAACAATTAAAAGCAGATATGCGTTTTTCTTTTTGCTTCGCACAAAGGGTCCCAAATGGTCGATATGTAAGGTATAAAAGGGGCAAACAATTTTGGGTATCGGGTGAAGTTCACCCGCCTTTCTACCAGCTGGTATTTTTGAGTGGGCACATTGCAGACAAGAATCGACATACTTTTTAATAAACCGTCTCATCTTGGCAAACCAGAAATTACTTTTAATTTTATCACACGTTTTATCGAAACAGTAGTGACCTATATCATCATGATTAGCTTTTAAGACCTGCCATCTCACCCCCTTTGACACAACCCAGCGATCGCCGGTTTCAGTTTTTCTATACAATAAGCCCCTTTTAATCACAAAATTATTTTTAATTTCTAATATACCGTTTGTATCCTCATCTTTTAATATAGATATGATACGTTGGACTTCTGGGTCGCTCTGTTGTACCGTGGTTATCCATTTGGTTTCAATGCACCGTACTTCGACAAACTCGGGTCCAACAGGGTTTCGGCTAAGTGCATCTACGTGAGACATAGTGGAACCAGACTTGTAAATTATTTTAAAATCATATTCTTGCATAATGTTCCACCATCTCGCCACTCTGGGTAAAATATCTCTTTTCTCAAATGTAGCCCTAAGAGAATTGCAATCCGTAAAAATGGTAAAAGGTATGCCTAAAAGGTATGTTCTAAATCGTTGTAACGAATTCGCGACTGCCAAGGTTTCCAGATCGTATGAAGTGAAACGGGACTCCTCCGGCGAGGTTTGTCTGCTATAATATGCTACAGCATTAAAAGATGCATCTTTATTAGGTCTTTGTAATAAGATACCAGCAATGCCCACTTTGGAAGCGTCTGTATGGAGTTGAGTTTCAGACGCAGGGTTGTAGAATGCTAGAATGGGACGTTTGACTAATGCCATTTTTAAAGTTACAAAAGCATTCTCCTCAGAGTCCAACCATTGCCATTTTGCATCTTTCTTTAAAAGTTGGGTAAGTGGCCGGGCTATTGATGAGAACCCTTTTATAAAACGGCGAAAGAAACTACAAAGTCCTATAAACTGTCTTACTCTATGTTGGTCCGTAGGGCGTGGAAATACTTCTACGGAGTTTATTTTAGCATGACCCGGCCTTATGCCGTCGGAACATACTTCGAACCCAAGGTAGTCTATAGATTCCTTTAAGAAATTACATTTCGACAACTTTAGCGTAATGCCAGCGGTACGAAACAATTCTAGAGTCGATTATAATTTCTGGAAGCCCTCCTCTATTGTTTTAGCCGGTATTATTACGTCATCCATATACGCAAATGCCTCTTTAAATCGCGCATTCCCAAGTATATTATTAATTGCCCTTTGAAAATTTGACGGTGCGTTGACAAGTCCGAAAGGCAACCTGTTAAACTCATAATGCCCGTCAGGTGTTATGAAAGGTGTCAAGTGTTTTGAGGCTTCGGACATACATAACTGGTAATAACCTGACATAAGGTCTAAAGTTGTATAGTATTTGTAACCGGACAAATTATCTAGTTGATCGTCAATTCTAGGTATAGGATAATGCTCCTTAATGGTTTTTTTATTAAGAGCCCTATAGTCAATGCATAGTCTATACTCGCCCGACTTTTTCTTCACGAGAAGAACAGGAGACGCAAAGTGCATGCGATACGGTCTATAAACTACCGGTGTAGTATCACTCAACTTTATATCCATCTCAGTGTTAGAAATACATCCTTACTCTTTAGTGGTAAACGCAAAACAGTCTCTGAACTCATTTAAAAGACAATTTAACTGGATCGAAGAAGATTCACTTTCGTTATATTTTTCAACTTTGTTGATGGTATGAAAATTAATTTGAGTTAAACGAAGAGCTCGAGCCAAAAGACTGTCTTTATTTAAAACAAATGCTGTTTCCATTAAACTGTTCAACTGAAGAGTGCCCTTACCACAAAATAATTCTAAAATACAAGGTACAATGTCATACATCTTGTGCAGCTAACCAACTCCAATCTTGTGCAGCTAACCAACGACCAATCAACGGATTACTCTCTCTGGAAAGCTACAAAAAACCTAAAAAGGCCGATTATGCAAATACCTCCCATCAGAAACAGCGATGGAAAATGGGCCATTAGCAATGAACAAAAAGCGATAAGGTTTGCCCAATACTTAGCAGATACTTTTCAACCCAATGAAAGTTCCATAGAAATATCGGAGAGTGAATATGTATCACAAAACCAAAGAATTCGGCTTGTAACTCCTAAAGAAGTTGTGAGAGAAATTAAAAACAATATAAGCTCGAAGAAATCTCCGGGTTATGACCTCATAACAGGAGAAATTCTAAAACACCTCCCGCGCAAAGCCATAGTTAAGCTGACCAGACTTATTAACGCAGCATTTATGCTAAAACATGTACCTGAGCCATGGAAAGTTGCTGAAGTCATTATGATTGCGAAGCCTGGGAAACCACCCCATGAAGCATCATCTTATAGACCCATTTCCCTGCTGCCAGTATTATCGAAACTGTTTGAAAAGCTCTTATTAAAACGGCTAAAACCAATTATAGAAAAAAAAGGCCTTATTCCGGACCATCAATTTGGCTTCAGGGAAAAACATTCTACCATAGACCAGGTACACAGAATAACAAACATCATCGAAAAAACGCTCGAAAACAAGGAAGTCTGCGCCACCGTTTTTCTAGATGTCGCACAAGCTTTCGATAAAGTTTGGCATGAGGGTCTGATATACAAACTCAGACGCATGCTCCCCGAATTTTCAGATCTTCTAGAGTCATATATAAGCAACAGAATGTTTAGGATAAGACAAGAGGACGCATATTCTGAGCTAAAAACTATTCAGGCCGGAGTACCACAAGGAAGTGTTTTAGGCCCAATCCTGTACTTGGTATACACATGTGATATCCCAGAGCTGGAAAACAACACCATAGCGACCTTTGCTGATGACACTGCTATTATGGCTATTGGTTCAAACCACAAAGAAGCAGTAGAAAAGGTTCAACTAGCTGTGAACTTAGTTTACGACTGGACACAAAAGTGGAAGATCAAACTGAATGAGTCAAAATCGATTCACATTGACTTCACTAATAAACACTGCGATTATCACCCAGTCTATATAAATGGCATGCAAGTGCCTTATGCGAATACAGCCAAATACCTTGGCATAACACTTGACGCCAAGTTGCGTTGGAAATCTCACGTCAAAAAGAAAAGACAGGAACTCGATATACGGTACAAAAATATGTATTGGTTACTCGGAAGGAAATCCTGTCTATCAATACACAATAAAATTATAATATACAAGCATATTCTTATGCCAATCTGGACGTATGGTATCCAACTATGGGGCTGTACTAAACAAAGTAATGTAAAAATTATACAACAATTTCAAAATAAAGTACTCAGAGAATAAAAATATAAAAATTAACAGCAGTTAATGCACCATGGTACATCAGAAATGACGACCTTCACCGCGACCTTAAAATGAAACTCGTCACCACCGTTATTCAAAACTTTGCTGAAACCCACGAACACAGACTTAATCGACATGTGAATGTGGAAGCAATCCAGCTGCTAGATAACACGGACATAGTGCGTAGGCTAAAGAGAACTAAACCATTTGAGTTAGTGTAGTGTATAATAAGTGAAAAAATAATAGCAAAGAATACTGTGCTATACATGTAACACGTGAACTAAGTGTTTTTAACGTATCAGACTCTAAGAAAGTGCTACCGAACTGTATAAAAGTGCAAATTGACACTATTCTTAGTCATAACATTTTACATTATAATAATAAGTTAGAGTTAAATTGCTTATTAGTCTATTAAGGCTAGATTGTAATTTGTTATTAAGAACATTAGTTTTTATTAATATAGAAAAAAAAAAAAAAAAAAAAATACATCTTTTGAGGCTGAGAGCATGGGCCAGGTTCGATCATAACCTCACCGTCATATGATGGGTTCGAGTATACGGCTACATCGGTGCGACCTGCTATAGTAACAGTCTCACAAACCCAAAGTTCTATGCATCGGGAATCATTAATCGTTCTTTGTTTTATAATTAATTCTTCTTTTGTTTTATATACCACTACATGGTTTTGTTCCTTAAATGTTTGACCAACCAGTAATGATACTTTTAAAAACTGATCCGGGACTATCAGCACTTCCACGCGTGCTTTAACCAAATCTATTTCGATTTCAATGTCGCATTTTCCTATACATTGAACCAAAGAATTGCCGAACCCTCTTAAAGTTGGTAAATTACCGTAGGATAACGTCATATTCAATATTTTAGCATCAGATTCTCTAAGCATAGTAATTTGACTACCAAAATCAACGAAACACTTTAAGGTCTGTCCATTAACTAATGCATCCTTAAAATATTTCGCATCATTGTCCTGTTCTTTTGATATATTTAAAACAGTTTTATTACTTTCAGACTCTTGTTTAGTGGGACAATCGGTAATCAAATGCCCTACTTTAAAACAGTTTTTGCATCTTTTAATTGGGTGTTTACAGCCAGTGTATGGGTGACCTTTCTCGCCACAATTATATCACTTTACTAACATATCCCTACTGTTTCTATTATCTTTGTCTGTATTCGATCGTTTGCTGTCAGAAGGGCCCACAGGTAAAGTCACGTTCAATTTAATTTTATCATTTCTTTTAACGGTTCTTGTGTTACGAAGATAAACCAACAATTTATCTGGCTCACTAAATTGAACAGCCTCAGCACTAGTTCTAACCGATCTGTCATCAATACCGAATAACAAACAATCAATAGCCTTTTTTCCGGTAATGTTACATCTATTTATTAGAACCATCTTTTCATAGTAATATTCTTCTAAATTATCATCAAAACGTGCTTTACATGCGAGCATTTCTGACAGCAATTGCCCATAGTTATCATCACAGGGAAATGCTAAACGCAATTTTTGTTGCCACTCTGCCCATGTAAACAACAAACTTGGTAAGCCTTGGTACCACTTTTGAGCCAACCCAGCTAATTTCGGTAACGCGTAGTGAATTATTTGCCGTTCCGTCCAACTATAAATAGTTGCACATTATAATATAATAATAATAATAATAATATCGTTTATTTATAATATAAGGCACATTTTACAATAAAATATCTTAATCATATAAAACAGACATTCGTTCTTTAGTAATCCAAACATCAATACTCTGGTTTCGCTTGGTTGGGTCAAATTCAGGTACAACATTTAAAGTCGGATAACGTTCAATATTTGCATCTGTGCGGGTAGATTTAACTAATTCCCTAAATACATCTATAAAATTAGTATCTAAAAGTAAATGCTTACTTGGCAATGGTGATGCGGCGGGAGCAGCTGGTGCACTTGGTCGACTCTCGCCACGCAGACTCTCGCCACGCAGATTCTCGCCACGCAGACTCGCCACGCCGACGCTCGCCACGCTGACTGCTGGTCCCAGCACGCGGTAACTCTGCCGCTGCCTGCTGCTGGTCTTCAGGTAATTCCGGAGTTTGGGAACGACGCCTCGTGCTCTCTTTCTGCCGCGATCTTTTGCGCTTGGAATGCTTGCGCCGACATCTGCGACTACGCCGACTCTCTGGAGATGACTCTGACTCAGGGCTGGAGTACTTAGAGCCTCTGTTGCGTTTTCGCGAGCGATGACTTGGCATGTTGATGAAGTGGCTTCTTAGTGGGTGAAAGTTTTCACCGAAAAGCTTTACAATTTTCAGGTAGA
Source organism: Orthosia gothica (assembly GCA_949775005.1). Taxonomy (NCBI): domain Eukaryota; kingdom Metazoa; phylum Arthropoda; class Insecta; order Lepidoptera; family Noctuidae; genus Orthosia; species Orthosia gothica. Next base: position 45,880,330 of record OX459034.1, on the reverse strand, counting down.
ATCCCACTTGCTGACTTTTTAACGGGCCAGAAATGAGAATACAGGATATTCAGGATAAATACTTTTATTCACTTGCAACGTACACAGTAGATCAATCAACCTTACTCGACGAGTCTCCAAAAAGGTATCCCCCCATGGCGCATTGACCGTTAAGTCCATGCGCCATCTTTCCCGCCAAAATATCACATCCGTTAGTGTATTGACCATTGATTCAATACCATTTTAAATTATCCGAGCGCAGACATTTGGCGGTATATTGACCACGAAATCCAAAATAACATGAACACATACATCCGTTGGTGTATTGACGGTTGAGTCAATACACCATCTTTTTACATATAATTATTCTGCCTAAATAAATACAAATAGTATTTAATTACAATAAAAATGCTAACACTAGTAGGAATTTATGATAGATTCCTACGTAAGAAATAAAGGAAAATGGATATATTATAGTAATATATCCGGCTACGAAGGACCAAAAATGTTATAGCGGTTTGAGAAACCTCTTCATCCTTGTGTCTATTATAAAAAGTGGACTGTATTTGAAGGGTTCTGGTAATAGTGCGTTGAAATAAGCGGACAAATATTCAAGGATCAATTCGGGCGATCTAGTATGGGAATGAGGGAAGTAGTACGCCTTACCTTGTGGTGGTCGATGCTAGCCCACGTGTGGCGGCGAGCTGGTGTTCTTCAACTCCAAAATGGCGACGACGACTTTCTGGTCATTCAGAATCCACACACTTCACACAATTGTTTTTATATCCGCGAGGCGGGTTAATAGACACGGTTCACAAGGTTCTCTCCTTCAATCAATAGCAATCTAACTAATAAGATGCATCAGTCGCCAGCCATGTGATGGCTTGGAAAGCTGGCGGTTGAGACACGAGGCCCGTTCACGTGGAAGTTTCGGTTCGTTCTGGCGACCCGTCATCAAGGCGTACATAAAGGGAAAAGGAATGAGGAAGGAACGAGATAATTAGGATATCGATCGCCCGCGAAATCTTAAATGCGTTTGTCTATGTATTCGGTCATTGATTTATGACATTTACAAGAGATGGCGCTACCACTAATTTTTATGTTTTTTTGGAAGGAGATTAGTAAAATATATATAATATTTAAAAAAAAAACTAAATCTACCATTTTAGAATCAATATTATGTAGAAATTTAATGTATTTTTATTAATGGATATTTCTTTTTAAATAACGAGAAGATAGCTAGCTAGATAGCGCGGCATTTTGCTCGGGGTACCGCCTTAACACAGAACCTTAGAGAATAATTTTTAATAAGGTGCATAGAATAACGGTGCTTTTAGCATTGAGGTAATAATGTAAATGGCTTTTAGTCGATTTTTCAGCACAACGCGGCGCTTTTGACGCTACGCTGAAGAAAGGATTTAGCCGCACGCACGGTTCTGGCGCATGAGTGAATTTTTCATTCGCGTCGAAAGAAAAGATTTAATTAAAAGCTTATAAAATAGAAAGCAAACCTCACATTTTGTTTATTTTATGTATGTATGAATTAACACACAACCCACTTAGAATAAAATTATTCCTTTAAGAATGGTAAAAACCATTCGGTACTGTTTACAAAAGCTTCTACCGACTGTCGTATAAATCAAAATAGAGGATAAAAAGATTAAGAAGTTTCAGTGGCTTAAGTTTTCGATAAGTGTATTGATAAATATAATGCGAGACCACTATAATACTGCCATCTATAAATAAAAGCCATGGCCAAGTGCTACTGACCCCCATCCCGTGATCTAGTTTACGGCCGCCAACCACAGATGACAATTATACAAGCTGGAAAAAAATATTATTCTGATACAAACACACTTTACCTTTACCATAAAATGGCATAAAATACTACAACTTTAATAAACATTTTAATATATGTCCAGAGAAGGTGTCAAAACAACTGCCGAGTGTTTTGGCACCTTCTAAAATTATTATGTTGATAATGCCATCTGATATACTTTACACAGTACAGGTAGGCAACTAGATATCTAGACAAAGTCTGAAAGTGGCGCCAATGATAGAAAAGTGACAACTTTAATGAACCTGCGATGAGAAGGAATGTAACGCATGTAACAAAAAGAGTTTATGAATATAAATGTAGATGGCGAAGAAAAGGGTGTGTTTTCCAGATATTTATTTATTTATTAAAACTCCGTCATACAGGTATAAAGGTTTACTTAATGTCTGAGGCATTCTCTACCAGTCAACCAAGGGTGGTGGAGAGATAACAAGGCAGATATTGTAGGTATATAACAAAACATCACGCTTGTATTCCTCCAAGGATGAAGCAGAGATGCGCCTATAGTACTTCCATACTAGTAGTATCGTAGGTACTTTTATTATATGAGCTGATTGAGATAATAGGATTGAAATTGCAGAACCAACAGAGATATGCGCTTGGAGAAAATTCAAAACAACACTTTTATTAAAAGAGACAATTGAGCCATTACCCGGTTGACTGACATAATTACCAGAACAATTAAAAAGCCATTGTGTCTCGCGTGGATCCATGTTTCGGTTATTCAAGGGTTTAATGGTCAACCAGGGGGGTGACCATAAGATCTTAGAGTAAGGTTATTTTGAGTGTGTGTAAGGGACAGATGTATTTGACGTGTATACATCTGTCACTTACTCGATCTCAAAATAACCTTACTCTAAGAGCTTATCGTCACCCCCCAGGTCCACGAATACGAATGTGTTTGATCAGTTTTTTGAGTGACGTCTCGATGTAGGCAATTCTCTAAATAAAGCATTGATCTTACCTGTAAAAACTTTTGTTTCTGAGAATTAATAAATACATATTTTATTCCTATAGATAAAATTATTTATCAACATATATATGGGTACGTAGGTGAAGGTACTAGTAATATTAAAACAATGGGATCCTCATATTGACCATAATTTGTATGTGAACCTTAATTTACTAGAATAATGTAGTATTTATTTTATTTAATGTAACAATTAAATTGTAAATACATATATACAATTTAATATTCTAAAAGAAGGAACAAACCTATATACAAACACATAGATGAGAGGGAAAAGGGCTCGTTGTGCATCAAAAAAATTCATCCAGGTCGATGATAATGGGTAACGTGCCCAGAACGGTGGCAACATTGCGACATTGGCTGGCAATGCTGATTTTCTGGCCGAAGAAAATAATAATAATAATAAAAATATTTATTTCTCTTCCACAAAGGTTTCTTATAAACTATTACATAATAGTGCATTATCAATTGGTAAATCCTTTGTGGGAGACTGGCACCTGTATTAGGAAATCCTGTCACACAGATTACCAGGCCCCCCAACAGAACTGTGATTATTAGTCGATTTGATTACAATTATTTACAACACCTTTGGTGAAGTACACGGAAAGAATGGAATACATATTATTTAAATTTTAGATTATTGTTACAATATTACAATTTTTATTAAATTTATATATTCTTAGATTATTATTACATTATTAAAAATTGAGATTAAAGTATTATTAAATTCATATATTCTCAGATTATTCTTACATTATTACCAATTATTATTACAATTTTATATTAAAGTATTATTAAATTCATATATACTTAGATTATTATTAATTGTTATATTATTATTACAATTTTATATTAAAGTATTATTAAATTCTAATATTCTTAGATTATTATTAATTATTTTTAAATTATTGTTTTTTTTTAATATTTTTTTATTACATTTTTAATATATTATTAGTTGAAACAAAATGTTTAAATTCATAAATTAAAAAGCTGAATTGTTATGATTTGTGGAGTAATGTGTGTGGTGTGGAGGTCGTTATTTTATCGTTTGGGAGTAGTTATATTATGTGGTGTGGAGGTGAAAATGAAACTAAGATGGACGACAAGAAGTTTTTCGGTTTCATCATACCCTAGGGTTTGTAACCAGGTCATAACTGCCTTTTTGCACTGATTTGTGTTGAGACTGTAAATGAACAATATATTGTTCACTTTGTTATAAATAAACGGTCCTAGGAAACAGTAAAACCTTTGGATAAATGATGAATGGCACCTTCTTGTAGACTCATATATCCTACCTTTCCGACGAGATACATTTTTAACGGGGTCATAGAAGGTGTCGGTATGCTGTTTAAGAATTGTGCTCAATAGAAACAGTTGTCTAACTGTAAGGACTTCACATTCATGGTATAGAGATTTCGTGGGGAACAAAAATGATCTATAAGTGCTCACTTTGAGATTAGCTCGGTGTGCAATTTCTACACATTTAATATTAGTGGCTGGAGCTCCCCCACATGAAGTTATGCAGTACGAGATTAAGCTCTGACACAATGCGTAATAAATGCAAAACCCAGACTAGTAAAGCAAATTTGCTTTACTAGTCTGGGTTCGGCGACACGTCTGAGAGTTTTAAAGACTGTTATAAGTTTCCGAACCCTTCCGCTAAGAAGCGCAAAATGCTCTGCAAAGTCTAAGTGCGAATCAAGAGTTACACCAAGGTATTTGATGTGATCAGTTTGATCTAGTCGTTTGCAAACGCACCTATTGGAATCGAAGACTCCGCAGTTATTTTTTATTTATTTTATTTTATTTGGGAAAAAAACGATATTACTTTAAATATAACACTTTATCAGTAAGGTACTTATATAAAACATTTACCACAACATTTTCCACATATTAACAAAGATATATGCCATGATGAGGACTCATCGGTAGGGTAGTTACTTCACATTCTACGAAACATGTTAAATCGTTACAAACTAATAAACAACTAACTAATAAACAAATATTACCCACTAGATATATCTAAGTTGTTCAGTACGTTGATAACTTCACTTCGAAAAGCATTTCTTTTTAACATAAATATATCAATATCTATAAAATATATATTGTACATTCGCATAAGGCGCTGAAGGGGTGCACGTTTACCTGCGTTTGTCCGGTTTGATGCCTGATCAAACAATCGGTAATTGCGCACTCCACGACGAAGAATTGATCTAGGAACTACAATTTTAATATCATTACCAAGGTCTATACAATTTAGCTTATTATGATAAAGGTCATGCAGTGTCATTATTTGCAGAAGCATTCGTCTCTTCTCGAGTGAGAGTAAATTATACGATGCTAAAAGGTCTTCGTAAGGTAAGCGTGGTAGTTGGCATACTGAGCACATATTTATACTGGCATTATGAGCTACCAATTTCAGATCATCTGGCGGGTTACCCGCATCACGGATTGTAAAGGTCATGTATTTCGATTTATCGGCGTTAAGTGTCAATACATTGTCGACCAACCACTTGTAGACAAAATTAAGTGCATTTTAAGCAGCATTAAATACCTCATTCCAGGTTTTGGCGGCAATCAAAATAACAGTGTCGTCTGCATATGACACCAGAGTGCCATTTAGAGGCTTGAAAGAGCTCAGATCATTTAGATAGATCAAGAATAAGGTAGGCCCAAGTACGCTACTCTGTGGGACACCGTAGGTGACCGGCAGGTTACCGCTCAAGTAGTCATCAACAGACGTAGCTTGGGATCGACCAGACAAGTAGCTCCTAAAAAGGTCTAACTGAGTACCACGAATACCCATGGCTTCCAGCTTACGAAGCAGTATGGCGACAGAAACAGTATCAAATGCCTTCGCCAGGTCCAGAAAGGCTGCTAAACATTTCTTACGTTCATCCAAATTAGTTGCTATAAAGTTAGTAACAGTATGCACAGCATCAGAAGTGGACCTGGCGCGCCGAAAACCAAATTGACAGTCTGAAAGTAGTTTATTTTTTTCTAAATAATTTACCAGTCTAACATGTAACAATTTTTCAAAAAATTTGGAAATAGCTGACAACAAAGAAATTGGCCTGTAATTTGAGACACGATCTCTGCCGCCACCCTTATAGATCGGGACAACAATGGACTTCTTCAAGGCTGTTGGAAAGACTCCAACCTGTACGCAGTGATTGAATAAAAATGTCAGCGGAGGTACCAAGATGTCCTTGAAGTCCTTCAGAAACTTATTCGATAGCTTATCCCAGCCAACTGCGCTGTTGTTTTTAAGAGTCATAATTACCCCAGTCAGTTCGTGATGATCAGTATCAAACAGTACAAAAGAGTTCAAAGAATGAGAACATTGGTCATTGGCGCTACTGTCATTGCTCATGTCTCCAGCACTATTCTTTAGAATATTCTCCGCTAAAGTCTTGCCAACATTTACAAAATATTTATTTATTTCATTAACCGATGCATTTGGGGTTGGGGCTAAATTGAGTAAGTCTTTGGATGGTTGTTTAGTTATACCTGTGTGCGTTATATTTTTGATTGCTTGCCATATCTTTCTACTGTCATTTCCAGCATTCGTTATTTGTTCCTTTTCATAGGCTGCTTTAACTTTTTTCAATAGAGCATTAGAGAAATTTCTGTAGCGGTTGTATGTTGTCTTTAGAATGTTATTATTGGGAGACTTTCGAACTTTGCTATGTAATTTGTCTCTGTTTCGCATGCAGCGCAGAAGACCAATCAATTGTACAGTTTTTGTATTTTTAGTTATAGCTGAGGTCAGCGCTTCTATAAAATAATTCATTGAAAAGTCAGGGTCCTGAGATTCATATATTGGGGAAAAGTAAATTTTTGCCATATCTAATTTAAGTTGGTCGGTATTGATTTTTTTCATAGTTTGAATGGCATATTGACGAGTTTGTTTTTTATGCAAGCAAAGCAAAACCGGTTTGTGGTCTGTGAGACAGGCCTGGATGACAAGAGTGGTTGCAGAGTGTTGGGTTTTCAGTAAAACGTGATCAATACAAGTTCCACTAGTTTCACGAGTGACATAATAGTGAGATGGTAATAGAGAATGGAAAGCTGCTAGATTTAGGTATTTATCTAGATTTTTATGAGGCTTATCTGCGTTAATTGAAATATTAATGTCTCCCATTATGGCGACATTTTTAAATTGACTCAGATCTTGTAACGTATCATTCATAGATGCAAGGAACTGATCAAGGTTTGCATAGGATGGAGAACGGTACATGGCCAGAATGGCAGTATCCAAGCCTACCTTAAGAAGAAGAGAGTTTGCTTCCATAAATGGCAGTTCTTCTACTGAATATGTAATCTCATCCTTAATATAAATGACAACACCGTCATTTTGTAAAGGGTTTACACCTGTTGAACACATCTGATAACCCTGTAAAGTAGGAATTACTGACACATATGTCAACCAGCATTCCGTTAATATAATAACGTCAACGTTAAATTTGAGTCTTTTAAGTAAAACCTCTAGGCCAGCAAAATTACAGTTAATGCTGCGAATATTCTGAGTTAATACTGAAAGAGATGATGAAACATTAGGAACCAATTGCCTGCAGTCTTCTACATTGCACTCGAAACTCTTAGACACATCATAATTATCCAGGCATCGGATAACTCTTTTATGTTATCAAATTGAGATAATTGAATATTACATACGCCAAAAGTGTTGGGCTATGTGTATTTTGGAATAAACATAGGGAAAGGTATTTTTCACGAACCACAGAGTAACCAAGAGAGAGTTTGTGTGTTCAATGATAAATTAAATCTAAGTTTAAAATTAATGTATAACAAAATATGGCTAAGTAAAAAATAAAACAGACAAATAACAAAGAAAAGAGGACTTATCAGGAAATGATGTACAAAATATAGTCAGATAATCATTTTCAGCCTCGCTAGGTCAGCTTCGCTTTCGATTTTAATTTTTGGGTTGTTTTCTCTCTTGCAAACAAAAACAATTCCCCGTGAGGTCCAACAAAAGGCAAAATCATGTTCTCTTGACAGTTGTCTAATAGAGAATAGTTTCTGGGACTTCTGGGTAAGGGTTTTAGCGACAAAGACTCGTTTGATGGGACCTGGTAGACTAAAATGAAACGTATTAAGTTTTTCCCCCTTTTGTTTGGTCTTGTTATAATTCTTCACAGCTGTTAACACCTTCTCCTTCATTATAACAGACGTAAACTCAGTTATTATCGGGTTCGACAAGTCCTTTGTGGTAATTCTGTAAATATCCCGTATGTCCGAGTCCTTGATGTCAATACTAACAGATTTACCCATGTTCTGAACAATGCCACAGAGTTCCTGTTTGTTTTCGGGTTTATTAGGCTTTGGGATATTGCGTATTTCAATACCTGATGCACGCATTTTGCGTTCCAGGTTATCAACTTTCGTCTCCAAAGTATCGATGAACTTTTCATCTGCTTTCCGAGCATCCTCTAAAGATTTGATGCGAGATAGAAACTCATCATATTTTTGAGACATCATCTCAACTGATTTTGTGAGCTCGGCATTTTGTTTTCGTAACCCATTTACACAACCAACTAGATCCTGGAAGCGCTTGTCTTGTTGATTTGACATTTTCTGTATTGTTGACATAGAAATGATCAAATCATCCTCCTCTTCTTCGAGTGTACTGCCACCCTCGAACTTCTTTTTTTTCAGTCCGCCACACACAATTGTTGTCGATGCAAATCAGGATCAGAATCGCAATCGTGCAATTCTTTCGACAAGACCACTTCCGGTATTTTTTTCATTTGTGATTTCTCAACATCGGTAGCCTTAGAGTTCTCCTTATCAACAAGTGGCGTTGGGTTACGTTTAGGCGGCATGTTGCCGAATATATAGGCAAAAAAATAAAATAAAAAAATACAGCGAATATCAGGAGCGCAGCCGACAGCAGGCGTTAAAAACTAAAGCAGCAAAATGCTAGAAAAAATATAGCAATAAGCAAAAACTACTATAATACTAAGATTATAGGTGCAGTTGTTAAAGCCGCTTAGCCAACCGCGCCAGTGACGATGTAGGCGAAATAGGCAAACAGTAGATGACTATCGAAGTGCAGAGTGCGGGACCCTGACTATAAGTACCCTCACGTTCTTCACGTGACGACGAGCTTTGTGCTCGATGCGCACTCAGACCCCATGGATGTTATAATAAGGTTGTTATATTTTTTTATGTCCTAAGTGCAATTTGTGATCGACCATCCATCTGACACGCGTTTATAACACACTGTGTCCACGATCTAAAATTTTATCACCATGAATAAACAGAAGTGTTAAAAATCTCGAATACTTAATCCTCAGAGAAATATATATTTGATATATAAGTGAGATAAATATAAGAGAGAGAAATATGTATTTAATATATGTTATATACGGATAACTTAATCTTATAATATAATATAAAGAAACAATTAATACGTAATGACTGGTTATGCCAAAAAATATGACATGGCCGTCGCGTTCCAGGCCCAAGTTGCGTATTTATTGATATGTCAAACATAAGCAAGAAAAAGAGACAATCTTATGCGTGCTAAGAATTGTTCGTGAAAGCCTATAGCTGTATAACTCACACCAAGTAACTTGCACGCAGTTATCTATATATATAAAAATCAATTGCTGTTCGTTAGTCTCGCTAAAACTCGAGAACGGCTGGACCGATTTGAATAATTCTTTTTTTGTTATATTCGACAGAATACAGGGAAGGTTTAAAAGCAAAAAAAAAAAAAAAAGTTTGGTTGGATAGGGTAGGTAGGTAGAGTAGTGTAGTGTAGGTAGGTAGGTAGGTAGGTAGGGTAGGGTAGGGTAGGGTAGGGTAGGGTAGGGTAGGGTAGGGTAGGTAGGTAGAGTAGTGTAGTGTAGGTAGGTAGGTAGGGTAGGGTAGCGTAGGGTAGGGTAGGGTAGGGTAGGGTAGGGTAGTGTAGGGTAGTGTTGGGTAGAGTAGTGTAGGATAGGGTAGTGTAGCGTAGGGTAGGGTAGTGTTGGGTAGGGTAGGGTAGTGTAGGGTCGGGTAGGGTAGGGTAGGGTAGGTAGGTAGGGTAGGTAGGTAGATAGGGTAGGTAGGTAGAGTAGTGTAGTGTAGGTAGGTAGGTACGGTAGGGTAGGGTAGTGTAGGGTAGTGTAGGGTAGTGTAGGGTAGTGTAGGGTAGTGTAGGGTAGAGTAGTGTAGGATAGGGTAGTGTAGCGTAGGATAGTGTAGGGTAGGGTAGGGTAGTGTAGGGTAGGGTAGGGTAGGTAGGGTAGATAAATGTTTGGTGTTTTTATGGCAAAACAAAGTTTGCCGGGTCAACTAGTCTTGAATAAAGATGTGGAATGTATTCACTGATACTTGGATTTTGGTAAAGAATAGATTTATTTTATGCCATCAGAAAAATCATGACACAACGTGAAAGAACCATTCACACAATAGAATATATGTCAGATTTTAATACTGACTAATGAGTTCGCTCAATCAAATAGTATTTACATTGAAGTATAACACACACAAGTACCAAGTAGTAGTTAAGTACTTCACACCTGAACTGCTGCTCAACTTGTATAAAGCTACCTAAATCCAGCTGGATGCACTTGAGTCGAAAGAAAAACAGGCAAAGAGGCTAATCGGCAATGAGATACTGGTTGAGTCTAGGCTCCAGATCCATGAACATCGACGCCGAGTTGCCAGCTTGTCGGTTTTATCGGTTACATTTCAGGGAGTGTGCGTTGGAATTGCATTAACTAATTCCTCCTAGACCGTTCCATCATCGGACTACAAGACGTACGGCGGCATACAAGACGTACGGCGATCCCACCCATACGCAACAAACGTTTTGGGAATACTTACTACCCTGCCGGAGTCTGTATTTTCTGGTAGCTGCAACTTGAGCGTCTCTAAGTAAAAAGTGAATAGGTTTCTTCTAGGCAAGCTTGCTTCATCGTCGACCATATCATCGCTTACCAAGAGGTGAGATAGTGGTCAAGCGCAAGCCTATCAATAGTAAAAAAAGTACCTTTATTTATTACTTTATTAACTATTCGAATATTCAGAGAATTTAAATGAATTATTCGAAATGAAATTGGACCGGATATTCAAATAATTGAATATTCGAATATTCAAACTGTAAACCCTAGTACTAAGGCAATAAAATGTAAAAAAAATATAATAGTTGAGCAACTAACTGTATAAATGCCTGCCTACATGGTACTTTGCCCGATACCCTCAAGGTGGCTAGGGTCAGTCCTATTTACAAATCTGGAAATAGAACTGACCCAATCAACTACAGACCAGTGTCAGTGTTACCTGTAATGTCCAAAATATTTGAACGGATATTATAATAGTCGCCTCAATAACTACACAGTCCAGCGCGCCAAGCAGCCCAGCCTGCACATGTCCGCCGCCGTCGCCAGCCGCGACATCACACTCTTCCACGCGATGGACACCTTGCTGGATAGCAAATAAACCGAGCCACCCGCTACCTTGGAACTCTGATTAAATTTTCTCAAAAAGTATAAAAATTACAAATATCAAGTTATATTTACAGAAGGTGCGTTTCATGCTGATTAAAATGAGTACAAATTTATTCTAAAGTACCGCCAACTCGCATTGCAATCAAGCAACAAACACAGCTCCAACGATTTGCTGTATTTTGACTAGAGTTCGCGATAAGCATTCTTTTTTTCTACAATGAAGGTAGATTTCTTATCATTTCTTTAGTTTTTGTACATCATTTGCTCAGACGCGTGTACTTTTGCTACATTTTTTCGGTTAATAATGGATACGACACCTCAGGAAGCAGCTCAAGCTGTAGCACTACTTCAAGCAGGTGTTTCGCAACGTGAGGTCGCCCGAAGACTTCGAATCAGCAGATCTTTGGTGCAACAAGTTAACAGACGATACCTAGAGACTGCAGCATTCGATCACCGTCCGGGTACAGGCAGACCTAGGGCTACATCAGCAGCAGATGATTGTTATATCCAACTTACTGTTCTGCGAAATCGCCGCCTCAACGCAGTTCAAGTCCAAAAAAATCAAAAAGCCCGACTGCTTCAAAAGCGAACTAAAATGTCGTAAACTAGGAAAAAATTATGCTGTGCAGTCGGAGGATACATATTCGCGGGCTGGCTGACCAAAATCTGGTGTATCCTCCGCCTGCACAGCATGATTTTTTCCTTGTTTTCGACTTTTTAGTTCGCTTTTGAAGCAGTCGGGCTTTTTGATTTTTTCATTTAACTTTTTTTATTTATAACTTTTTGGTTAAGTTTTTTTCGAATTAAATACATTGAAACATATAAGTGTTATATATTTTTGAAATCACTTCTAAAAACCCTTTATTTTGATACCCCACACGATGGGTTTGGAAGAAAGAAAAAATTTGGGCCCCCACAATATGGCGCCCAAAATCCGCCATTTTTCTAATGTCCAATTTTAATGTAGCCTATGACACTCGCAGGGTTAAGACGAAGCGATTGACGTATGAATCATCAAAATCGGCCTACGCGTTTGGTCTCTGGAACGCCATATAGGAACAAACATACATACATACATACATACATAGACTGATAAACACATTACCCTCCTTCGGCAGTCGGGTAAAAAGTCTGCGTGACGATCGCCAACTAGTCATAAGTTCAGATACCGTCAGAAGAAGACTTGCTGAACGGAACCTGACTCCAAAGAGAGCTGCAACAGGCCCAGCATTAACGGTAGCCCACCGTCGAGTACGACTTGAATTTGATCGAGAGCATAGGGATTGGACGTTAGAGCAGTGGGGTAATGTACTCTTCACTGATGAGAGCAGAGTGAGTCTATATGGAAGTGATTTACGTCAAAGAGTATATGGTCACCCTGGAGAACGTTATTCTCAGTGTTGTATCGAGGAAACTGTTGCTTATGGAGGAGGATCGGTAATAGTCTGGGGCGGCATCTCGTTAACCGCACATACAGCCTTAGATTGCATCAAACCGACGAGCCATACACGTGGATTGACTTCTCATCGCTACATTACTGAAACCCTCGCAGACCATGTGGTACCTTACGCAGCATATATCGGGCAGCATATGCAGTTAATGCATGATAATGCACGGCCTCATGTTGCTCATGTGGTGACCCAGTATCTACGCGACGTAGGCATTCGTACAATGGACTGGCCGGCTTGAAGCCCGGACTTGAATCCGATAGAACCCTTATGGGATGAGCTGAAACGTTGGGTTCGAGCCCGGATACATGTTCCAACATGGCTTCCAGAGCTGTGAATCGCAATTGTAGAGGAGTGGAATGCAATTCCTCAAGATTTCATTATCAGGCTCGTGAGGTCGATGAATACGAGGATGCTGGCAGATTGAGGAGCAAGGGGAGGAAATACTGAATACTGGTCACACATTTTTTTTTTCTTTGTTTCTGGCTGTAACCTTTTTTTTTTTTGTTAAATAATAATTAATATGACTGTAAAACGACTCTTCTTTGTAAACTTCTTAATAAACACTTAATAAATTGATTAATCCCAATGAATTTCCATTCATTTTAATCATCATGAAACGTACTTTCTGTAGGTATAAATTTTATCATCATCATTCATCATCATTTCAGCCGAAAGACGTCCACTGCTGGACAAAGGCCTCCGCCAGGCGTCGCCACATTGACCGATCCCGTGCGTCTCGCATCCAGCGCCTTCCCGCAACCTTAACCAGGTCATCGGTCCACCTAGTGGGAGGCCTTCCAACGTATCGTCTTCCAGTTCGCGGTCGCCACTCCAGAACTTTTCGGCCCCATCGGCCATCCGTTCTGCGAGCAATGTGCCCTGCCCACTGCCACTTAAGTTTGGCAATTCTTCGGGCTATGTCGGTAACTTTGGTTCTCCTGCGGATATCATCATTTCTGACGTGATCACGCAAGGAAATTCCGAGCATAGCCCTCTCCATTGCCCTTTGGGAGACTTTAAGCTTTCTGATAAGGCCCATTGTGAGCGACCACGTCTCGGTCCCATAGGTGATCACTGGCAACACACACTGGTCATAGACTTTTGTCTTGAGACTCTGCGGTAAATTGGACGAGAAGATACCACGCAACTTCCCGAACGCCGCCCAGCCGAGTCGGATTCGACGGTTGACCTCTTTCTCGAAGTTGGACCTACCCAACTGGACCGTTTGTCCCAGGTAAACATAATCGTCTACAACTTCGAGTGTAGAGTCTCCGATCTTGATAGGAGTGGGTGTTACATGGGCGTTCACCATGACCTTGGTTTTGTCCATGTTCATTTTAAGACCCACTCTTTCGGAAGCTCTACTAAGGTCATCGAGCATTTTACTGAGGCTCTCCATGGTCTCGGCCATGATCACTATGTCGTCGGCAAACCGAAGGTGAGTGATGTACTCGCCATTAACGTTGATGCCAAGCCCCTTCCAGTCCAGATAGTTGAAGCAGTGAACAGTTTCGGAGAAATTACGTCTCCCTGTCTTACGCCGCGCTGGAGAAGGATTGGTTTCGAGGTCTGATCCTGACATGACATGGTGGCGTTTTTGTACAGACACTTCAACACCTCAATGTACCGGTAGTCGATCTGGCACCGTTGGAGAGACTGTAGTACAGCCCAAGTCTCGATCGAATCGAAGGCTTTCTCGTAGTCCACAAACGCTAAACAGAGAGGCAAGTTATACTCTTCGGTCTTCTGTATAACCTGCCGCAGCGTATGTATGTGGTCTACGGTGCTAAAGCCTTTTCGGAATCCGGCTTGTTCGGGAGGCGGGAAATCGTCGAACCTGCGCGCGAGACGATTCGTGATGACTCTGGAAAACAACTTGTAAACATGGCTAAGAAGCGAGATGGGCCTATAGTTCTTCAGCCGGGCATTGTCGCCCTTCTTGAAGAAGAGTACCACCACACCCCTGCACCATGCCTGTGGCGTTTTGCCCTCGAGTATGACGGAATCAAAAAGCTTCTGAAGGGCCTTGAGAACCGGTTTTCCACCCGCCTTCAGGAGTTCACACGTGATTCCGTCATCACCCGGCGCCTTGTTGTTTTTAAGCTGTTTCAGAGCCATCCTAATCTCGTACAGGCTGACGTCTGGGATATCTTCGGTATAGTGTCGGGTCAATCTAGCTCTTGGGTCGTTTGCTAGATTCGCAACGGGTTTACTGGTTGACGTGTACAACTGCCCATAGAAACTCTCGATCTCCCTGCCATCATCGGTCTTCAGTTTCGTGAGCTGGTTCTACCCAATAGACAGATCCCTTAAAAACACCTTGGAGCCTTTATTTCGCTCAATCGCGTCTTTAATACGCTCGATATTAAAGCGGCGGAGGTCTCTTTTCAAGGATTTAGAGATCTGTCTATTGATCTGCCGGTATTTGCACGCCTCATCTGAAGACTGCAGGATCATCTCACGCCTCTCCTTCATAAGCTTGAGGGTATGATCAGAGAGCTTTTTGTTTCTATCTGTACGACGGGTCTTGAAAAACTTAGACCCGACCGTATGGACAGCTTCCACGAACCCGTCGCTGTATTCGTCCACGGAGCTCCCCAGGCACTCGAAACGATTCTGGAGTTCGAGCTGAAAGCTCTCGGGGTTTTGGACCTGGACCTGTGCTGGACGGAGCGTGGACTTCATCAGTCAAGACCTTTCAAGCTTAATATTAATGTTCAATGTGCCTCTTACCATGCGGTGATCGCTCCCGGTTTTTACCGAATTGATCACAGAGACATCATTGAACATTTGCTTCTTGGTTGACATGATGAAGTCGATCTCATTTTTTGTTGCACCATCGGGGCTCTGCCAGGTCCACTTCCGGTGTTCACGCTTTTTGAAGAAGGAGTTCATCATATAGAGGCCCTCCTTCTCCATAAAACTGGCCAGTAGGTGACCCCGGTAGTTCCGTCCTCCAACTCCAAATTGCCCCACTTGCAGCTCATCCTCGTCTCGTTTGCCCAGTTTCGCGTTGAAGTCCCCCATGACAACGGTGAAGTGAGTTTTGAAACCATGCAAGGCTCTGGAGATATCCTCATACATGGTCTCTACCTCGTCGTCGGGGTGTGCCGAGGTTGGGGCGTAGACCTGTATGACCTTCAGCGAATATCTAGAGGATATTCTGAGTATAAGGTACGCCACCCTGGTCGACACACTCTCGATCTTCACCACGTTGTTCACAAGGGACCTGTGGACGATAAACCCGACACCACCTTGGGACTGCCGGTCACCCTCTTGGAAATAGAGCAGGTTACCGGATTTGAGGATTATCGAGTCCTCCCCCTCTCTTCGGACTTCAGATAACCCTATAATGCTCCATCGCAACCTGCTCAATTCCTCTTCGAGCTCGTTGATCTTCTCGTCGGATAGAAGTGTGCGCGTGTTGTACGTTGCCAGGTCCAGTCGTCGGTGATTGTTGGGGTAGCCGGATCTCGTCCGGAGATTCTTAGCACCCCTTGCCATGCCGTAACCTCAACCGCTACCGTAGTCGAGGGTAGGCGGGCTGCCGGGCACTAGGGGCCATTTTTTATTTGAGCTATTCATAGGGGGGGTTTTGCCATAATCGCCACGCTTGGCAGGCGGATTGGCGATCGCAGTATGGTTGTTATAGGAGCACAGAGAACGCTGCTGCCCATTCTCTGGTTTGTCCCTTAGTCGCCTTTTACGACATTAGATAAATTTCATTTCATATCATAAATTTTCAAAATCATAAGATAAATTTAATAGTTGTAAGTTTTATACTTTTTGAGAAAATCAAATCAGAGTTCCAAAGTATTGAATGGCCTGGTTCATTTGCTGTCCAGTGTATTTGACAAACAAAAAAAAAAAAATTATGGCTTTCGCCCTAAATCAAGTACTCTTTCGGCTGCAACGGATCTAGTTACCAAATTTAAAACCTATATAGATCAAGGGAACTATGCCTCAGGCACATTCATCGATTTAAAAAAAGCGTTTAATACTGTGAGTCATCAAAAACTGCTACAGAAGCTAGATAACATAGGTGTTACAGATACAGCACATGAAATGTTCAAGTAATATTTAGAGAACAGGCGCCAAGTTGCTCAAATAGGCAATACATCAATCACACTAGCTCGGTCCAAAATATTTCATACGGCTGCCCTTGTTAGAATCATGGAGGAACTCCATATAAAACTATCGATATATGTCAAGATGGTTATTTACTGTGTATCAGAGTTACTTTGTATTTGGTGGATAAGGGTAAGGTTTTATGAAGAAAAGCAAAAAAAGACAAGACTATGTATTTATTTCAATTAGGCTTGTCAATTAATTCATATTGAGGCTCAAAGAGCTTACCGCCCGTTCGCTAGACCTAGTTCTTGTGGAGAAGAAGGGCAAGAAACTCCACGGAAGCAACAATGGTTTTAAAAGTATTTATGGATATATTTTACAACCATATAAATATCGTTTATCACAATAAAGATCTAATTCTATTATGGCCATTATATAATGAATCTTGTAACATTTCACCACGTTATATAATCATAACAACAAGGATAAGGCAAAGAACATGACCAGCCCTTAAATCAATTTAACATTATTATGAATAAAGGCCACAATATGACATAGAGTTTCTAAACAACCATTAGCAATAATCAAGTTATAATATAAAATAACTTACGTGAAGCCTGTGTAGTCCATATTTCACAAAATAACACCGTTTTCCCCCCGAAAGGAAGAAAACGAATATTTAGGTTCCAGCCGAAGCTTGACCCACTGGTGAGAGAACATCCTGGATTCTACGTGTGGCAACACTGTTTTCTACCAACCAGCGCCCTCTATGTCACGTGGAGGGAGGCTACAGTCGCTTTCCCCTCCCTAGCCGCGCGTACTTCGCAGCGCCGGGCGCTTGCGCTCCTCAGTACCCATGAGCCAGCAAGAACGTTAAAACTTAGTGGGTCAAGTTTCGGCTGGAACCTAAATATTCGTTTACTTCCTTCGGGGGGAAAACGGTGTTATTTAGGTGTCCGAGCCTTCGCTTGACCCACTGGTGAGAGGTGTTTATTTTTTGCTGGCGCTGCGATCGTGACGTACTGTGATCTTAAAGCTGGGTGTTCAGGAGCTGTGACGAACATCCCAAACATAAAACACATTAAGAAAGTTAATTCGATTTTAATGTAGTGAAATGTAAAGGTAGTAAGTGAACAACGAATCAAATAGGTCAAAGACAAAGAATTAGCAACAGAATGAGCGATGGAACAATCCGAACAACCAACATAAAATCCAACAGTTTGGAACACAATTATGATGCAATAAATAATAATCAGAATACAATTAGTTAGGTCGATTAGTTTTTATAGTAATCATTTGGTTATAAGGTTGAAAAAGAATCAGCAATGTTAGCCGAAGATTGGTTGGTTTGCTGACGATTCACGGTCTCTTAAAAATTGTGTTTGAGGAATGTGTCCTTACTTTGCCAGTTGCCTCGCTTCAGTATTTCATCTAGATCCATATAATTATTCTTCCAATTGGCGCTAATAACAGCTGACCGAAGGCTTCCAGGTGAGTCCTGAATATGAGCGTCCTTAAAGATTGTTCTTATCCATCCGGCTACAACAGTGCGGGAGGCAGGACCAACTTTCCCTCGCGTTGTAATGAAAAGGCTTGTTAGATTATTTTGACTTGTCCTGCGAAGTTCTGATACGGTTATGAGTGTTTTAATCCAAAAAACAAGATTCAACTTGGGAACTTCATTAGGCGACAACTTCCAGCCTGATTGGCGATAAGTCGCACAATCTGTCTTCGATCCAAATTTGGGCCAGAAGATTAGATAATCGTCGATTTTTTCGAAAGAAGCACTGCTGATATCTAAAAGAGTCAGGTCATGCACCCTTCGTTCTGTAGCCAGGAGTAGCAGAATTGCTACATGCCGAGACACCTGGAATAAACTGTCGACATTCACGGAGTAATGTTGGAGATATTCGATTAATTCCCCGACTTCCCAAGTTAGGGTCTTCTGTGGAGGAGGCTTGCTTAGGGCTACGGGTTTCAGGATTTGACGAACTAACGGATGTTTGTTGAGCTCGTTTGCACTCATAGGATTGGCGAATGTAGTAATTACTGATTTATGGACGGCTATAGTACGCCTAGTCCTATTTTATATGTAAGTGACAAATGAACTTAGCCAGATCGTTCGGCCCTGGGTTTTCAGTCTTACAGTTATTCTGAGTTTGGGACCACTTTCGCCATCTTTCCCAGGCAGGCTTATAAGTTTTTAGTGTTGATTTTTGCCAGGAAGACTCGAGAAGTTTTTTGTTTTCGTCAGGCCAGGAATTGATTAGACTGGACCAGCCTGAACCTTCCAGACCTGCAAAGACAGTTTGTTCGCTGCCACAGGGGGCTTGTTGGTTACGAGATCTACTAGATGTTTGCGGGTGTGCCAGATTGTTAGAGGTGGACATAGTGCTCGTTGCCTGAGGTCGGCCTTCCAGAAGGTTTTCTCCCATTTGGGTACTACTAGTAGATATACTCCTGTGCTCCTCTGTAAGTGTCGTAGGACGCGAGGTACTAGGGCAGGTGGTGGGAATATCCAGCCTAGTTCTTAATTCCACGGTCGACTGAACGCATCCACATACACGCAGTTCTTGTCGTGAGCATTCTCGCTGACATAATTCTCTACAACCGCAGATCTTTCGCTTGCAAAGAGGTCTATTGAAGGAGTTCCCAACCGCCGAAAGATCACTTTTAAGATGTCTGCCGTCAGAGTCCATTCGGGCAGTTCGTTTTCTCTGGATAGGCTGAAAATTTTGGCTTGGCGCAATGTCGGTATTGCAAAACGTAGCCTTGCTTCGGTGTCAGGCGCTAAGCTGCCGCCAAACAGATCCTTGTAGTTGACAGCATTTACCACCCAATCTCGCCAGTTAGAAGGATACAGTGCATCCAGATTTTGTAGTAAGCTCTGGTAACAACTTTCATCGGCAGCGGGTGGACGCCAGTTTACCAACTCTCCCATCGTGGTTGTCATCTGCAAGCAGACAAGCGCGAGCTCAAGCAAGTAGTGACAAGAGCAGAATGCGTAGGCGAAGCGGTGTGTGCATGTCGCCTGGGCAGACGACATCGCCTACATTAAGAGTTCTATTGACGACGTCGTCTGTTGGCACAGACGACACGTCGTCTGCCAATGTCAATAAATTCTTTGACATTCAAGCGACATACAAGAGCATTTTTAGATATCAATTACTCATATTTACTAGGGCTTTCCTAGCAGGATAGAAGCGTGCATCCATCCATACAACATTTCTATAGGTATAAACCAAATCGAGGCTTTCCCGATTAGGTGAAGCACGAGAAAAAACTGAACAGGGCTTTCCTGTTTTGTTTCAAATAGTTTAATTAAACATACCTTTAATTATTTATGTATAAAATATGCAACTTGTATTTTTCCCTTCACTTCGTTACAGTGTTAACACGTAAATAATCCAAAACGTACTGAGGAGCGCAAGCGCCCGGCGCTGCGAAGTACGCGCGGCTAGGGAGGGGAAGGCGACTGTAGCCTCCCTCCACGTGACATAGAGGGCGCTGGTTGGTAGAAAACAGTGTTGCCACATGTAGAATCCAGGATGTTCTCTCACCAGTGGGTCAAGCGAAGGCTCGGACACCTAAATATAACAATTCAGGAAAACAATATCAATATCACTATCACAACATAACAACTGGTCTGTACTGGCTCGTAGATCACAACAAAGTGTGTCAACTTACAAATTACCCACTATTTATAGCAACGAGTCGACCTGTCAAACGTCCCCACCATTTTCTACATTTCTATGAATAATCTCACAATTAGGTCAATAATCAATTCTTGAGTGATGAAACTTTTCTAAAACGTATCAACACAAGTGTGGAATTGAATATCGCCTATTTAATCATTCTTAATCAATATTCAAAAGAATATTGATACTAATTACTAATTATACTAATTGTCTCAAAAGACTTATAATACTAAAATGGTAATATATAATCCAGGATACATCACAATGGTCATTACAAATTACGTAATATTTTATAGGAATAGCATCACTTTGGCCTATTTGTAAGTTTAGAGTTATTTCCTGTTCACACAATAATATTTACTCAGGTAGGTACTCTAACAATTGTAGATATTTGACAACACAATAATAATTTAGGTAGGTACTTCGACATTTGTCGGTAGATGCTTAATAAATATGACAATTTGTATTTTGTAGCAAACCATTGTGCTAATAAAGTTGAAATTCATGATTTAATGACGTCAAACGTACTTCCAATACTAACACCCTCAAGGCTCTATGGTCAGTCCATTGCCTTTTCTAATTTATGTAAATAATATTAATAAAATAGGTCTATCAGTACACCTAACACTGTATGCAGACGACACCTGTCTCTTTTACTTTGACAAATCAATTAATAACATTATAAAGGACGCTCAACACGATCTTGACCTATTAAACGAATGGTTAAAGCACAACCTTCTTACAATTACGTCGAAAATCTCATTCATGATTTTCATCACAAAAAATAGGCGTATACCGGACTTCTCGTCTCTTAAAATAAATAACGAAATAATAAAACGATCAACTAACGAAAAATATTTTGGATTATGCTAAGCTAACTTGGAAATTACACATTGAGCATCTCAGAAGTAAATTAACATCGATGGGAGCATTACGGAAGGTTGCAAACTGTATTCCAAGTAAAGTGCGCACTCTGTTTTATAACTCTTTAGTCAAATCGCATTCAGAGTATTTAATTCCAATTCAATACCATTCCTTATTATGCGATATACCTTTCATACAGACTACAAGTATATCTTTTTCCCTGGTCAGTCATACTTTGATGCTGCGATTTTTGAGTGTGTTGTTAATTCTAAATGGGGAATTTTTAACTGCACCTCTATTTAGAAATTTAAGCAAACAAAATATCTCCACTAATAACCTACTGCAAAACAATATTACTCACCGTAAAACAAAAATACTGATTTGCACACAAATTATTCAATTAAATATAAAATAAATGTGAATTAGTCCAAGAGCGAGCGAAGCGAGCTCGGGAGCTTAGGGCACCCCGACACGGATAGGTTAGGTTCGAAGGAGATGACGGGAGCTGAAGTGAGCGAGCAAAGCGAGCGAACTCAGCTCCCGTCATCTCCTTCATGTTAGGTTACTTTAGACCCTGCAGACAGAAATAGGAGCCCTGCGCAGCGGGGCTCCGTCGACTTTGTTTCGTTTCCCCCCCTCCCTTAAAACTTAAATATTTTGTTGCACTCGAAGAATTATTAGATTTACTTTTAGTTAACAGATAGTTATTCAGTAAAACAGTTAAGCTTTAAAGATCTAGCAGTATAGTATAATTCATTTATTTGATGAGCAAATTTAGTGTGCAATTCAGTATTTTTGGTAGTAATTTCGAATATTTTGATTGAAAAAAGGGGAATTACAGTTAAAGTATTAAATACCACCCATAAAATAACGTTCCTTTGATGTAGATAAAGGCTTTTCTTGTGAGAAACCATATAAGGAAGGCAGCGCATGATTACATCCACTCTGCGATATAACATAGTCGATGCACTAAGCTGCATTGCATCTATTTTGTCTTCATTTTCATTTTAATATCAAATAGAAATTGCTTTTTTCATGGACTTTATGCTCGGCAGGCTTATTACGTATCTTGTGCAAGATAGCGATTTTTGCGCAATAATTACTCTTTAATACAAAAGTTTTAGAGTTGTTGTTGTTTTTCAGTAAGCAAATTTAATTAGAATTGAACCAAAAGATAATAATAATAAAATAAACATAAACAAAATTCATGTAGGTACTATTAAATGGAACAAAAGAAAAATCAACAAAAACAAAATTCATGTAGGTCCCTGTCTAAGTATATCGCACACTAGATACTTAATCTACAGTAGCTGGGCGACCGAGCTCTACTAGGGTGAAAATATAGAAAACGATTTTTTCAACCCGAAAGGCCCTGCATACTAAATTACATGAAAATCGTTGGCGCCGTTTCCGAAATTCAGATTATCTATATATATACATATATACAAGAATTGCTCGTTTAAAGGTATCTACATAAATAAGATATGAAAACGCATAGTTTTCTCTCTGTAAATACACTTAACCTAAAGGAATACATTATTTATATTAATAAGTTGACTTAGATAGAGAGGTACATGAATTTTGTTCGTGTATATTTTATTAATATTTTTACACACATCGTTAACGAACTTTTAGGATTCTCTCTGGATTTTAGCAGCTCAAGAGGAATACTATACGTTTTCTGTGTGTTGGTTATTTCCTTGATTGTTTTCCACGTGGCCGTAGGGTTATTTCTGGCTTTTTCAAGCTCGCTCGTTTCATAGGCTATTTTAACTTCCTAAGTAAGTTATTGCAAAAATTACGAAAGCGTAAGTAGGTAATTATAAGAATTAAGTTATAAGGTGCTTTTTTCGTTTTCAAATGCATTTTGTCTCGATTATTTATACATTTAAGTTGACCAGGCGTAATCCACGGTTTCATTGTTCTTTTTCGCCTTTTAATTTTAACTTGCACTGAATACTTTGATATGACAGGTTTTATAATATTTATAAATACGTTCATGGATTCGTTTGCGTCATATAGCTTGGTAATTTAGGTGAGTGATGGTGTTAGATGACTTCCGAGCTGGGTTGGCATTGGCAATAGCAAGCAAAACAGGTTTATGGTCTGTAACATATGAGTCCAATACAAGTGTGGTAGCTGGTAGGTTACACTTTAGAAATATGTGATCCATACAATGTTCCAGCCAAGTAGCAAATAGGTGAGTTGGCATGAGCCCCTGAGAGGCATTTAGACTAAGGTATTCCAAGCAGCGATCATTCCCATTGTTCGGTATTATGTCAATGTTTAAGTCACCTACGAGTGCTATATTAGGGCATTGGGATAGCTGCCATGCTATTCTCTAAGAGACAGTTTCTTGGCTGTGCTCGTCGACGAGCTCGACAGCGAGACAGTCTTGAGATCGACCGATCGTGCATCGCTGATTCAAACGGTATTCTCTAGCGCGGTTATGGTCGTCGACGAACTCTAGGCCTGACATCTCCCGTCACAATTTCGTAGACGAATTAGGGCTTGAAACAAATTATTTAAATTAAAATCGATAAATCTCGACTGAGAGTTTTATGGACTTAAAACGTTTATTATAGGTCTATTTTCAAGTATTTTAAGTAATAGAGTGAACTACAAACGATTTCATAGTTATAAGAGTTTAAATAATGCATTTTTATGATTTCATTTTAAGGCTGAATGACAATTTCTTTGCCTATTTCGTAAGTAAAAACAACGCGCTGTGACGCTGCCAGACATGACACCCAAACACAGCAAAACTTGCAAAATCGCAACCGACGGTTTTTATTTAATAATTTGTTGTTCGTTTTTATTTAAAGTATTTTCAAGATGAAAAACTGTGAAGTGCTTTCACAGCAATTGATTTTAACATAGTTCTGTGACTGTGTGAAATGTAAGTATTGCAAAATGTGACGATATTATTGTTGTCCAATAAATATATGATAATATGTTTATCTTTAGATAAAATATAATAGTACTGTGTTGAAATACATTTGCAGGATGTAAACCAGGGCTATATTATAAGAACAATATGACAATGGAAAACCAGCCGAACACAAAACAATTGGTGAGGTTTTTTAGAAAAGTCTTAATAGGTATGTTATATTTTTTGTATTTCACTAATTTATTTATATATCGTATTTCAGTCTGAGGCAAGATGGACCACCTGCAGTGCCTCATAGGAGAGAAGCTGCTCAATTGCCTCTTTATGTAAGTTTAGCTTAATTGTTGGTTCAGTGTAAGAAGCTCTAGATAATTAAATAGTGTTCTCATTTTTCATACCCAGGTTGGACCAAGTTGTTGGGTTTTTTTTTTTAACAGAAGCCAAAAATTCAATTAACCTGCAATATTATAATGTATTTGCCTATAATATCTGAAACATCCATCACATCCATCCATCACATCTACTCTCTTTCTTTCCTTCAGAAAGAGAGTAGATGTGATGCTGGTTTAAATAGTATCCTGCACATATTTTTACCTCTAATAGTAATTTGTTGCATTTTTATGTTTACAGCTCCTCGTAGGCGGCGTTTGCTAACGGTACAAGGCCATCTAATCCAATGCTCATTTCTCAACAACCTTCACAAAGGCAGACACAAATGGAGCTTAACTATTGAAGAGAGGCATTTGGAAAACCAGCAACTCCTTATTGGCAACCAGTAGACGAAATTGGATATGTATAAGAAAATAAGCAAGTGGTCAAGAGAAACCTGAGCACTTCAGGATTTATGTGCATTCATCAGAAGAGGAAGTTGAATGCCTTAAACATGATTTTAATTATAAATATATATATTATTATAGTTTAGATTATGAGAGATGTTAAGAAATTTTAATACAAATTTAAGGGCAAGTACTGGCAAATTATCACTACTATGTGGTGTAAGTTACTTAAATTATACTAACTTAAATAGTTATAAAAGATTCTTCAGATTAGAAACAAAAAGGGTCTATATTATAGAATAAAATTATATTACTGGAAAATTTTTTATTAAATAAATCTGAGTTTTATAATTTTGAGATTGTTTTATTAGTCATTATGTATATTATGACTTATTACTAATTGCGGGGTTCCACTGGATGCAAGATGCACGCGACTGGTCAATGTGGCGACGTTTGGTGGATGCCTATGTCCAGCAGTGGACGTCATTCGGCGTATATGATGATGATGATATAGCCGGACAAATCATCACAAAAAATATTATTTAATGTACTCAAATATATTTATGACATATAATTTTAACTATAGTAGCTACCAATTAACCTATGCAATTCATACTAATATAATAAATGTGAAAGTAACCCAGTCTGATACCTTTTCACACATAAACTGCTGAACTGATTTAAATGAAATTTGGCATGGAAACAGTTTGAGACCGTAGGTAACTATCGTATGTCCTTCATAGGATAATTTTTATTATGGAAATCTTCCTTAAGGGAGTGGATGTTTTTATAGTGAATTAAAATTTTATTGCCTAATATAAAAAATTGGCTATTCAAAGTACTAATGCTACGCAGAGGTAGTTGCGGGCAACAGCTAGTTACATAATATATAAATTGACATGAAACATAAAACGCCTGTACGCTAAGAGCTAAGTCGTTTTCCAATATGTTATTAAATTCTGATAAAGCCTGTAACTATGGATAAAGTCTCTATCCCAAATGTTGTTTTCAACGTTGCTAAATCTCTTACCTGTCGAGCTCTGTTAAAATCATTAATTTTCTTAGCTTCTTTTAATAACTGTTGCTTCAGTTTAACCAAGCTGCCATTTTTTTTTATTTAATTGAGGTAGCTTATTTTAATACAATATTTTATTAGCTATCAATACTAGCTTCTGCCAGCGGCTTCAACAACGCGAAAAGCGTTTTCTTATCCCAAGGGTACAATATATTGGGCAGAAAAGTAGCCTTTGTGCTAATCTTATAGCTATCATCATCATCATATCAGACGAAAGACGTCCACTGCTGGATATAGGCCTCCCCCAAGCGTCACCACATTGACCGATCCCGTGCGTCTCGCAACTAGCGGATCCCCGCAACCTTCATCAAACAACCAAGGTCATCGGTCCACCTCGTGGAAGGCCTTCCCACGCAACGTCTTCGGGTTCGCGGTCGCCCGTCCAGAATCTTTCTACCCCATCAGCCATCCGTTCTTCGATTCGCCGTTCTTATAGCTATAATCTATCTCTATTCCGTCTTTGTACCCGTATTAATAAGTTTTCCTTGTAAATGTTTATAACTTTTATGGTGTAGAATAAAAAATATTCTATTCTATTCTCTATGCATAATTTCATCCAGTTTCATTCTGGCGTAGTTGAGTAACAAACATACATCCACACACACATCCAAACCAACAAAACTTCCCATCCAAACTTTCACATTTATAATATTAGTTAGATTAAAAACCAAGAAGAATTACGTTACGCGCAAAAATAGTGGCTTTTCGATTTGACAGATAAAAACGAGGCTGTAAGCCAGGCTGCGAGCCTCTTCGACGCTGTTTTTTCTTACGGAATACCAAAATGTATGAAGAACTGTCAACTTGCTCGACATTGAGTAGTTCTAACTCACGGCCGTCACAGCTTAGAGCGCTAGTGTCGCTATTCGCGGCTTAGCGAATACCAAACTGTAGATTCGTCGCTGGCACAGCACTGCGCTCAAGGCTGTATCCTTAGAGAATAGCACTGCTGATCATATACATTGTTCAAGCGGGTTGTGAAATTATCAAAGTACTCTTTGGAGTTAAGCGATGGAGAGCGAAAGACCGCCACCACAGCCAACTTTTTGTCAATTTGACATACGAGGCAATTTCCAACCTTAAAATTCGGTTCCCACATAGAAAACTGAAGTCCTAATTTCGTGTAGATAATGACGCCATCATTTTGATTAGAGTTGGTACCCGTCGAGTGCCACACAAATCCGTCCAGCGCTGGTAGGTAATTGGCTTTACTGAGCCAGCATTCAGTCAGAAAAACAATATCAAAGTTGATTTTTGTCAAATTCAATAATACTTCGAGCTGGTTAAAGTTTTTATTTAGACTACGTATATTTGTATGTATGAGATTTATATTGCTATCGGATAAGTCAGTATACTTTAGGCAGTCCTCTGGAGCACAGGTGAAGGAATTTCCTAGGCATATGTGGTCAAGATCATTGTTAATATCATTTATGGTAGTGATTTAGAATGGGTGGTATTTAATACTTTAACTGTAATTCCCCTTTTTTCAATCAAAATATTCGAAATTACTACCAAAAATACTGAATTGCACACTAAATTTGCTCATCAAATAAATGAATTATACTATACTGCTAGATCTTTAAAGCTTAACTGTTTTACTGAATAACTATCTGTTAACTAAAAGTAAATCTAATAATTCTTCGAGTGCAACAAAATATTTAAGTTTTAAGGGAGGGGGGGAAACGAAACAAAGTCGACGGAGCCCCGCTGCGCAGGGCTCCTATTTCTGTCTGCAGGGTCTAAAGTAACCTAACATGAAGGAGATGACGGGAGCTGAGTTCGCTCGCTTTGCTCGCTCACTTCAGCTCCCGTCATCTCCTTCGAACCTAACCTATCCGTGTCGGGGTGCCCTAAGCTCCCGAGCTCGCTTCGCTCGCTCTTGGACTAATTCACATTTATTTTATATTTAATTGAATAATTTGTGTGCAAATCAGTATTTTTGTTTTACGGTGAGTAATATTGTTTTGCAGTAGGTTATTAGTGGAGATATTTTGTTTGCTTAAATTTCTAAATAGAGGTGCAGTTAAAAATTCCCCTTATTTTATTATAATATTCTGTCCCTATAAAGCCCTTGTTCGGAAGAAATTTTTTAAATTAAAATGAAATCCCAGCGTTTTGTCACGGTAAAGATAAAATGAAATCCCAGCGTTTTGTCACGGTAAAGATATCTATACAGTATTGTGACTCGGCCCTGACCTTGAAATTAATGCCTACAAGCGCACGTCACCTAAACACGCGTTAGAGCCGCCCGTCTCTACCTACTTGAGTTTCTTTCTAGTTTTGTGATTGTAAATATCTCAGATTATTTTCTCTAATCTGAGGTAAATATTTTTTTTTTTTATTAAACTTAATTTAAATCTTACTAGGTAGGTACCTAACATTTATTAATCTCATAAGTACTTAATCATTTCATAAAGATATTTTTTCCAATTAAATAATATATGTAAGTAGCTAAGTACATAAGTAAGTAGATAGCCTAGCCTAGGCAAATACCTACTAGATTTTTTTAAACCGAGCCTGTGCCGAGCGTAGGTAGGTGACTCGTGTGTGACTTTATCACCTTATCCACTTATTTATATTTATTAATCCAGGTATTTTATTCGGTGGAAAAAGCGAAATACCTCACTATTAAAAAAATAAACATAATACGTATTATTAGGTTAGGTATTTTTTTTTTTTATTGTCTGGCTTTACGGAAGTTACAGGTAATTAAAAAAAATGTTATCTCTTGTTGCGTTATAGAAGAATTCAAACAAACAAAAAATAATATAGGTTATAATTGCTCTCTGACATATTAAGTAAGTAAGTACTTGTACGTATTTGAATAAAATATTCACAAATCGCACGCTTACTGCTTACAAAACAATTACACCGTTCGTTCGTCACTGCAGCGCGTCCGCGACTGGTAGTATATCGAGTGCGTGCTGAGCTCGAGTCACGTGGTCATGACTCGCGTTCCGACCGTTTGTATGAAGATAGAATACTGTATAGATATTTTTACCGTGGTTTTGTGAAGCCTTATTACAAAATTTAATTTTCAAGAATGCTACTTCATAGTAACAGATTACTGCAAGATTGTCGGGGAATTTCCAGACGCTATAAATCAATGCGCGCGCACTCAAGATGCGCATCCCAGATGGCGCTACATTACACACGAATATTTACACATACACACTATACACACTATTATAAAGACGAAAGTCTTTGAGTGTGTTTGTATGTTTGTTACCTCTTCACGCTTAAACGGCTGGATGGATCTGGATGACATTTGGCACAGAGATAGATTATAGTCTGGAATAACACATAGGCTAATTTTTTTCTCGGGAATGTGTACCCGTGGGATAATTTTCGACATTCACGCGGGCGAAGCCGCTGGCAGAAGCTAGTATCCATATAAATGTGTGAGTTGGAACCGCAAAACCGACGCAACACCGCAACACGCAACTGAGAGGCGCGACCGCGACGCGCGCCAGCAGACCGCTTGGTAGTCTTGTTCCCGGACGAGTGGTGTCGAGAGTCACGCTCGAAATGACCGAACATATTGCAATTAAAGCATTAAGCAAAATAAAGAAACATTTAACTATTGATTGACACCCAGATTTGAGAGAATGGAACAGAAACCAGGCAGATATATGTCGTGACTGTGACAAGAAGGCTCCCACTTAGCATGATGCCATACTATGGCGGTAATACAGCATGGTGCTGATTTTCAGTGATCGCCTAGTGCCATACTTATATTTTCCATTAATTCTACATAATCTGTTTGTAGGTTTGTCCACGTGTTTCGCCAAAACTTTACGTAGTCATCGGATCATGTTTTTATTTATTCAATTATATATCTCTCAACATAGACAATAGTGTTTAGTTTCAATGATGTTGTACCAAAACTTAAAAAAAGAGAGAAGTTAAAACTATTTCAATTGCTACACTACATAAAACTTTTTCACAAATAATATACAGACTTCAAAGGAAAACGCGAAAAAATAAGTTTTGTTTCTGAAGTCGGTGGCACAGAATGATAAAATCAAGGAGTACCAAAGACACTGACTTCAGAAATGAAAGTTACATTTTACGTTTTAGTGTTTTGCTTTGAATTCGGTTTTTTGTTTTGCTTTGAATTCGGTTTTTTTTGTGCAGTGTAGCAATTGAAATACTTCTGGACGTAATTCAATTTATATAGTAGTGTAAAACTATTTGTAATGCCGTTTACGTTGGCTATTCAACAATATTCCATCGTTTATTTCTGTTGTCGAGCACACAAATTTTGCATTGAGATAGAAAATGTGTTTGCAATTGGGGTTCCGATGAATATTCTTTTTGAAAGGTCAAGATGAGAGGTACCGGAAATCGAAAAATATGAAGAGCAATTGGAGAGGCGTATGTTGTTGTTTGCAATTGTCTGCGACGGAAACGTCGCTTCCGGTGTCCTTACCGAACAGACGTACTTGATTTTGTCCTGTAGTAAATAACAGAAATATTGTGCACAAAGTTGTCACATGTCCCGTATTGAAATGTCATTATACTGCTGCAAGGATAAGGCTGATATATACCACCAAAATCATCCAAATCATTGCGCTGTGAGTTCCATGATACAACTTTTATTAGATTTTTTTTTAACCTCACGTGAATTCCATCGAAATATTTTGCGTTTGTTCACAAACACTTGACAGCTAATTGAACAAAAGTGAACGATATATAACTGCCATCTTTCGAAATAATTCACAAAGAACCGGTAGTACCAACCTATTATCACACATATTTGTCAATTACAGTGTTGCCAAGTAAAATCAAGTGTTGCCTAATAAAAGTTAAAAGTTTGAAGTTGTTGGAAGTCCTTTTGAAGCCATGTTTTTCTCTTGTGGCAACACTACAGCTAACAGCTGATTTGAAAATGTCCTAATAGTTTTAATTTAAATATTAGATTTCATTCAGAGTGGGAGTCGGGCCTCTGGCTACAGGCTCTACCGTCACTCAACATAGGTACTATGTTGAGTGACAATACCTTCCGGATCGCTACATGTCTGCGTTTGGGTGCTCCTAGCGGAGCTCCACATCGATGTCAATGTGGTGAAGCAGTCGACCGCCTCGGTCACCATGGCTTATCCTGCAGTAGGAGCGCTGGCCGGATAGCACGGCACGCCAGCATTAATGACATCATACGTCGGGCTCTTGTCACCGCCGGGGTGCCAGCTGTTTTAGAACCCAATGGCTTGGCACGCGACGATGGGAAGAGACCAGACGGGATGACCATAATGCCTTGGAAGGTGGGTAGGCCTTTGGTGTGGGATGCAACATGTGTCGACACCCTTGCGCCATCCCATCTTCTTAGCACGGCGGGCTGTGCTGGGGCGGCTGCTGCCGGTGCAGAAAACCTCAAACGGCGCAAATATAACAACCTTATTGGGAATTATATGTTTGAGCCGTTTGGGGTTGAAACATTAGGTCCATGGGGTCCGAGTGCGCATCGAGTTTTTCGAGAAATTAGTACAAAGCTCGTCGACTCTTCACGTGACCAGAGGGCTGGCCTTTTCTTCGGCCAGAGAATCAGCATTGCCATCCAACGAGGCAATGCTGCCAGCGTTCTGGGCACGTTTCCCATTGACATCGATGTGGACGAATTTTTTGATGCCCAATGAGGTCTTTTCCGTCTCCCTTTTGTATTTGTATATAGGTTTGTTTTTGTTTTTAGAATTTTCAATTGTATATATGTTATGGTATCAATTAATAAAAATAAATTAAATTTCTAAAAAAAAAAAAAATAAGGCCTTTATCCAATTTATTTACTAGTTTTAGAGTGTAATTAAGTTGTTTGTGTTGAATTTAGGCACTAAGTACAAAATAAGTGTAAAAATTTCATTGTTTCGTTGACAGTTACCGGCTCAAGTGAATGTTGCTTTTTCGTCTCGGTATCAGGTGCAATACGATATATTTTACTTGATATTGGATTGTTTGCGTTAAAATATTTGCCTACAATTAATTGAATCAATTTTATTACGGTTACAAGTTGATGCTAATCTATATAAATAAAATGACAAGTCCTGACTGACTGACTGACTCATCAACGCCCAGCCCAATTCCTTGGACCTAGGAAGCTGAAATTTTGCACAGAGGTTCCCTTTATAATGTAGACAAGGAATAAGGAAGGATTTTTCAAAATTCAACCCCTAAGGGAGTTAAATAAGGGATGAAAGTTTGTATGAAACTGTCATTTTTAATTTGAAATTAATGAAATATGGTATTTAGCCTCTAAATATAAATAAAAAAATTCGTCTTTAAGGATTTTTTGAATTTCATCCCTTAAAGGTTTAAAAAGGGGTGTTAAAGTTTGTAAGATAAATAAATAATTTATCATCAAAATTACTTGAAATTTAGTATTTCTATTCTTTATTACAATTAAAGAAACACGTTTTAGGTACAGGTGGGTCAAATGAAATAATAATTCACGATAAAATGAAATCGTACTATATTATTATCTCGATCACAAAAATATGTATATAACTATAATTATCTACTCTAAACTAGGACGTAACTTAACAGTATGAGTGTGGTTGAACGACTGACGTCCTGTCCCGTTGGCCCGACGTACGTAGCTTAGCTATGTAGCGCCTGCATTATGTAAATAAACAAACTCACCGGTTCAGCAGGGGCGCTACATCATTCCTCCCCAAAAAAAACATGAAAGCAAGTAAACTTCGATATTAACCAAAAAACAGAACAGTAAACTTAAATTACGATTCACAATTCCCCGGGACTTACTCTCTATAATTTCATACGTAACTTGTCAAATAAATATAAGTTGAAACAATACAAATATAAACAAAAGTTGCCGTACTAATTCGAGTAAATACGACAATAACATTTTCAAGCATCTCGGTTGTTCATTTATAAGCTAACGCGGCACTTATGGTTAACATAAACATTCTCTTATCTCGATACTTCATATGGCTAGCGAGTTGTGCGTTCAAGTTATACTTCTCATTAAGTAAACAATACTTTAAACACTTTTGAATTATTAGTTTATACAATGACGACATCACACAATAATCAAACTCTTTGTTTCATTAAGTTAGACTGTATAATTTCAATAACAAACAATTGATTTTTTAAAGAGCACTCAGCACGTAATATTTAGAACACATATATACCAGTATTATAAAGAGGAAATATTTTTTTGTTTGTTTGTGTGTTTGTTTGTACCAAATAGGCTCCGAAACTACTGGAACGATTTCCAAAATTCTTTCACCGTTGGGAAACTACACTATCCCCGGGTGACATAGGCTACTTTTTATCCCTGTATCCCTACGGGAACGGGAAATACGCGGGTGAAACCGCGAGGCGTCCGCTAGTAATTTATATTTTCCTTTAATACTTATAAACTGTTGCACTTATGCACTTAATACGACGCTTATGAAAAAAGCTATTCGTACTGCTGTATTTCAGAGCCACAATATTTCACTATTACTAGATACTCTAGATATACAAATTTAGGCGTGTTTACGGTTCAATATCATAAACTGGACTACTTTATACAATGAATAAAATGGATGAGAATTTTGAAGATGACACTTTACACATACATAGCTATGTGTGGTGTTCACTAATTAGGGGTTGGGGTTTATAATAAAACACTCAAACTATCAGTAGGCACAGAGCTCTACATGGATACGTCCAGTCACCGCTGTGGGTGACACATAATAATATGTAGACGTAGGCACGCATTGCTCTGTCGTTTATTATAGGATACCACATCTCTTCCTTTTTATAATAATAATTATTTTGCAAGTGCAATTACATTATTTTGCATGTAGACAATAATTAAGTTTTAAGTAGGTCTAATAACCTAATTTTGATTATAGAAATACTCAACATTTAGCATTTGCATTAAATTTTAATTTACACTAAACTAACATATTATATAATATGTTTTAATCAATACAGTGTTTTATTTAAATGCTTACGAAACATCACTTCTTGATCGATAACCTTCCGGCCTATGTGGCCTACAGGTTTTTTTTTATGATTCAAGTTATTTTTGTAAATTGGATAAAAATAACACAAATAGTGATCGAAGCTTTTAGATGGCCATTTTATTATTTTGTATTTAAACTAGATGAGGCCGGTATTTCCTAGCGGACTACTCTGAGAAGAAACACCGAAACAAACTCAGAGGTCACAGTCTCTTTTAGAGTCCATAATGATTAATAGAATGGCCAAATCATATGAGAATTGAGAACCCTGTAGGTTTATGTCTGATCAAATCATTTAGATTTTAAGAGAACCACGTTGCGTCGTAGGTTAATTAGTCTGAGGTGGTCTTCATTCACTAATTATCAGTCTGCTTTTCGTATTGACTGGTGACTGACTCGTACAAAAATGCCTGTTTTTTCTGAGGCCATTAGTGAAAAACATTATGCCTCGTTTGATACAGCATGTATTGAATAACTAATAACAGTATTATCTGCCGTTGTTAGATGTTATTTGAATAACTGATTACAGAATTATCTGTCGTTGTTAGATGTTTTTTGAATAACTAATAACATAAATTATCTGCCGTTGTTAGATGTTTTAATTTTACGATTTACGGCTTTTGAAATATATTTCATAACACTATTATTGTGTTTAGTCTAGAAATTTCACAATTTCGATCTTGTGCAAAATATTTAGATTTTATGTTAGTAGTCCTTAAGGAAGTAAACATATTTCATATTTAAATACTCTGGATTCATAATTAAACTGGTCTTTGTTTTTATTTGGCCAAAGAACCAGTTTAAGAGTTCGTTTCTCTTTTTTTTTTTTGTAGAAAGACTAATATCGTCTCGTTATATTTTTTTTTATTCTGACAGTACACTGTCAAACTTTAGTTTCCACATGAGTGAAATTAATTGTTTTTGTTTGTCGAACTGAACTAGTACAGTCACTAAAGTAACAGAACTGGTGTCCGCGACTACTTGGGTGCATTACAAACTATTGTGTCATTGTAGCCAAGGGTAGGCAATATAGAGACACAATATTTTAGTTTCAAAACTATAGATTGATTTTATAGTTGTGAAATTAAGGATCCACTTGCCAACAAAATTGATCCAGAAAACTGGATTACTTTTATACTTTCCAAGTACTTGAGCGTTTGTGTTTAACCGTCGATTTCACCAACCGGTTAAATTATTATAAACGATCACAATTAAACGTCAGTCAAGTGATGCAAATTTTGGATTCGATCAATCGCAGTAGCAGACGCGTGCGTTTGACAATTCCCTTTTTTTTCATCGTTTTTATTACATTTGTTGTTTATAAGTTTTAGCACTCCTTCGCCAAGCAATATTATATATCATATATATATTCTATATTTAATATGCATGAACAAAAGCATTTTTGATTTTTACTTTATAGAAAAATATTGCTGTGCGGAATTTAGTAGTGATAATCATGTGTGGTTTTCTTAGCAACACTACCTTAGTATTATATATTATCTAAGGCTATATGCATGTCCAAATTATAAGAATATCATTATCAGGCTTTAAGACTTGGGGAAACCCTAGATTATGGTTTTATTTACAGGTTCCATGATGTCTCTAGCTCGTATTGTGTTTTTACCTTTGATTCCAGGAATTGGGACTTAACTATGAGGTTGTCGAATTGTTTTGAAAATAGAGATCTCTAGATTTAATTTTGCGAAATTGAACATTTGTTTATTTTCAGTGGCATTCAGACCAAGTGTTTGTTTTAGTACATTAACGAAAATGGTAGATTTCATCCACAAGATTCGTTGACCAAATTGATTGAATTGTTTTGAAAATAGAAATCTCTAGATAAACCTTTTTGAATTTGGAAATTTGTTTATTTTTAGTGGAATTCAGACCAAAACCTTTTGTAGTAGGTACATTAAGGTCATTTGTAATCCATTGTTGTTTCGTCATTGACTTGAAAAATGTGGTCTAGAAAAGTGGACCTTTTAAGCTTTTATTATCTTGTCCTTTGACAAGAGGTTGAGTCTCTAAAGTGGACATTTTTAGCTTTTTTATTTAAGCTTTTATTATCTTGTCATTTGACAAGATTTTGAGTTTAGAAAAGTGGACCTTTTTAGCTTCTTTTTTGAGTTTTTGTATCGTGTCATTTGACAAAAGGTTGAGTCCTTATAGCTTCTTATTTAAGCTTTTATTATCTTGTCTTTTGACAAGAGGTTGATTCTAGAATGTGGACATGTTAAGCTTCTTATTTAAGCTTTTAGTATCTTGTCATTTGACAAAAAGTTGGGACTTTTTCTTTTATTGGCCCTTGTTTTGTAGTGTTTCTGGAAATAACATTAGAAAACACCTTTTATTCTGTTCACATTCATGGTACTAGGAATTGGTAACTGAGCATTATCTTTGTAACTCAGGAGCAGTTTACTGTAAGTTTTAAGTGCCAAAATGCTCATCTCTACATTGGCATAAATACGGCAGAAACCGTTAGTTATCACGTTTGTGATTTTATTGCCATATCGACAAAAGAGGTTATACCTCTTGTTCAAGTATCAATTTTAATAAGGCAAGTACTTGTTGCAATTTGGTTCTGACAACGTTATACTGACTTTAGTGTTTGCTTTTGCTGTGATGTAATCAAATTATTTTATATAAGTAGGCTCGCATATTTGTACTATGAGCGTGA
The DNA here is from genome assembly GCA_949775005.1 of Orthosia gothica. Classification (NCBI taxonomy): domain Eukaryota; kingdom Metazoa; phylum Arthropoda; class Insecta; order Lepidoptera; family Noctuidae; genus Orthosia; species Orthosia gothica. The sequence continues at coordinate 45,843,613 of OX459034.1, read as the reverse complement.
CCTACATTCGAGAATTTGTCAATCATAAAGCAGAGCATAGATGTAGCATTTTGTACATAATAACAACTAAGTGTTTAATTAGACGTGGCTTGAATATAAGAAAACTTGCATTTATTTATGCTAGTTGATACTCACTGACATATAATGTCATTTTCTACTTACATTTAAATTGACAGAGCATGTTGCATTAGCTCCATTCAAATTAACTTCTAGCAATAATGATTACATTTTAAAATAATCAAAATGCTAATTATAAAATTAACAATTGAGTTTATATTTACTTTTACTGATTGTGCTCTATTCATAACAAGAGCTCAGTGTGGCTCTGTTTACGTAGGAATGTTTAAATAAACAAACTCTAGCTAGCAAGCCGCACAAAAGTCCCTCAAGTACCTGTTAAGTGCCAGACTGCCAATTAACTCGAGTCCCAGTCTATCACCTCAGGAAACGGTTCTTTTTTTTTTCTTATTTGAATATAATAGTCAGTACAAAATGCATTCGATTTGATTCTTATTTAGCCTTAACAAATTTCATGATGCTTTTTAATTTTAACAACAAGTTTATACCTAATTTGGCATCACATTGCTTTGAACTTGCTTGGAACTTTTTCATTTTTATCATTTAATGAAATAACTGAATGAATGAATTTACGATTCATCGCTGAAACATCTTGTTTTGACCCAATAATTCGTTTCGATTTATTGGCATCAATTAACGGTTCACCGTTCAAATATTTTGTTTTAGATCCAATAATATCTTTCGATATGATTGACATCATTTATTTCTTTAGATCCAATAATATCTTTCGATATGATTGACATCATTTTTTAGATCCAATAATATCTTTCGATATGATTGACATCATTTTTTAGATCCAATAATATCTTTCGATATGATTGACATCATTTTTTAGATCCAATAATATCTTTCGATATGATTGACATCATTTTTTAGATCCAATAATATCTTTCGATATGATTGACATAATTTTTTAGATCCAATAATATCTTTTGATATGATTGACATCATTTTTTAGATCCAATAATATCTTTCGATATGATTGACATCATTTATTTCTTTAGATCCAATAATATCTTTCGATATGATTGACATCATTTTTTTTTCTTTAGATCCAATAATATCTTTCGATATGATTGACATCTGATGTGTCGTTATCGTTTTTCAAACAACGTAACGACACCGTTGATCATTGGTCAACCTTTGACAAAACTATCTATTTTGGCAACTATCTATTTCTAAATGTTTAATGTGTTACCCTACGGTTTAACTTAAACACGTTTACCAAACGATTTTTATAGTATTTGATGAACTTCCCTTAGTACATTACCAAGCTTAGGACTGGCTGGATTCCACGTCCTGCTATTAACATTGCATTTATGTGATTGCTAGTACATATCGAGATAGTAAATCGAAATTCGAAACAATTGTGTCGCAGGTTACAATCACAACGTATGCGACAAAGTCAAAGTTCAAAACGAAATTGTACATAATAATAATATCGTCCTAAGTAACTTAGGAATAAGCTTCATTATCGCATTGTCAAATTCAGCTTATCATCCACCCTAAAGAATATAGCTCTCTTACTCGCACGCATCAAAACGCTATATCTGGCTTATTCTCTTCAACCAGCTGCGTTGACAAATTCAAGTGGGTATGTTATAGTTTGCGGGGATTTATAGCGTTGTGACACAGCTTTGGTTTCGTTTCATAAATAACGAGTGATGTTTGAGAAATAAATCGTTTTGAAAATTAGACAGTTTAGAAAATAGATAGTTTTGCGTTGCTTGAATAACTAGTGATTATTGTTTTGTGCGATGGATCGTTTTATAACTATATACGTTGGCAACGCTCCATCGCCTTATTAGCAAACGGATTTGGTCAACCGGATTAAACCGGGTTTGAGTTTTTTATTGCTGTCGAAATGTAGTTTTTATTTTAATTTCATAACCACATTTCGGAACACGGTTTTGTTTATTTACACAAGTCAAGTAATGATTTCAATGATTTATGTAGCACATCCCTCAGCTTATCGCCGACGCGGATCGCTCATGGATAGGCAAATAATTATAAAAATTAACATTCTACTAAATTTCACATTTTCATTACTACAAATCATTACACATTTTATCTTTTATTTTTTCCAAAACACATGCAATAAAATAATACTTTTGTTGCTGACCAATTTCCGTAAGTGGGACATTATTTGATATAATCACTTTACTCACTGCGCTTTTACTCGTCGCCAATGTGGTGTTCACTAATTAGGGGTTGGGGTTTATAATAAAACACTCAAACTATCAGTAGGCACAGAGCTCTACATGGATACGTCCAGTCACCGCTGTGGGTGACACATAATAATATGTAGACGTAGGCACGCATTGCTCTGTCGTTTATTATAGGATACCACACTATGCACGTGCACTTACATAGTATGCATGTATGTATGTTACTTCACCATCCTCCCTCCCTAATTAAAAATGAAATCAACAACAGTTAATAAAAAAAAATAAACAATATGTGTAATAATTTGTTATAAACTAACGCATTCATAGATAGAATCATTCTACATTATAAATAAACTTATACAATTTAATAGTAAACTAATAATGTTCTATTTGTGTATAGTATCCCAAACGCAAAAAACGCACCTACTTTACAGCATGTCATGAGTTGTTAATTCAACCCGCGTTATACAATATGAAATCTTATGCTATATGTTATAGGGTTTATAGTTAGGTTTGTATATAGGGCGCACGGTTGGCGCAGTGGTTGAGCGATTGACTGCTGCGCTGCGTGACGCGGGTTCGATTCCCGCACGGAACAAATATTTGTATGGCCTACAGATAGTTGTTCCGGCTCTGGGTATTTGTGTATGTGAGTTTATATGTTTGTAAACGCACCCACGATACAGGAAGAAATTCCTAGTGTGGGGCAACGTTTTATTTAAAAAATAAAAAAAAATATTTTCAATATGTTTTCAATGTTTTAAAGTGCGGTTATAGTCACATGTTTTTATTTTAAACTATATACCTTTGCACTAGAAAATGTTTTGTTATTATGAATATAAATCACTCTAATTTAACTTAGTTATTTAATTGTTAATTAGATTTAAATATATAGAGAACAAAAATATTGTTTTTGTTCAAAATGCATAAAGCAATTTTGTTAAACTATCTTCATAAAGAAGAATATTTTCATGTATTTAAATATTTTTGTATTAGAACAGATCTAAAAGCAACTGGAAATGTGATTCGCAAGCAGTGTCGTTCCCTGTGTAGTCGGTGTCAGAGTAGCAGCATCAAGCAGATGGATTTTCCAATGCCAGCGTTAACCGATGAGGTACACATGTGTTCGGAAGCTAATGCAAAGCTGTTTTATTTAAAAAAAGATAAAATGTGTAATGATTTGTAGTAATGAAAATGTGAAATTTAGTAGAATGTTTATTTTTATAATTATTTGCCTATCCATGAGCGATCCGCGTCGGCGATAAGCTGAGGGATGTGCTACATAAATCATTGAAATCATTACTTGACTTGTGTAAATAAACAAAACCGTGAAATTAAAATAAAAACTACATTTCGACAGCAATAAAAAACTCAAACCCGGTTTAATCCGGTTGACCAAATCCGTTTGCTAATAAGGCGATGGAGCGTTGTCAACGTATATAGTTATAAAACGATCCATCGCACAAAACAATAATCACTAGTTATTCAAGCAACGCAAAACTATATATTTTCTAAACTGTCTAATTTTCAAAACGATTTATTTCTCAAACATCACTCGTTATTTATGAAACGAAACCAAAGCTGTGTCACAACGCTATAAATCCCCGCAAACTATAACATGCCCACTTGAATTTGTCAACGCAGCTGGTTGAAGAGAATAAGCCAGATATAGCGTTTTGATGCGTGCGAGTAAGAGAGCTATATTCTTTAGGGTGGATGATAAGCTGAATTTGACAATGCGATAATGAAGCTTATTCCTAAGTTACTTAGGACGATATTATTATTATGTACAATTTCGTTTTGAACTTTGACTTTGTCGCATACGTTGTGATTGTAACCTGCGACACAATTGTTTCGAATTTCGATTTACTATCTCGATATGTACTAGCAATCACATAAATGCAATGTTAATAGCAGGACGTGGAATCCAGCCAGTCCTAAGCTTGGTAATGTACTAAGGGAAGTTCATCAAATACTATAAAAATCGTTTGGTAAACGTGTTTAAGTTAAACCGTAGGGTAACACATTAAACATTTAGAAATAGATAGTTGCCAAAATAGATAGTTTTGTCATAGGTTGACCAATGATCAACGGTGTCGTTACGTTGTTTGAAAAACGATAACGACACATCAGATGTCAATCATATCGAAAGATATTATTGGATCTAAAGAAAAAAAAATGATGTCAATCATATCGAAAGATATTATTGGATCTAAAGAAATAAATGATGTCAATCATATCGAAAGATATTATTGGATCTAAAAAATGATGTCAATCATATCAAAAGATATTATTGGATCTAAAAAATTATGTCAATCATATCGAAAGATATTATTGGATCTAAAAAATGATGTCAATCATATCGAAAGATATTATTGGATCTAAAAAATGATGTCAATCATATCGAAAGATATTATTGGATCTAAAAAATGATGTCAATCATATCGAAAGATATTATTGGATCTAAAAAATGATGTCAATCATATCGAAAGATATTATTGGATCTAAAGAAATAAATGATGTCAATCATATCGAAAGATATTATTGGATCTAAAGAAATAAATGATGTCAATCATATCGAAAGATATTATTGGATCTAAAACAAAATATTTGAACGGTGAACCGTTAATTGATGCCAATTAATCGAAACGAATTATTGGGTCAAAACAAGATGTTTCAGCGATGAATCGTAAATTCATTCATTCAGTTATTTCATTAAATGATAAAAATGAAAAAGTTCCAAGCAAGTTCGAAGCAATGTGATGCCAAATTAGGTATAAACTTGTTGTTAAAATTAAAAAGCATCATGAAATTTGTTAAGGCTAAATAAGAATCAAATCGAATGCATTTTGTACTGACTATTATATTCAAATAAGAAAAAAAAGAACCGTTTCCTGAGGTGATAGACTGGGACTCGAGTTAACTGGCAGTCTGGCACTTAACAGGTACTTGAGGGACTTTTGTGCGGCTTGCTAGCTAGAGTTTGTTTATTTAAACATTCCTACGTAAACAGAGCCACACTGAACTCTTGTTATGAATAGAGCACAATCAGTTTAAATATAAACTCAATTGTTAATTTTTTAATTAGCATTTTGATTATTTTAAAAATGTTATAATTATTGCAAGAAGTTAATTTGAATGGAACTAATGCAACATGCACTGTCAATTTAAATGTAAGTAGCAAAAGCAAACACTAGAGTCAGCATAACGTTGTCAGAGCCAAAATGCAACAAGTACTTGCCTTATTAAAATTGATACATGAACAAGAGGTATAACCTCTTTTGTCGATATGGCAATACAATCACAAACGTGATAACTAACGGTTTCTGCCGTATTTATGCCAATGTAGAGATGAGCACTTTGGCACTTAAAACTTAATGCAGTAAACTGCTCCTGAGTTACAAAGATAATGCTCAGTTACCAATTCCTAGTACAATGAATGAGAACAGAATAAAAGGAGTTTTCTAATGTTATTTCCAAAAACACTACAAAACAAGGGCTAATAAAAGGAAAAAGTCCCAACTTTTTGTCAAATGACAAGATACAAAATCTCAAAAAAAGAAGCTAAAAAGGTCCACTTTTCTTAACTCAAAATCTTGTCAAGTGACAAGATGATAAAAGCTTAAATAAGAAAAAGATACAAAAAGCTTAAATAAGAAGAAGACACAAAAAGCTTAAATAAGAAGCTAGAAAGGTTTACTTTTCTAGATTCAACCTCTTGTCAAATGACAAGATAGTAAAAGCTTAAATAAAAAGCTAAAAATGTCCACTTTAGAGACTCAACCTTTTGTCAAATGACAAGTTACAAAAAGCTAAAAAATAAATTAAAAATGTCCACTTTAGAGACTCAACCTCTTGTCAAATGACAAGATAATAAAAGCTTAAATGAGAAGCTTAAAAGGTCCGCTTTTCTAGACTATATTTTTCAAGTCAATGACGATGCAACAATTGATTACAAATTTGCATGTGCAAAGCTTATTGGATGAACAGTTAAGACAGTAAAACTGGCTCTAAATGATTAGTGGTATGGGTAAAAGCTGCCATTGACCTTAATGTACCTACTACAAAAGGTTTTGGTCTGAATTCCACTAAAAATAAACAAATTTCCAAATTCAAAAAGGTTTATCTAGAGATTTCTATTTTCAAAACAATTCAATCAATTTGGTCAACGAATCTTGTGGATGAAATCTACCATTTTCGTTAATGTACTAAAACAAACACTTGGTCTGAATGCCTCTGAAAATAAACAAATGTTCAATTTCGCAAAATTAAATCTAGAGATCTCTATTTTCAAAACAATTCGACAACCTCATAGTTAAGTCCCAATTCCTGGAATCAAAGGTAAAAACACAATACGAGCTAAAGACATCATGGAACCTGTAAATAAAACCATAATCTAGGGTTTCCCCAAGTCTTAAAGCCTGATAATGATATTCTTATAATTTGGACATGCATATAGCCTTAGATAATATATATTACTAAGGTAGTGTTGCTAAGAAAACCACACATGATTATCACTACTAAATTCCGCACAGCAATATTTTTCTATAAAGTAAAAATCGAAAATGCTTTTGTTCATGCATATTAAATATAGAATATATATATGATATATATATATATTGCTTGGCGAAGGAGTGCTAAAACTTATAAACAACAAATGTAATAAAAACGATGAAAAAAGAAAGGGAATTGTCAAACGCACGCGTCTGCTACTGCGATTGATCGAATCCAAAATTTGCATCACTTGACTGACGTTTAATTGTGATCGTTTATAATAATTTAACCGGTTGGTGAAATCGACGGTTAAACACAAACGCTCAAGTACTTGGAAAGTATAAAAGTAATCCAGTTTTCTGGATCAATTTTGTTGGCAAGTGGATCCTTAATTTCACAACTATAAAATCAATATATAGTTTTGAAACTAAAATATTGTGTCTCTATATTGCCTACCCTTGGCTACAATGACACAAAAGTTTGTAATGCACCCAAGTAGTCGCGGACACCAGTTCTGTTACTTTAGTGACTGTACTAGTTCAGTTCGACAAACAAAAACAATTAATTTCACTCATGTGGAAACTAAAGTTTGACAGTGTACTGTCAGAATAAAAAAAAAATATAACGAGACGATATTAGTCTTTCCACAAAAAATAAAAAAAAGAGAAACGAACTCTTAAACTGGTTCTTTGGCCAAATAAAAACAAAGACCAGTTTAATTATGAATCCAGAGTATTTAAATATGAAATATGTTTACTTCCTTAAGGACTACTAACATAAAATCTAAATATTTTGCACAAGATCGAAATTGTGAAATTTCTAGACTAAACACAATAATAGTGTTACGAAATATATTTCAAAAGCCGTAAATCGTAAAATTAAAACATCTAACAACGGCAGATAATTTATGTTATTAGTTATTCAAAAAACATCTAACAACGACAGATAATTCTGTAATCAGTTATTCAAATAACATCTAACAACGGCAGATAATACTGTTATTAGTTATTCAATACATGCTGTATCAAACGAGGCATAATGTTTTTCACTAATGGCCTCAGAAAAAACAGGCATTTTTGTACGAGTCAGTCACCAGCCAATACGAAAAGCAGACTGATAATTAGTGAATGAAGACCACCTCAGACTAATTAACCTACGACGCAACGTGGTTCTCTTAAAATCTAAATGATTTGATCAGACATAAACCTACAGGGTTCTCAATTCTCATATGATTTGGCCATTCTATTAATCATTATGGACTCTAAAAGGGACTGTGACCTCTGAGTTTGTTTCGGTGTTTCTTCTCAGAGTAGTCCGCTAGGAAATACCGGCCTCATCTAGTTTAAATACAAAATAATAAAATGGTCATCTAAAAGCTTCGATCACTATTTGTGTTATTTTTATCCAATTTGCAAAAATAACTTGAATCATAAAAAAAACCTGTAGGCCACATAGGCCGGAAGGTTATCAATCAAGAAGTGATGTTTCGTAAGCCTTTAAATAAAACACTGTATTGATTAAAACATATTATTATATAATATGTTAGTTTAGTGTAAATTAAAATTTAATGCAAATGCTAAATGTTGAGTATTTCTATAATCAAAATTAGGTTATTAGACCTACTTAAAACGGGTTCCCGGTATACGGACGCACGGGGCAGAATGGTGGAGGACTGGGCTCTGGAGACAGGCCTGGTCGTCTTAAACCGGGGTTCTGTCCCCACGTGTGTTCGGATGCAGGGCGAATCGGTGGTGGACATTTCGTTCGCCAGCGCCGCTCTGTCAACACGTGTAGTCGACTGGCGCGTCATGGAGGAGGTGGAGACCTATTCCGACCACCGGTATATCCGGTTCGACGTCTCCGCCCAGACCTCGAGCGTGCCGGTCCGACAGACCCCGAGTGGTCCGCGGTGGGCGCTGAAGCAGCTGGACCGGGAGCTACTCCTGGAAGCCTCGATCGTGCAGGCCTGGGTGCCATCACCGGACAGGCCTGCCGACATCAACGACGAGGCGGAGTGGTTCCAGGAGGCCATGTCCGAGATATGTGACGTGGCAATGCCCCGGGTCCGGCCTGGACACGCCCGGCGCCAGGTGTACTGGTGGTCGCCGGAACTTACGACTCTGCGCCAGGCGTGCGTTGCTGCGCGACGCCGGTACACCAGGCACCGCAGGCTCCGTATCCGTCCTCCGGATACGGAAGCCATTGAGGCGGAGCTATACGAGAGGTACAGAGCTGCGAGGATCACCCTCCGAGCGGAGATCAAGCGGGCCAAGGAACTGGCCCGTGAAGAGTCGCTGGGGACTCTGAACCGGGATCCGTGGGGACGCCCCTATAAAATGGTGCGAGATAAACTCCGCCCATGGGCTCCCCCGCTGACGCAGAGTCTCCGGCCGCAGCTTGTAGAGGACGTGGTGAGCACTCTGTTCCCTTCGCGAGGGGAACATACTCCCCCGTCCATGGCTCCGCCTCCTGCGGTGCCCGATGCGGACCACACCACCGACGACGACGAAGCTTTGGAGGTGACCGAGGTAGAGCTGAGAGTGGCGGTACGCAGGCTGAATGCCAAAAATACCGCCCCAGGACCCGATGGATTACCTGGAAAAGCCTGGGTCCTGGCCTTGGAGGCTCTCGGGCCTCGACTAAGGGGGCTCTTTAGCGCATGCTTGGAGAGGGGCCAGTACCCACTTCGTTGGAAGACGGGGAAACTGGTCCTCATTAAGAAACCGGGGCGCCCTGCGGACTCTCCGTCCGCTTACCGGCCGATCGTGCTGCTCGATGAGGTGGGCAAGCTCTTTGAAAGAGTTATTGCAGACCGCCTCGTCGGGCAGTTGGTGCGGGTGGGTCCGGATCTGGCCGAGAGCCAGTTTGGTTTCCGCAGGGGTCGCTCTACGGTGGACGCCATCATGCGCGTGCGAGCCCTCACGACGGGGGATGCAGTGGCCCGTGGTAAAGTCGTCTTGGCGGTGTCTTTAGACATCGCCAATGCCTTCAACACTATGCCATGGAGCTGCATCAGGGAGGCACTCCAATACCATCGGATGCCGCCCTACCTCTGTCGCGTGGTCGAGGCCTATCTGACGGACAGGGCCGTCATCTACCCCGGTCACCAGGGAGAGTGGAACCGGCGAGAGATGTCGTGCAGTGTCCCACAGGGATCGGTTATGGGGCCGCATCTGTGGGACATCGGGTACGACTGGGTGCTGCGCGCCGATCTCCCTATTGGTGTCAGCGTGGTATGCTACGCTGACGACACGCTGGTCCTGGCGCAAGGGAGATCGCACCAGGCGGCGGCTGAAATAGCGACACGCGGGGTTGCGATAATCTTCGAGAGGATCCGGCAATTGGGACTCGAGGTGGCCCTGCACAAGTCCGAGGCCATGTGTTTTCACGGTCCTCGGAACGCGCCACCGCCGGGATCCCAAATAACGGTAGGAGGGGTTCACATCGGCGTCGGGTCGACGATGAAGTACCTGGGACTCGTCCTCGACAGCCGGTGGAATTTCGTTGAGCATTTCCGACGTTTGGCTCCCAGACTGGAGCGGGCGGGGGCTGCCCTCAAGCGGCTGCTGCCCAATCTAGGGGGTCCAAACGCCTCCTGCCGGAGGCTCTACGCGGGGGTCGTGCGGTCCATGGCCCTTTACGGGGCACCGGTATGGGCGCGTTCCCTGAGGCGGCGACCAGCCCGCCGGTTGAGCGCGTCCCAAAGGACCATGGCCATCCGGCTGATCCGGGGATACCGCACGGTCTCCGGTGAGGCGGCGAGCCTCCTTGCCGGATTGCCGCCATGGGATCTGGAAGCAAAAGTCCTCGCGCAAATATGGGAGTGGCGCGAGGAGGCCAAATGCCGGGGCGAAACTCCGTTACCGCGACAAATCGCGGCTCGGCGGACAGAGCTCCGGCAGGATCTCATGGTGACATGGAGTGGGCGATTGTCGCAACCCAGCGCTGGGCACGCCACAATTGCGGCGGTAAGGCCCCTCTTTGAGGAGTGGCTAGAGAGGCGTCACGGCGTCCTCACCTTCCGCCTGACGCAGGTCCTCACCGGACACGGATGTTTTGGGAGGTTCCTGTTCAGGATTAGGCGGGAGGAAACGCCCGGGTGTCACCATTGTGTGGACCGCCCAGAGGACACGGTGGAGCATACGGTGAAGATCTGCCCCGCTTGGGCGGAGCACCGCCGTGTCCTCGTAGAGGCGATCGGTGGTGGCGACCTCTCGCGGCCGGCCCTGGTCCAGGCCATGGTACGGAGCGAGAGGGCATGGGAAGCTGTCTCCTCCTTCTGCGAAGCAGTAATGCTCGCAAAGGAGGAGGCGGAACGCGTGAGGGAGACGCAAAGGAGACGCCCTCACGCCCCTAGCCACCGCAGGAGACGCCCCGGGCGTAGGGAGTCGCAAGCCGATTCCCGGCCACCGTAGGCACGGGCTTGCGGACGGCAAGTTATGGGTAGCTTACCGTCCGATAAGGACCAAGCCCGAGTTTACGGCGCGTAGTGTTCCACGCGCGCCTCAAAGAGATGTCAGCAAAAGTGACGGGGCCTGATAGGACCGATGCCTGTCTGGGTCGCGGATAAATTTGAAAGAGAGTTACCGCGGCCCTGGCGCAAGCAACTGAAGGAACACGGGTGGGTTTTAGTCAGTAAAAGTCTGACACGCCCTCCCGCTTCACCCAGAGCGGGAGAAGTCATTGGATGATTTCCCACCCAAAAAAAAAAAAAAAAAAAAAGACCTACTTAAAACTTAATTATTGTCTACATGCAAAATAATGTAATTGCACTTGCAAAATAATTATTATTATAAAAAGGAAGAGATGTGGTATCCTATAATAAACGACAGAGCAATGCGTGTCTGCGTCTACATATTATTATGTGTCACCCACAGCGGTGACTGGACGTATCCATGTAGAGCTCTGTGCCTACTGATAATTTGAGTGTTTTATTATAAACCCCAACCCCTAATTAGTGAACACCACAATCATAATTGATTTTTTAAACTTTTAAATAAATATAACTTTTTATTACAATTTCTCTTGGAAGTTAGTGATGCCAAGAGAAAGTAGTGGGACATCTATTATATCTATTTCATGATGATCCCACTGGCGCCCAATTCTTAAATAAATAAAACTTAAAACTATTTGAAGCAATTAGTAGCGACTTATTAGGTTATTTTCTTGTGGCAACTTTAAGAAACACAATTTAATAATATACTTTGATTACTATAGTAGCTATGTTATACAAACAAGCAATGCTATAGTTGAAATACTAGTATTTCTTGTACACAGAATACCTAAATGTGTACATGTAAACATTAATTAAACTTTTAGGATTTTTTTTCCTATGTCAATTAAAAGAAACACAATATAATAGTATACTTAGTAGATATTATGTTATGTTGTTTCCTAAAACGGAATTCAACAAACACTACTATAGTTTAAAGTTAGTGTTTTCTTGTACATGGAATGCCTAAAATTGTCCATGTTAACAATAGTCCTCAATTAACTTACATACATTATTTTAAAATATATGAAGACTCTAGTTAATGATCATTGTTGTGTTGATAATTCAATATTTGCACGAATTTTAATAATTGACGTGCAAATATGTAATAAAGAAAAGGATGAATGAATGCTGGTAGGGTATAAGGTTTTTTTTTCTAAATTCGAGGTCAATAATTTTTTAGATGTATGTGAATGGTAGGATGAAAGGTAACACAATGATGCAAAGACTAGGTGGTTTTCTGATTATAAAACTTAAAAATAATTGGACATTTACGTATATCTATACAACGAATAGGTGCTCAATGTGATACTAGCTGATTTAAAAAAGGCAGTATTACTTTTTGTTGCGAATCTAACTTGATGAGGTATAAGCCTACATCTATACAACGAATGGGTACTTAATGTAACATTTGCTTCATTTTGAATGGCAATGTTACTTTTTGTTATGAATCTAACTTGATTGGGTACTTGTCCACATTTACTTATTTACATTTAATAATAACTTGGTACTTAGAATAACACTTGCTTTATTTAAATGGCAGTGTTTACCTTTTGTTGTAAAATTTAATTTGATTAGACATTAAGTCTACAATTAAATAATAAAGGGCTAAATATTTTTAGATTAAACCCCGAATATAATCATTTAATAAACTTAAAAACTTAACATAAACCTGAGATTCTTCTCTCCAAACGAAACCTAAAAGTATTTGGGTATGTCGGAAGCGTTAGGTATCAGCACTACTGACATGAGAAATCGCTGAGGGAATGCTTCTTTGGCCGCGTGAAGAAGGTATTCAAAAGCCTTCTTTCGGGCGGAAACAAGGTGCACCTTCAACGGTTGGGTCATGCCGGTATTGATGTACTCTTTCGGTATACTCAAGTGAACTCAAACGGAACTTGATGCCCTAGATAGGCGGGTCCGTACATTGCTGACTGCATATCGAATGCATCACCCACGATCGTCGGTCATGAGATTGTATTTCCCGCAGAAGTGTGTAGGCCGAGTCTTTTTATATGCCAAAAACCTCCACAACCGCGAGATATGCAATCTCAGGTAATATTTTCTACACGCCAACGTATGCATCAAGATGTAGTAGCAATGGACAAGGGACTCATCCCGCTCTTCTTGGCGAATGAGAACTGGCGGAAGCCTGAAGTGCTTGACACTAACGACTACAGTCGACAGACGGTATGGCACAGTAAGGAGCTTCACGGACGCTTTTTCCGGGCCCTGCAAATATTGACCAATTAGCTTCCGTAGCCTGGCTGCGTTTCAGTGACCTCTTTGGGGAAACCGAAGGTTTTGTATGCGCAATTATGGACGAAGTTTTCATGACGAAGAACTACCGGAGATTTATTGTTAAGGATGGCACGGTTAGCATCTGTCGGGCATGTCACCGGCCGGGTGAATCGAACCGCCATATTATCTCTGGTTGTTCTCGTCTAGCTAACGAAGAGTACTTGCATAGGCACAACCCTGTAGCCAGGATTATCCATCAGCAACTTGCTCTAAAATACACTCTTGTGGCATCGGAGGTGTCGTACTACAGGTATGTGCCCAACCCAGTTCTCGAGAATGGCAATATCACATTGTACTGGGATCGGTCCATCATCACTGACAGGACCATTGTAGCCAATAAGCCTGATATTGTGGTGGTGGACCGAATCAAGTACTAGATAATCCTGTATCACAGGCAGCAGAGGCTCAAACAATGTAAATGGACAAGGAATTTTTACAATATTTTCTTAACATTAGAATAGTGACAGAGATATATTGATTTAAGCGTATACGTCTATACGCTTTAATGATTTCATGTTTACATCATCATCAGCCTATTAATGTTCCCACTGCAGGGACACAGGCCTCCTCTCTGTTAGAGGGAATGGGCCGTAATCCACCACGCGGGCCCAGTGCGGGTTGGTGGATGTCACAGGTCTTCGAATTTTTGGTTCTAGGACATGCCGGTTTCCTCACGATGTTTTCCTTCACCATTTTGAGAGCAGTGGTGATGAAATAATTTACACAAAGTAAAGCGCCTGCCTGGGCTCGAACCCACGACCTACAACGATTTCATGTTTGGGACTACAAAAAGATAAAATAAGACCAATGCTAGTTTTACTACTAATTGGAGGAAAGTTGAGGCTTTGAAGAACAAAAATTCATTACCTAAAGGAATCAGCATAAGCGAAGATTTAAGCAAATAAACTATGGAGAAAAGAAAGTAATTCATGCCCAAACTACTAGAAGAAAGGCAAAGAGGTAATATCTCTTACCTCTCAAAAAAGTTAACAAAACTGGGAAAAAAGGAAAAGAGAGACCTCTAACTCACCGATTTAAAACACATCGGAAGAATCAAGAAGCAATATTCCCAAAAAACCAAACTATAGAAATTCATTTGAGGAAATGTACAGAGCAAGATCTCAGTCAGTTTGGGCGCACGGTTGGCGCAATGTTTGAGCGATTGACTGCTGCGCTGCGTGTCGCGGGTTCGATTCCCGCACGGAACAAATATTTGTATGACCTACAGATAGTTGTGCCGGCTCTGGGTGTTGTTTATGTGAGTTTATATGTTTGTAAACGCACCCACGATACAGGAAGAAATTGCTAGTGTGGGGCAACGTTTTTTAAAAGAAAAGATGTCAATTTCTGAATCAAAAGGAAACTAGGAATTAACGCATTTCAGTATCAGGACAACAGATAAAAACGAAAATCTAGCTTCAGCACATAACAAAAAAACATCAACAAGCCGGCTGGTTAACGTGGGGACTCGTGATCTGGTGATCATGAGTCTCCACGTTGACCAGCCCCCCAGAAAATAAAACACCTACAACAATCGCAGACAACACTTTGATTATTAAAATGGGTGAAAAAAAAATTACTGTTGTGCACTCAATACCCTTTCATTAAGAACAACAGAAAAATTGCAAGAACTACAAATACCTTTGGGAAACTTAAAAACATTTTTACAAATAAATACCTACTTCCAAATAAAAACACTACAAAGTAAAAAATAACGTTATTTTTCGAAGTCAGTTTCGAAGAAGTTATGGACACCGACTTCGAAAAAGAAATTTTTCACTTTGTAGTGTTTTTATTTCGAAGTCAGTAATATTTTTTTGTAAAACGTTTTTTATTTTTCACTTTTCAGTTATACCTAATAGGCAACTTACCTTGAGTAAGGTACCTATAATGCCAGAATAGATTACCCGAAAACCATAAAACTTGAACAAAACCAGTGAAATGAGAGTGCACCAAGGTGAACTGTATACATCTGTGTATCCCTTTAGGGCACACTGTCGTTATGTTATGAAATTATTTTGGTGAATGTAGCTGTTTGTACGGAACTCTCGGTGCGCGAGTTCGACTACTCGCATTTGACCGGTTTTTTAAGTTATAAAGGTACATTTTTCATGATTACAAGTTAGAAATTCAATATCCAGGAAGTAAATAAATTGTAAGAGGGGAGTGTGTAAAGATATAAACTAAACGCGCAATATGGAAGTAACAAGTTTTTATTTATAAAATTAACTGACTCTAATTACAATATAAAATATTTATGTCCAAAGCTAAAGTCCTAAGTTCCTAACAGTGCGGCAGCTTCGCGTATCATGACCCTTTTGTGTGGTTTTGCTAACGAAGTCAGCACAAGGAGCAAATGACTCAGTACACTGCTGAGCCCATATCCGATAAGATGCGGGTGCAAGAAGTGACCGACCTAAGTTAGTGCAGAGTAGTGCTCCCGAACCATACCGAACGAAGACTGCCTTCTTAGTTATTTCTTGCGGCTCACAGTTCAATCAGAGTGATCGTCTACTACTTAACCGGGCGATACTGTGGAGACTAAGCTATATAGCCTCCAACCAGGCAAGCCTTCTTAGCCCGGGCTCAGGTCTATTATATGCGCCGAGGGTCTCGTCGGCGCGGAGCTAGCTTCGCTGTTTGATAGCGAGCTGCGTTGCACGGGACATTAGCGGTCACCATGACGAGATCGCCAGGCAGTAAGGCAGGAGCAGTGCGTCGACGCACCTCCACCAAGTTCTTTCTTGATTCTTCCTTGTGCTCTTGTACCTCTCCCGCCTTTTTAACAGTTTTTGCCAAAATAATGAGTTTAGGTTTTTTCGGGCATTAAATTTTCTGATAAAGCTATCTGCCGAAGAACCTTTTATGCAACTTCTTCTTTGGATCATTGAACTACTTCTGGTTATGCTCATCCAAGAAGTTCAGGGACATGTTTGCATCCTGAATAACGCAAAAACGGCAAAAAATATTCTTTTTGCGGGCTTTCGTTGCGTGTGCTGCGTTAACGGCTTAAGTTACGCAGCAATCATGTATGTAGGGTAGGTAGGGTAAGGTACGTAGGGTAGATGGGTAGGTAGGTAGCCAGTTGACGGGAGTGAAGCCACGTGGGACAGCTCGGTTATTATAAATGCAGTTTAAATTAACTTCACTTAAACTATTGAGTTTTAATTGTAGGTCTATAAAGAGATCAGTGGATTGTGTAAAAAAAAAACTGTGCGTCACGGCGGACATAGTTGCACTGCAAGAGACATGGCTGCTATCTCACGATATGTCCTATCTCAACGACATTTATTGTGATTTTGCGGCGGCGGGTGTCTCAGCGGTAGACACAGCGGAAGGAGTGCTGCGGGGGAGGCCGTATGGTGGGGTGGCCCTCCTATGGAAAAAGAGTGCGTTTACTGCCGTCGAGATTATTAAGTGTAATAGTGTGCGTATTTCGGCAATCAAATGCACGAGTCAGTGTCAATCTGTGTTAGTGTTCTCAGCGTATATGCCTACGGACTGTAAGGACAATTTAACTTATCTGAATTTACTGCCTGTCTCTCGGAAATGAATGCGGTAATTGATGATTATAACGTAGATGCAGCATTTATTATGGGTGACTTCAACGCGCACCGGAGCCAGTTGTTTTTTATTGAAATTATGAGTTTCTGTAAGGAACAAAGTTGGTCATGCGCCGGCGTAGAATTGTTACCAAGTTGTCTGAACACTTATACATACTTAAGTGAGACTCATGGAACTGTAAGATGGCTAGACCATTACCTGGTTATGTCAATGGCATTTCAAACATTAAGGTATTGTATGAAGTGTCATGATCAGACCATTTTCTTTTGGAAATCACATGTAATCTTAGTAGTATACCAAGTAAAACTGTCGCAAACAGAGATATAGATAATAGAATATTATGGGGGATAAGAAACGAGTAACAAATTTGTAAATATAGGGAGCAATGCAACGGGGTATTACGTAATAATAATATAGACTTCCCAGTGGAATTGCGGGACTGATGTGACTATATATGTGACAATGTAGATCATAGGAAAATAATTAATACAATGTACGCTAACATTAAGTCTGTTTTGTGTGATGCCTCGGATCAAACTCGAATTGTCCGTAAGATAAATAAAAAGACGTGTAATGTAGGGTGGAACAAGCATGTAGGTGAATCTCATAGGAAGGCTCGGCTTAGTTTCAGTAACTACGTTCTAATATGGAAGCCGCGTGCGGGGTCACAGCATGTGAGTATGTGTGAAACACAAAAAGAGTTTAAAAATAAATTGAAATAGTGCCAGGATAATTATAATGGACATACTGGCAGCAAAACATAAGGCTAAATTTTTTTGCAGATTTTGGAAAAAAACGGGGCACTTGAATCCTAAGCCGAGTGTACCTGTGACCATCGACGGTGCAGTGGAGGATCAAAATATTGCAAAATGCTTTTAAAGATCTGTTTACTGTAGAACCAATGTCCTGTAACGTTAGTAACCTATGTAATCCAGACGTCAGACCTGGTGAGAAGTACGGTCGAATTATGCCATTAGACGTGAGGAATGTCATAAAAAAGATGAAGCGTGGAAAGTCACCAGGTCATGACGGTATACGTATAGAACATCTGCGTTATGCAGGTGTACATCTGCCCAGAGTCCGGAGTTTATTGTTTAATTTTTGTATAGGTCATTCTTTATTCCGGATGATATGATGAAAAGTAGTAGTAGTAGTAGTTGTAGTGTATCTATCTCACTCGCACGTTCGCTTTGTCATCCCCACTTTCCCCCACACAGCCATACACGATCTCGTGCGCACCGCGTTAGTATTACGAGAGCCGCTGGCCAGAGTAGACGTGTTGAAGGTTGGTCATTTACTGCGTGTGAATTGCCCCATAAAACCGGTCACTACAAATAGCGACGAGGATAAAGTAAGAAAAACATTGGTGTAAATAAAAAGAAGAAGGATTGGAGTAAGAAGATAATGCATGATATGACAAAAGGTTATTTGTTATCGTTTAGGCGCCCACATTCAGTTATGAAAATAAAACATTCAAGCAGGTCCACCGTGATAAAAATTAAAAGTACATGGTAAATATTATTATTGTGTTGACTTCATATGACTGATTAAACATAACTATGTAGCGGAAAATAAATTCTGCCTAAGTATCAAGTAAAAAAACATTTTTGAGATTTTAATAATAAAGGAAATTTAGTACTACGAAGGAAAAGAAATTCGTGTTATTCTAATCAAAGAGCCAATAGCTATGACTAAGTTGTGTCTAATTACAAAAAACTGTGCCGTTAAACAAACACCAAACAGCTGTTCTAAAACTATTGTAAATTATATTGGTGGGTAGGTAAATAACAAAATTTACTTTACTATTTCAAATCATAACATCTGATCAAAATAATAAAATGTATACATAGTTATTTTGAAACCGAACTACTGCATCTGCAACGCGGATATTTTTAAAATCTTTCCACAGACAATCTAGAGTCTACCCTATTTAATGGTATTATTTTCTGGTTACCGTTCATAATTCAAATAGGGGTTTTCAATGATCGGGAAATACGTTTTATTTGGTAACTTAAGTTTCATGGCGACATGTTTCGATTTCGTTTCCATTCGGACACTATTCGAAATTGTGATACATCAATGCTATGGAATCCCAGCAATTCGGAAGTCTAATTTGATGACTTCTTGGAATTAGTCATCGTGCATATGAAATTCGAAATCTAGCAGTAAACCCAAAGATTATAGTCACTCTAGTGAAGTTTGTAGTTACAACCACGGCTATGAAGAAATCATAATGAAAGAACTTAAAACGTAGGTATATACGCACTGACTGTTTATGTGAATATTTACATAGTAGGTAAATATACACCTTAATGCCTACATATTTATTTATTGTTTATCGAGCCTAACTCTTAAAATTAACAGGTTAAAATTGAATCGTCTACCGATTGAAATAGTAAAAGTTACTAGTTTTGGCTTGTGCATAAAATTTAGTGTACCTACATATTAACGGCCAATACAATATGACATTAAATATCCATACTTGTAGCCGTAACTACTCAAACGAAGGTCTAAAGATTAAATTGAATTACGTCATGCCACGCAGATTCTAAAAAGCTCGTAATGGGCACGTAAATATTTGCAAACATGGTAAGGCCAAGCAGTCATGTTTTGGTTACATACGCCATGCATATGAGTGCAAATTCCTGCTGTAAACAGCGGTGACTCATGCAACGACAGTACTATATAAAATACGGGTTTTAATTACATGGTTTTAGGGCTAATTAAACCTAAAAATAAAAGAAATGATTGATTTATAAAAAATAAAGATAACTTACAATATTAGTTAGTTAATAAATTTGTGTTAACTTTGAAATAATCTTCTCAAGACCTTATTGTTTTTTCATTGCCTATGTATCATTTACAGTACGCTTTAGAACAATATACTTAACTTATTACATTCTGGGCACGAACAAATATTTATTAACTAGCTTCTTTCACGGTTTCGCCCGCGCGCGGGTCGAGGATTGTCCCTGGTAAGCGTTACACCAAGATAAGTGGCTTATGTGTTGTTCCGGATTGTGATCTGTCTCTGTTCCGAGTTTCATCCGGATCCGTTTGACAGTTCTGGCGTGGTTGGGTGGCGGACATGCATCCGTCTGTCCGTACTTTCGCATTTATAATATTAGTAAGATTTACGATCTGTCTTTGAGCTTAAATCAACTGATTCAAAAGGGTTCAAGCTGCTGACCCTATCAGGTATGGACATTCTTGAGAGTGTAGTGGTCGTTAAAACAGATTTAAACCATTGCATTTAGAACATTCTTAATTATTTTTGGGTGGTATTTAATACTTTAACTGTAATTCCCCTTTTTTCAATCAAAATATTCGAAATTACCACCAAAAATACTGAATTGCACACTAAATTTGCTCATCAAATAAATGAATTATACTATACTGCTAGATCTTTAAAGCTTAACTGTTTTACTGAATAACTATCTGTTAACTAAAAGTAAATCTAATAATTCTTCGAGTGCAACAAAATATTTAAGTTTTAAGGGAGGGGGGGAAACGAAACAAAGTCGACGGAGCCCCGCTGCGCAGGGCTCCTATTTCTGTCTGCAGGGTCTAAAGTAACCTAACATGAAGGAGATGACGGGAGCTGAGTTCGCTCGCTTTGCTCGCTCACTTCAGCTCCCGTCATCTCCTTCGAACCTAACCTATCCGTGTCGGGGTGCCCTAAGCTCCCGAGCTCGCTTCGCTCGCTCTTGGACTAATTCACATTTATTTTATATTTAATTGAATAATTTGTGTGCAAATCAGTATTTTTGTTTTACGGTGAGTAATATTGTTTTGCAGTAGGTTATTAGTGAAGATATTTTGTTTGCTTAAATTTCTAAATAGAGGTGCAGTTAAAAATTCCCCATTATTTTTGTACAAAGGACAAAAAATAAAATAAATATTTTTGCAAAAGGGAGTTTAGCTCTGGATTCAGTTTTCTACTATCAAACTTTTGAGTGATGGAGAGTTTGTAAAAGAGAGTAGAAGTAGTCAGGTGTAAAAAATAAAACTAAAACAGAAGGAATAAAAAAATATATTTATACTACGTTCATAACAATACCCAATATAAACAGTTAAGCTGATTGATTATTGACCCATCCATTTGAAAACTTCAAAATATTAGAGTTTTCTTAAAATATACCACTCATCTCATGGTGAATTTAAGACGCATCAAAAATATTAAAACTGTGTCATTACAGGCATCTGGTCACGCATCTACTATACCCATTTTGTTCATTGCAATAGGTAGAATATTAATTGAAAAAAAAGTGATAATGCAGAAATTGGAATTAACTGACGTCCCGCATTGTTTACTTATAGAAGGAAGCGCAAAATAATATTTGATAAAAAAACAAATAGTATAGAGTTTATTCTGAATTCAAAGAAAAATGCTAATTATCAAGACGTTGAGTAAATATTCAATCTGCAAATATCATTGAAATGACAGCGAGATGGGTGAACTGATTGCCACTGACTTTATCTTTATATTATATTAGTCTATAGCCCTCGATTAAATAAGACAGTCGTCTTATTTAATCCAGGTTTCAATTTTGTTGATTGTACAAATAATTATATTGTGTCATTGCAAAATTAATTATCTTTAACTGGACATTTAAATGGAAGTGCCGTGACACTGAGATTCACGCCACTATATTTATTTGTTATTTATTATATACTTATTGTACACCACAAAACATGTACAGGACAAACATTCACAAAAACAAGTATACAATGGGCGGTCTTATCGCACAGGGCAATCTCTTACAGACAACCTTTGGATGGACTGTGCGATAGGAGAAGAATTTAGGGTTGTCAGTGTACAAAAATTACACACTTAAATAATATAACTTACACATAATAACCTACAATACATACATTCAGTATTATATAATATACTAATACATATAAAATATATAACAGAGAAAGGAGAAGAATAAAAATTATAGTGACAGGTAGTGCTCTTTTACCTTTTTCTTAAACGTTGGCAACGTTTGAGCACGTCTAATTTCAATTGGTAATACATTCCACAACCGAGCCGCTTGAATCGTGAAAGATTTGTCAAAAAAGGAAGTGGATTGCATACGAATATTTAATTTTTAATTTTTCGATGATCTCAAGGATCTAGAATGGGTGTCACAGAGGAACTGAAAGCGTTCTTTGAGATAAAAAGGAGTAAAAGGATTAAATAGCACGTTATAAAGCAAATAAAGTATGTGGGCATTCCGGCGAAGGCGAATAGGAAGCCATTTGAGCTTAGTACGAAATTCAGAAACATGATCATACTTGCGCAAGTCAAATATGAATCTGATAAAGAGATTTTGAAGTCGCTCAAGCTTCAGCCACTGTAACGGCTAGGTCCTGCGCTAGGTAAGCTGCGCAGGCCGCTAACTGGTAGTTAGAAGGAAGTTAGAGAAAACAGCTTGACAAGTTAATACATATAATTTAGATACTAGGATCCTATAGCTAGGTCGTGGGTTTAAAGCGTCACTCAGTTCTGTAAAGATAACCACACGCGGTTAAAAGATAAGTGGGTTACCGTCCCTTGGCAGCACGTGGTAGACGCGGGGACCTGTCAGCACAGGCTCAGCGATAGGTCACAGGAATTGTAGCAGCTAGGGGTACGCAGAGTAGGCTGCGCAGGCACCGACTCGTGCGACGGCAGGCCGCAGGTAGGCAGGGCAAAACCCGGGCAGCGTGCGTAGGCAGCGCACCGGCACAGCTGTAGGCCGGACGGTAACGGCTAGGGGTGCACAGGGTAGACTGCGCAGGCCGTTACGTCCTTGAGTACGAGTAGTCGCACGGCGGTAAGCTGCAGGTAAGCAGGGCAAGACCCTGGCAGCGTGCGCCGGCAGCGTGCAGGTAGATAGCAGCGTGCAGCAGTAGGCAAAGGCTCAAGCCCTCAGCCCGTACGAAGAGGCCCTAAATCGGGGCACACAGAGTCGTGAGGATCGAAAGATAGTTTTCTCAGCTAAGCCGTAAATATATAAAAGTATATATATACAATAATAAAACACAGAATTTACACTTACAGTTTTTGAGTATTTAAAGCAGGACGCCTGAATCTATTAGAGAACACACGATGAGCAATAGCGATCTCTGTACTTTTCTTTACACCTATGCATGTCTCTTTTACAAATATATAGTTTGAGTATGAGTTCCTCATTTAACGTCAAATGGACGAAATAGGTTTATGGTCAAACGTAAACGAGTACTCGTCATTAAAATGATCTAAGGTATGCCTGACCATTAAGCGAATTTAATTAATTGAATTACGCGAAACAAAAGAACGTATGGCATATGGTTGGCTACATCGTAAGCGGGTGATGCCAGGTTAGAAGGCTAGATCCTAGGCGAGTTATGTCAATTTAGTTTAGATTCAAGGCGGGACATGTTGTGTAATAGTGCCTATTTCATGTAGAATGAGTTTAATGAAAGCTAAACTCAATATCTTATCTTATCTTATCTTGTGGAGGGGCTGAGAAATAACTCGGACACTTCCTCCCATGAGATCTATTGTGTTCCCCTAGATAACTTACTCCTCTCCAATCCCACAAGTCCCTGGCGCGACATTTTGCGAAAGAGACATTCTGCGAAAGAGACATTCTGCGAAAGAGACATTTTACGAAAGAGACATTCTGCGAAAGAGACGTTTTACGACCAGGGGACATTTTGCGAAAGAGACGTTTTGCGCCTGAGCCGTATGTACTTATGTACCTAAATATTGTATTTTTTTTTTTTTTTTTAATAGTAAGTATAGAGTTTCTTGTTCATTCTTCTCCATAACAAGCTACTTTCCGAATGCACGGTAGAATCAACTTTTATTCCATGTAAATTTAAATTGTGACATTCAAAAGTGCCGCTTGGTGGCCCAGTTGAAATAAATATCTTTTGTCTTTTATCTTCTATGTGGTCATATTGAATGGCTGCATGCAAACGAGTAAATGTAATAATCTTGCACTTGGAGAAATTAAATTCCAAGTGATTGACTTCACTCCATTTTACCACCATATCGATATCCCTCTGCAACGCCTCACAGTCTTGTACGCTGTTGATGCCCAAGAATAGCTTCAGGTCATCAGCAAACATTAGACACTTTGCCGTCCTGACGATCTTCGGTAGGTCATTAGCCATAATAATAAATTCTGGTGGCCCGAGAGTACTACCTTGGCTCACACCAGAGCAAGTTACAAATGTGCCAGATTTATGCCCACAAAGTTGGACATACTGTTGACGGTCAGCAAAATAGCTGGAAAAGAGTTGAATCAGCTTGGAGGTAAATCCTATCGCAGATAATTTTCTTAATAAGACGTCGTTTTGGATCCAATTAAATGCATTTTTAAGTCGTAATAGGCTACGTCAACCTGCCTATTTTTATCAATCTCTTTGACAGCATAGTCCACAAAGTTAATGTGATTAGTAACGGTTGATTTACTGGTTCTAAAACCATGCTGGTGTTCGGCTAGTTGCACTTATATACATACATTGCAAATTAAAAAAAAAAAAATCTTTTAAAAGAAATCCTATCATTAATGCATTCCAATAAATTAAATCACAATTTTCCATAAGTAAAAATTAAATTATAATCAACCCGCGCAAAATAAGTAAAGTTGTCAAAATTAATAAAAAAATAAAAAGAAATATAAAAAATTACAATATTTAAATTCAAATGTCAAAACTAAAATTTAACTATTTGTATAATATACTGACATTATTATTTATTTATTAAACAATTATTTTAATGTTCGATTGACTTCAGTACATTTTCTATTGGAAAATGCTGTAGTCGAATTCTGTTTTGTTGTTTAAAATTAAACCACACTATTGCGTCATACTAGTACGGTTATTCCGAATTGTTATCTAGAAAAATGTGGGTTTCTCGTTACTACGTGGTGGCTTTCATTGTGCCACCAAATTCTGACATCGATAAGTACGCTTGTGTGCCAGATTCATGGTTAAGATTGTATGACAAGCAAAGTTCAAAAGCAGTTGTTGCTTATCCAGAAGGAAATCTGGCAAATATAAAAAGACTCGCTAGAAAAAACAAAAGTGATGCAAAAAGCTGGAAGACGTACATGGCTTTCGTTAAATATTCCTCACGTAAGTGTTATACGAATTTTTTTAACTAAGTAGTCGTTAGGGTCACGACCGGGTAAGAGAGACAAGTAATGTTGATAACTTGTCTTGCAGTTTGTAGCAGGATGACGTCATTACGAGCTTGTATTAACTCAGTGATTATAAACGTAGGTCGTGGTTGTTCTTACGTTCCGCAACAATGACATAAAATACTTTTTTGCTTACAGATTACTTCGATGATGCGACGAATTATATCAGGCTTCAGAAAAGACCTGCGGTTCCCATATCCGTTATAAGAGAATCAACAAACCGAAGTGAGTGTTCGAAGACTCCTTAAATTTACGTCTCATACTTCCTAAAACCTTTTATTAATCATGAACTATCAATTTCAGCAAGGACTCCAGAAGATCTATCAAATCAGATGCTGAATAGATCTCAGCTGACTTCAGACAATGACAGCCTTTTTATAAACAACAGAGCTCATAAACGAGCTTCGCCTGTAGATTATGATAGAGTGGCTCCTATTAAACTGATCCGAATTGAAGAGATGATAGAACCTGTTGCAGAAGCAGCTAAACACTCTGCATCAAACGGACGATTTTCGGTGCATGACGACCTTTTGAATGAATGTTTGGAAACATCAACGGCTTTGGAAGGATTCTCTGAGGAAGTTGCCGAAGATACTAGTTCGAGAACGTTAATTGGCTACCATCATGTTCGAGGCCTTTCGCAGACATCCAATCATTACAACACAGTCACAGCGGAGTATGACTGCTTTCTTATGATGCTTAATCATCTTTTCAGTAACATGATAGAACACTTCCTGAGATTTGCTTCAGAGGTAGAACAGTACAGAAAGATTAATACTGAAAACGTTGACAAATTCTGTGAATTCGCCGCGTTGATGACCGACTATAGGGAATGGACGCATCTCACTGCATCCGGGTTGAACGAAGCATGGAAGATTAATGGCTTGACTGCAGAGATAAGAAATAAAGTCTTGTCTATGGAAGTTAATAGTGATGATACCAGTAAAGCGCTAAAACCGAAAGTCGCAAAGTTTACTCTACCTCCAGACTACGATCCAAATGACTCACAGTGGACCTTGAGGTATCGCAATTCAGGACCAGGACTGATGGAACTCCTACCTTCCAGTGGTTTCTACGTCAACATTGCAAGACTCGATCAGTGCCATATACATGCTAAGGATTGCAAGTCGTTAGCACGGTTCTTAATGGTGGAAGTTTTCTCAGACAGTGCTCTAAAAGTGTGCTCACTGACTGGTGCAAGAGCCACTTGTTTTGACTGCATCGAGACAGACGTCAAACCCGGATTAGACAAAGATGCGAGGAACATTTTAATAAGATACATAGAGATCTACGGACGCGAGGAGAGTTGGTTAACAGAAGAACCTCAGTCTATTATCAATTGTATGCGGAACAAGCTGTATAGTTATAGGCTTAAAAATAGAAACAATGTTTAAGTTACATTCTGTAGACAACCTAAGCTATCTTTCGTCTATTTACCGTAGTTATTGATAGTGGCGTAATTAATCGTTAATGGGCTACGTGCATTAAATAATTCTCGAAAATACGGCGGATAATTCCGAATAAAATTAAGATAAAGTAGCTTAGAAACTGTAGACACAGAAGCTTTTATGAGTTGTAATTGCCTTTTTTTATGTATAGTAGGTTAAGTAAAGTTAGAACCTGTATATCTAGTTGTTGGTAACCGAAGCCATACGGCATACGTCATGCACCACAAGTTTAAATGACATTAAGTGCCGTATGCCGCAAATGCAATTAATTACGGTTAAGAATCTATATTTCTCAAAAGAATTACAATGGCATTTACTTACATGAGAAACTTACATATCTAAATAATTTAAGTTATGTTGAGCGTACTTACAGGATAACAAAAGTAACATAGCATAATGTTTACAGTTAGATTGGTCAAATAGTTAATCTTTACATAATTTCAAAATAAGGTATCCAAACATTCAATTACTAAATTTGACCCAAACAAAAAACAAACAAAACCGTTTAAAAACAAAACACTTGCAAAACAAAATCAAAATTACAAAAGCTTTAGTAGGTAGAAGTATATAAGTACAAAGAATTAGTGAACAGTTGACAAGAAGCGCCTTATATATATGTTGACGCTGAGCATAATGGAACTTTTTCTGTGGGTTATTGTTTTTGCTGAGTAATGTATCGTTTAAGTAGTTTTTTAAATAATCGTAGTGATTTACACTCTTTAATATGTTTTGGCAGTTTATTAAACATTTGTGCACCTTCGTGTGTTAAGGTTTTTTTTCCGTGCGTAGTTCGGATAAAAGGCAGGTAAATGTCTTGAGCACTTCTGAGGCATTTTTTATGTATTGTATAGTTTTTGGTAAATTTTATTTGTGTATGTATAGTGTTATTTATAATTTTAAATATTAATACACATGTGTTATATCTGTAGTTCTGAGTGATGTTTAGTAGTTTGGTATCTTTATATAAATTAGTGGTCGGTGTTAAGTAGTCATAATTAAATAGAGTTTTGATTATTTTGTTTTGTGTTGTCTGAATATTTTGAAGGTTAGTTTTCGCGGTCGAGCCCCACACTTCGATCAAATAATCTAAGTGTGGTTTGACGAGAGAGTTGTAAATAACATATCGTACTTTTCGTGGTAGACAGCCGGTAATGCGTCGTAACAAACCTGAAAGTGACGCGATTTTAGAGCGCAGCTTACTAAGGTGTGGTTTCCATGTTAAATGTTCATCAAGTAAGAGTCCTAGGTACTTTTCTGTATTATTTTGGTTTATGGTTTTACCGTCTATAATAAGAGATTTGTGGATTTTAACTTTTTTATTTTTAGCTTTGAAAATAATGTAATTTGTTTTTGATGTGTTTATAGTTAGTAAGTTACATTGGAACCAGACATTCAATAAGTCAAGATCTTTTTGTGCTTCTTCAATAACAACGTCAATGGAAAGCCCAAAGTAAAATAAACAGGTATCATCAGCATATAAGGTGATTTCTCCTTTAAGGTCAAGTTCGTAGATGTTATTTATGTATACAATGAACAATAGTGGCCCCAGAATGGATCCTTGCGGAACTCCGCAAGTGATCGGCCCCTGATGACTTTGAGAAGTACCTATTTTTACGACCTGAAATCTGTTTGTTAGGTATGACTTGAACATGGAGTAAGCCTTTCCGTTGATTCCTATGCTATTTAATTTCTCCAATAGCAGTTCGTGACTCACTGTATCGAAAGCTTTTTTCAAGTCTTTGAAAACACCTAATGACTATTCCACTTTTAAGGTTTGTTACCAAATCAATGGTAGCAGAAAGTGTGTTAGATCTTTTCCGGAAACCGTATTGCTTTTTATTAAGAAAGTCTATTTTGTTCAAAAAGGTATCGAGCCGATTGTAAAGTACTTTCTCAAATATTTTTGAGATCACTGGTAATACTGATATTGGACGATAATTATTAGGATCATCTTTGTTGCCAGCTTTGAAAATAGCCGTTACTTTAGCGAGTTTTAGCGTATCACGAAAAGTACCTTCTTCAATACATTTGTTTTTGCTTTTTGTCAAATCTTTAACCAATAAAGGTGCAATACACTTTATACTTTTAGTGCTTACACCATCAATACCCGTATTTGTATTAGTATTTAAGTTGTCTATAATAGTGTTAATCTCTTTGACATTAGTAGGTTGAAGAATGGATAACTCCTCGATATTATTATGTTTAGTGTTTGCTAGAGTATAAGTTCTGTTGTTGTGATATTTTTGAGGGATTTTTTGGGCTAGCTGAG
Source organism: Orthosia gothica (assembly GCA_949775005.1). Taxonomy (NCBI): domain Eukaryota; kingdom Metazoa; phylum Arthropoda; class Insecta; order Lepidoptera; family Noctuidae; genus Orthosia; species Orthosia gothica. The sequence goes on along the minus strand of OX459034.1, from coordinate 45,814,637 downwards.
TGCCTATAGTCGAAAAGAACTTGTTTAAACATTCCCAGATTTGCTGTTCATCGGTAACTACTTTACCATCTATATTTAATTTAGATACACCATCGGTCTGCTTAATTTTATTGTTAGATAAGTTATTTATGAGTTTCCACATTTTCAATGGCTTTTTTGAACAATTATGGAATGATTTTAAGTAATATTGTTTTTTTGTGTCAGAGATAGTTTTCATTGTTTGGTTTCTTGAAGTGATAAATTCAGTTATTAAGTTGTTCGTTAGGTTGTTTTTTTAATTTATTCCATAGTTTATTTCGTTGCTCTATAGCTTGTATCACTTTTGGTTTAATCCAATCATCTTTTGGCGAGTACAAACGCCTAGTTTTAGTAACTTGACTTGTTCGTATACAATCTAGTAGGGTTTTTTCTAATTCCTCGTAGGTATTTGCAGTAGTCATGCTTGTGGTATCTTTAAAAGTGTTAAATAATTTACTATATTCGATTGCCTTGTATTTTATTGTTTTAACGGGTTTGTGTACTTGATTTTGAACTTCAAAATAAATTTGCCTATGATCAGACATTGGGGTATCTATAATAGCAAAGTGAAATCTGTTTTCTTGCAAAGTAGAACACACATGATCTAGAAGTGTTTTTGTTGTAGGAGTTTCACGCGTGCAATATTCTTCTTCTATTTTGTTCATTATTTTAAAACCGTTTTCACGGATTACTTGCCTGTATTCTTTAATGGAAGGTTCCGAGCTAAGTAGATTTAAATTAAAATCTCAAAACACGATGGATCTCTTCTTTCTTTGGAGTTGCGATGAGTAGTTGTCTATGAAGTCTTTAGCGTTAGTACGGGGTGGCTTGTATATTGCACCAATATCCAGGCAAAATTTGCTGATGTGTACCCAGAGAAAATGATTCTCATTCAAGTAGTGCTCTTCAATTAAACAATGTTTAAAACTATTGTGTATAAAAATTGACACTCCACCTCCTCTTGAATATGGTCTGATACTATAGTAGTGTGTGTACCCAGTTAATTGGAACTGTTCAGCTTCGGCCTTCGATTTAAGCCATGTTTCTGATAGTACTATAATATGAAGAAAGTTCTGAAAAGAATCAACCACGCACGCCAGCTCATCAAATTTTCCCGGTTTAACTATAGATCGGACATTAGCATACAGGCATCTTAATGCTTTTTTAGTAGTAACGATATCTTTGTGGTTGTGTGTTATCTGGTAGCTTACGTTATCAGCTTTTACGATAGGGTGGAGTTTAGGTTGCTGGTCGGTTTCGAGTTTTTTGGAGTCGTTTTCATAACAATTTTTGGAGTGCCTTTCACGTATTTTATTTTGATGTTGCTTTCACCATTCTGAATCCTTTGTTCTAGTTCTTCTTTTAATTTTTTCAAGTAGTTTTGTTGTTGCGATGTTTGGTCTGAGTAAATCTTTATAGTATCGGATACAAAAGTTCCCTTATTCTGCAGTACACATCTAGCTCCCTCTTCGTGAGTGAAGCAGACTTTGATAGGACGGCAATTATCGGAGTTGTACCTTCCTAGACGAAACGTCTTGACTGGTTTTGGGCAATCTTTAAAAATTGTTTGTATAATTTTTGATACTTCACTCATGTCAGAATTACGCCGCTCCAAAATACCTTCAATGTTTGGTTCGAGAATGCCAGCTATAATAATGTTTTTGCTTCTTAGGTTTCGCTCTTGAAGTTCAATTAAGACACTTTCAAATTTCATTAATTGGTCCAAACAATTATTTTGCGTGCTTAATTTTAGCAATTTTACATCTTTTTCAAGAAACAAGATCTTTTCTTGAGTTATTTTAGATGTTTTGGACAAGTTCACTAGATCCGATTTTATTACGGTTTGTTCAGATATAATGTTTTCAGTTGTTTTCTTTATATCACAAATTTGTGAATTTATTGATGATATATCATCGCCTATTTGTTGCATATTTACCTCCTGATTGCTGGTGAAAGTTTTCAACAAGGTCATCATTTGATCCATTTGTTTTCGCAGTTCTGCAATTTCCATTTGGGTGTTATCTTGTTCCTCGGGCTCCCTCTTTTTATAATTACGACGTAATTACTCTGTTAGATATAAGCTTATTGTATCCTTACGCACAATGGATATCATTTAAAATAATAACGGACACAGATTCTATTTACAAAGCTTAATTGATGAAGTTTATTATATATTTCTTTTAATGTTTTGTCAAATTAGAAAGGCTAGATAAGCTCATAATTTTAGATATATATTATTTACGAAAGTACAAGGACTAATTATTAATCAGTGATTAACTAAAGCGATACACGTGTCTTAATTAGATGGTATATATGTGATTCAATAAGTTCGATACGAACAACACTGTGGAAGAGTATTGGTAGGTAGGTTTGCTTAAGGAATTTGGGTAATTATAATTAAGTTTACATTGCGTACTGTATTGTTATTGTGTGATTCTCAATTCACTATTAATTTTTAAATCCTAAAGCTATTTCAATTATGAATAAAACTGCTGATCAGTGCTTAAAGCTATAAGACGTCATCGATAGCATTTGCTAACAGCGACATCTATAGGACAAAAGCTCAATCTTCTTTGTTTGGAGAGTAGTCAAAATTTTTCTAAGTCCCTGATTTTCTAGTTCGCGACGTTTCCTTGATAAACTTGAGTTATGTCAGTCACCCAGTCACGCTTTAACTTCAAACTCAAACAAAAAACGGGCAAGACGTGAATATTTAGCCAAAATTTGCTGTGCACTGCTTTTCCAACAGTTTGAAAAATCCTTCATATTTCTTTTTGAGTTTTTAGATATTTACCGCGCCACGCTTTATACATACAAATTGGGTCGAATATCTAGTTCTGTATCTATTCGGTAGTTTCACATTTCATCAAAGGATTTTACAATGAGAAACCTACGCGTGTTTTCTATGCGTCGAACAGGGTATTACACATTTTTTTGTCCGAAGCCGCACTTTAATCAATTTCTTTGTGCGTTTCATATAAAGTAGGTACCTATCCAGAAGCTTTGGAAAAAATGTGATAACGTTTTTTTTTCAATTTGGTTGATTACTTTACCAGATGAAGCTTATAGAGGATATGCTCCAGGCAAAATTTCGTATTTTCATTTTCTGTTTGCATAGAGTAGAACAGTAGGTATGTCACTTAGTACAAATTAATTTCTACACACAACCTCACGTCTATATTCCCCGGTGGGTTGGTCAGAGTAACACTTAAGTACGCCCACATTTCGCCACTTATGTTTAAGTCCTAAAATAGGGGGCGAGCCTATTGCCATCAATAGGGTAAAAATCCAGATTGTGCTACTGACAAATTCCAATTAATGCAAAATCCCAATTACACTTTGCCCGACCCGTGAATCGAATCCAAGAGTTCATGCTTAGCAGTAACGCTTGCGGCCTCTAGACAACGAGTCAGTTTGAAGAATGCCATCGTCGCCAACATTTTAGAACGTAACATATAGTTAAAATCCATTACAAAAAAGGCATATTTCCAAGGGAAACAAAAAAAAATCTTATAACTGTGGGATGCGGAATGTAAGAGTAAGCGAAAGGGATGAATGTATTGGGAGTGAGGAAGAGAGGGAATATGATTAAAGATGGTGTAGACGCTAAGATGACGAAGATGTTTGCTAGAACTTTTGTTTTAAATTAATTAAGTTGGTGGATTATTCAGTTGTTTCACTCTGACCTCCCTTTTCACACAAATGCTTTTTGTGGGAAAAGGGGTATTTATATCTTAAAAAGCTACATTTTTAAGGCCGTACCCTGACCAAAAAATTAGCATGCGATATGAGCATTCCTATTGGCCTAGCGGCACTGGTGGCGCATGAATTACAGTAGTGAATATTTAAGAATACAATCTTTATAAAATCGAATAAAGGTCTTTTGAAAAAAAAACTTACAATATGTTCGTTATCAAATTGTCTATCCATTAGTGTTAGTACAAAAAATAATTAATGAATACTTTACGAGGAGATGCATGCTATCAATAATTATTTCTCATTTGTATGGTTTTGTTGGAAGGCGATTAGTGAAACATATACTCTTAAAAAAAAGTATACTAACATTTTAGAATCTAAGTAGGAATTTAATAAAAAAAATATTAATTTATATTTCTTTTTAAATAAAAAGTAGATAGCTCTTAAAACTGCACAAAAATGACTAGCGCGGTGTTTTGCTCGGGGAGGCGCCTTAAACGAAATCACTGACTACCTGGATACATTATGTATACTATCACATAAATATTGTATACAAACAGGTTTTGGCTTTCTTTATTTATACTTCTTTCTAGGCAAGCGTGCTTCAACGTCGACCACCCCATTGCTTACCATCAGGTGAGATAGTGGTCAAGCGCGAGCCTATAGATTATGTAAAAATAAATATTCTATGTATAGTAAATTAAACAGTTATTTAGGATTAAATATCCGAGTCTAATCGGGTCGAGTGGGCACGTACCCTCCTAAGTCACGCACACTAAGGAGGGTCCATCGTCACAATATTATATTATAAATCTTTATTTCTCCATAAATGCATTACATTATTTTGATCCAAAAATGGCTTAAGCTAGTGTTCCAGAGAGAAAAATCCTGATTTCTAAACTGTGTTTATGTACCTGTATCGTAGTAGCTACATACTACTCTAGAATCACACTGTAACAAGAAAAGGACACGCGTCTCTCATAAAGGCTCCGTGTATAGGGATACTTAGTCTGAAGCTATAATAGTATGCTTGAAGAGCTCCGTTACCTAAATCTGTACGTGCGACGGGATCCACTGTAAAATTACCGAGCTTAAGTTCTGAACAAACCTGATTATAATAATAATAATTAATAATAATTATTAATAATTCTGTGGCCTGACTTGTCAAGCGTGACAACTGAAAATTTTTCATTCCTTATATTTATGAATTTAATTCTATGAAATCATTGTAATTTCCACATAAGATCCGAATAAAAACAATTCCAACAATGTATTACCCGTATGTGTATAAAAAAACAAGAAGGAGAACCCAGTAACAATTTTTCAAAATGAAGCAAACTACACAATGACAACTTAAGCAGAAATGCTGACAAGAAGCCAGGCCCGAACCAAAAACACACGCCTACCACCTCCGGCCTCGTCGCCCAGCTCCGCCTCGCCGCCGCCGGCAACCAGCCCCACCGTGAGTGCTGTGACACCGGCAGTGGCAGTTGCGTCGAGGCCTACCGGTCTCTGATAGGGTCCCAGCACCCGGCGGAAGTGTGCAGCGCATGAGATGGACACAATCCATCAATGAAAATGTCATGCGCGCATACTTTGGGGCTACAGAGGGAGGAAACAACCTGACCGCGTACCGTGTCCGGATGCTCTCTTTGTTTCAGGTGCTTGAGCCAGCCGTCAACGTTTCAGCCCAACGACTGTCGGATCAGGTGCGGGTCATCCAGCGTAATCGTATGTTAGATGATACTGTACTTGATCGCCTCCGAACTGAAATGGGTAACCGTGTCACTGCACCATCGTCACAGGCTGTGGTGCCACCACAGTCCAACCACACTCCCAGCCACGCTGATGAGGAGAGTAGTGACAGGATTACACACGTAAGTACCCAGTGCAGTGAGGAATTAAGGAGTGCTTTGGAGTGTGCTATTCGGGAGTATCGCTACATGCCACCCGAACTTAGGCCACGATTACCTCGTTTGCCAATGCATAACCAAAAATAGGGCGCTGGTGGCTGTTATGGATTCGCAGTTGTCAAACTATTTTGATGACTGCGAAGACCTCACTGATACACATTCGATCATGTACTGCGCGGCTGTAGCGGCATGTCGTGTAGCTCACGGCAAATTTGTAGATGACAGAGCTACACGACCGAAACCAGCCGTACCGGCTTGGCAGTGCAGGATCGAACGTCGTATTGGTGGGGCCAGAGCACTCATCGGCAAACTAATTTGTTTCAGGGAGGGCAATAATCGCCCAAGAGTGATGCGCTTTGTGAGACGGGCATTTTCGGGGACTGATGTCAGCCCCCGAGACTATATATCCCGTGTCACAGAGCGCATCGACTTCCTGAAACAAAAAGTGTTTGCATGGGCAAACCGTATTCGTAGGTATAGGCGGAGAGTGGAGCGATACACCCAGAATCGTACGTTCCAAAGTAATGAAAGGTGGGTTTTTCGGGCTTGGGAGCGACCCAACCAAGGTGTGACTGATACGCGCCTGCCGGATGATGATACCATGTGTTCATTCTGGCGCAGCATCTGGTCGGTACCTGTCAGTCACACCGAAGGTGAATGGACTCGGGAGGTCAAACGAGCGTGCGATGCAATACAAGAAATGGGGGCTATCACGATCAGCCCCCAAGATGTAGCCCGTGCAGTCCATCCGTTGCCAAACTGGAAATCTCCAGGACCAGACGGGCTGCACAACTTCTGGATAAAGTGGCTACAAAGGTCGCACGCTCGTTTGGCATTTCAGTACCAGGCAGCTTTAGAGTCTGGTTCGCTACCCAAGTTCCTTACAACAGGAATAACCCACCTGCTCCACAAGTCTGGTAGCACCGCGGAACCCAAAAATTATAGACCTATTACATGTTTACCAACGGTCTATAAGGTTCTTACATCCATTTAGAGAGTTAAAATTAATAAACACGTCGACGATAACTCGATCATGTCGGTCTCTCAGAATGGATGTAGGAACGGGTCCCGCGGTACTAAGGAGCTACTCCTTTTAGATATGGCCATTAGCCAACAGGTTCGGCGTTCCCGAAAGCATCTGTCGACATGTTGGATAGATTATAAGAAGGCCTATGACTCGGTGCCTCATACATGGTTCATGAGGGTGCTAGAATTGTATAAAATAGATACAACTCTACGCACCTTCCTGATGTCGTGTATGGGGCAGTGGAACACAGTCCTTCGCTTTCCAGGATGTCGAAATATCCAGAGGAATAGCGAACCTGTAAGGATCGAGCGAGGTATATTTCAGGGCGATAACTTGAGTCCACTTTGGTTTTGCCTAGCCCTGAATCCTCTAAGCATGCTGCTGGAAAATTCAGAACTAGGCTATCGGTTGAAGAGAGGTGGTCAGGTTATATCTCACCTCCTTTACATGGATGACCTGAAGCTCTTTGCTCCCAGCAATCTTCAGTTGATGGAGCTACTGAAGGTAACTGAAACTTTTAGTAGTGCCATCATGATGGAGTTTGGTGTGGACAAATGTGCAGTCATGCTTGTAAAGCGAGGGGAGATTTTGGAATCCGTGGGAATTCAACTCGCGGATTCCATAAGCCTGAGATCCCTCTCTCCAAACGAAACCTATAAGTATTTGGGTATGTCGGAAGCGTTAGGTATCAGCACTACTGACATGAAGCAATCGTTGAGGGAACGCTTCTTTGGCCGCCTGAAGAAGGTACTCAATAGCCTTCTTTCGGGCGGAAACAAGGTGCGCGCCTTCAACGGTTGGGTAATGCCGGTATTGATGTACTCTTTCGGCATACTCAAATGGACTCAAACGGAACTTGACGCCCTGGATAGGCGGGTCCGTACATTGCTGACTGCAAATCGAATGCATCACCCACGATCGTCGGTCATGAGATTGTATATCCCGCGGAAGTGTGGCGGCCGAGGCTTTTTAAATGCCAAAAACCTCCACAACCGCGAGATATGCAATCTCAGAGAATATTTTCTAAACACAGACGTGGGTATGCATCGAGATGTAGTAGCAGAGGACAAGGGACTCACCCCGCTCTCCTTGGCGAATGAGAACTGGACCACTGAACCGCTTAGGACTTTGAGGCCTACCGGTCTCTGATAGGGTCCCAGCACCCGGCGGAAGTGTGCAGCGCATGAGATGGACACAATCCATCAATGAAAATGTCATGCGCGCATACTTTGGAGCTACAGAGGGAGGAAACAACCTGACCGCGTACCGTGTCCGGATGCTCTCTTTGTTTCAGGTCCTTGAACCAGCCGTGAACGTTTCGGCCCAACGACTGTCGGATCAGGTGCGGGTCATCCAGCGTAATCGTATGTTGGATGATACTGTACTTGATCGCTCTGAACTGAAATGGGTAACCGTGTCACTGCACCATCATCGCAGGCTGTGGTGCCACCACAGTCCAACCACACTCCCAGCCACGCTGATGAGGAGAGTAGTGACAGGATTACACACGCAAGTACTCAGTGCAGTGAGGAATTAAGGAGTGCTTTGGAGTGTGCTATTCGGGAATATCGCTACATGCCTCCCAAACTTAGGCCACGATTGCCTCGTATGCCCATGCATAACAAAAATAGGGCGTTGGTGGCTGTTCTGGATTCGCAGTTGTCAAACTACTTTGATGACTGCGAAGACCTCACTGATACACATTCGATCATGTACTGCGTGGCTGTAGCGGCATGTCGTGTAGCCCATGTCAAATTTGCAGATGACAATGCTACACGACCGACGCCAGCCGTACCAGCTTGGCAGTGCAGGATCGAACGTCGTATTGGTGGGGCCAGAGCACTCATCGGCAAACTAATTTGTTCTCGTCTAGCTAACGAAGAGTACTTGCATAGGCACAACCTTGTAGCCAGGATTATCCATCAGCAACTTGCTCTGAAATACACTCTTGTGGCATCGGAGGTGCCATACTACAGGTATGTGCCCGACCCAGTTCTCGAGAATGGCAATATCACATTGTACTGGGATCGGTCCATCATCACTGACAGGACGATTATCGCTAATAAGCCTGATATAGTGGTGGTGGACCGAATCGAGAGGCGTGCAATGATTGTTGACATTACCGTCCCGCATGACGGGAACCTCGTAAAAGCCGAGAAAGATAAGCAAATCCAGTATCTTGACTTGGCTCGCGAGGTTGTCGACATGTGGGATGTAGACACAGCGATCATTGTACCGATAGTCGTGTCGGCCAATGGCTTAATAGCCACGAGCCTCGACCAACATCTTAGGAGGCTCTCGTTAGGCAGCTGGGTCAAGGGCCTGATCCAGAAAGCAGTATTGCTGGACACGGCTCGTATTGTTAGGAGGTTCCTCTCTCTGGAGCCCTGATCGCCGATAGCTTGGACCCTATTCCCGATACCGGTGGGCCTCTATTTTTTATATTTTTAAATATTTTTCTTTTTTGTATGTGTTTTTTAAAAATATTTAAAAATGTATAAAATAAGAAATTAAATTAAATAAAGGAAATAATAATCTGTGGCTCGACTTGACAGACAGTTGCCAAATTTTTCTCTTATAAATTTCTTCCAAAATAAATATTTGTAACTATCTAAATTATACAAAACAAAATGAAATCCAAGAAAAAAAAAAAAAAAAAACAGTAAAATCACCAAAACTATGACCGATTAATAAATTAAACAATAAGAAACGTGAGAAATGAAGACGACGGCGACGTCATGTTAACGAGAGCTGCCGCCGCTAAAGCACGCCTACCACCTCCGGCCTCGTCGCCCAGCTCCGCCTCGCCGCCGCCAGAAACCAGCCCCACTGTGAGTGCTGTGACACCGGCCTTGGCAGTTGCGTCGAGCTCGAGCGACGAGTACTTCTCTCCGCCGACGACACCACCACCTGCGCGTCGACGGGGAGGACGCCGGCCGCCGGACCGCTTAGGACCTCGAGGCTTACCGGTCTCTGATAGGGTCCCAGCACCCGGCGGAAGTGTGCAGCGCATGAGATGGACACAATCCATTAACGAAAATGTCATGCGCGCATACTTTGGGGCTACAGAGGGAGGAAACAACTTGACCGCGTACCGTGTCCGGATGCTCTCTTTGTTCCAGGTGCTTGAGCCAACCGTCAACGTTTCGGCCCAACGACTTTCGGATCAGGTGCGGGTCATCCAGCGTAATCGTATGTTGGATGATACTGTACTTGATCGCCTCCGAACGGAAATGGGTAACCGTGTCACTGTTCCATCGTCGCAGGCTGTGGTGCCACCACAGTCCAACCACGCTGACGAGGAGAGTAGTGACAGGGTTACAAACGTAAGTACCCAGTGTAATGAGCAATTGAGGAGTGCTTTGGAGTGTGCTATTCCGGAGTAACGCTACATGCCACCCGAACTTAGGCCACGATTACCTCGTTTGCCCATGCATAACAAAAATAGGGCGCTGGTGGCTGTTCTGGGTTCGCAGTTGTCAAACTATTTTGATGACTGCGAAGACCTCACTGATACACATTCGATCATGTACTGCGCGGCAGTAGCGGCATGTCGTGTAGCTCACGTCAAATTTGCAGATGACCGAGCTACACGACCGAAACCAGCCGTACCGGCTTGGCAGTGCAGGATCGAACGTCGTATTGGTGGGGCCAGAGCACTCATTGGCAAACTAATTTGTTTCAGGGAGGGCAATAATCGCCCAAGAGTGATGCGCTTTGTGAGACGAGCGTTTTCGGGGACTGATATCAGCCCCCAAGACTACATATCCCATGTCACAGAGCGCATCGACTTCCTGAAACAAAAAGTGTTTGCATGGGCAAACCGTATTCGTAGGTATAGGCGGAGAGTGGAGCGATACACCCAGAATCGTACGTTCCAAAGTAATGAAAGGTGGGTTTATCGGGCTTGGGAGCGACCAGACCAAGGTGTGACTGATACGCGCCTGCCGGATGATGACGCTATGTGTTCATTCTGGCGCAGTATCTGGTCGGTGCCTGTCAGTCTCACCGAAGGTAAATGGACTCGGGAGGTCGAACGAGCGTGCGATCCAATACAAGAAATGGGGGCTATAACGATCAGCCCCCAAAATGTAGCCCGTGCAGTCCGTCCGTTGCCGAACTGGAAATCTCCAGGGCCGGACGGGCTGCACAACTTCTGGATCAAGTGGTTACAAAGGTCGCACGCTCGTTTGGCATCTCAGTACCAGGCAGCCTTGGAGTCTGGTTCGCTACCCAAGTTCCTTACAACAGGAATAACCCACCTGCTCCACAAGTCAGGTAGCACCGCGGAACCCAAAAATTATAGACCTATTACATGTTTACCAACGGTCTATAAGGTTCTAACATCCATTTTGAGAGTTAAAATTAATAAACACGTCGACGATAACTCCATCATGTCGGTCTCTCAGAATGGATGTAGGAACGGGTCTCGCGGTACTAAGGAGCTACTCCTTATAGATATGGACATTAGCCAACAGGTTCGGCGTTCCCGAAAGGATCTGTCGACATGTTGGATAGATTATAAGAAGGCCTATGACTCGGTGCCTCATACATGGCTCATGAGGGTGCTAGAATTGTATCAAATAGATACAACTCTACGCACCTTCCTGATGTCGTGTATGGCGCAGTGGAGCACAGTCCTTCGCTATCCGGGATGTCGAAATATCCAGAGGAATAGCGAACCTGTAAGGATCGAGCGAGGTATATTTCAGGGCGATAACTTGAGTCCACTTTGGTTTTGCCTAGCCCTGAATCCTCTAAGCATGCTGCTGGAGAATTCAGGGCTAGGCTATCGGTTGAAGAGAGGCGGTCAGGTTATATCTCACCTCCTTTACATGGATGACCTGAAGCTCTTTGCCCCCAGCAATCTTCAGCTGATGGAGCTACTGAAGGTAACTGAAACTTTTAGTAACGCCATCAGGATGGAGTTTGGTGTGGACAAATGTGCGGTCATGCATGTAAAGCGAGGAGAGATTGTGGAATCCGTGGGAATTCAACTCGCGGATTCCATAAACCTGAGATCCCTCTCTCCAAACGAAACCTATAAGTATTTGGGTATGTCGGAAGCGTTAGGTATCAGCACTACTGACATGAAGCAATCGTTGAGGGAACGCTTCCTTGGCCGCCTGAAGAAGGTATTCAATAGCCTTCTTTCGGGCGGAAACAAGGTGCGCCTTCAACGGTTGGGTAATGCCGGTATTGATGTACTCTTTCGGCATACTCAAATGGACTCAAACGGAACTTGACGCCCTGGATAGGCGGGTCCGTACACTGCTGACTGCATATCGAATACATCACCCACGATCGTCGGTCATGAGATTGTATATCCCACGGAAGTGTGGAGGCCGAGGCTTTTTAAATGCCAAAAGCCTCCACAACCGCGAGATATGCAATCTCAGGGAATATTTTCTAAACACAGATGTGGGTATGCATCGAGATGTAGTAGCAGTGGACAAGGGACTCACCCCGCTCTCCTTGGCGAATGAGAACTGGCGCAGGCCTGTAGTGCTTGACACTAACGACCGCAGGGAGGTATGGCAAAGTAAGGAGCTTCACCGACGCTTTTTCCGGGCCCTACATGGGTCCGATGTAGACCAATCAGCGTCCGTAGCCTGGCTGCGTTTCGGTGACCTCTTTGGGGAAACCGAAGGTTTTGTCTGTGCAATTATGGATTAAGTTATCATGACGAATAACTACCGGAGATTTATTGTGAAGGATGGCACGGTCGACATCTGTCGGGCATGTCACCGGCCGGGTGAATCGATCCGCCACATTATCTCTGGTTGTTCTCGTCTAGCTAACGAAGAGTACTTGCATAGGCACAACCTTGTAGCCAGGATTATCCATCAGCAACTTGCTCTGAAATACACTCTTGTGGCATCGGAGGTGCCGTACTACAGGCATGTGCCCGACCCAGTTCTCGAGAATGGCAATATCACATTGTACTGGGATCGGTCCATCATCACTGACAGGACTATTGTAGCCAATAAACCTGATATAGTGGTGGTGGACCGAATCGAGAGGCGTGCAATGATTGTTGACATTACCGTCCCTCATGACGGGAACCTCGTGAAAGCCGAGAAAGATAAGGAAATCAAGTATCTTGACTTGGCTCGCGAGGTTGTCAACATGTGGGATGTGGACTCAGCGATCATTGTACCGATTGTCGTGTCGGCCAATGGCTTAATAGCTACGAGCCTCGACCAACATCTTAGGAGGCTCTCGTTAGGCGGCTAGGTCAAGGGCCTGATCCAGAAAGCAGTATTGCTGGACACGGCTCGTATTGTTAGGAGGTTCCTCTCTCTGGAGCCCTGACCGCCGGTAGCTTGGACCCTGTTCCCGATACCGGTGGGCCTCTATTTTCTATATTTTTAAATGTTTTTGTTTTTTAATTTATTTTACAAAAATATTTAAAAATGTACAAGATAAGAAATGTAATGAATAAAGGAGATAATAATAAAATTTATTGAAAAAGGCATTACATCCCAATTTTTTAAATTTAAAAAGTTACAAATTACATCTTTTAGAAATCATTAAAAAAATCATTAAAATAACACTATACATTGTAATAAATTCATTATAAAATTCCATTTAAAATATAAAAATCTCACTAATTAAAAATACATCGTCAATAAAAAAAAAACATTAAAATTATTCGATAGTCACATACCTATATAAAAATATCAATTAAAAACATATAATAATAATAATTTCGAAACGTATATATTTGCACATAAAAGAAGAGAGACAATTAAACCATCTCGGAATACGTAGGTACATACTACACAATGTTTATGTTGTTTTGTTTACGTTAATTGTACGCTTACGAAATCTTCCGAATATAATGCCACTCGGCCAAGAATTTGGACTTAAAAAAGTAGGCAGCTTACTTATCGATACAATAATCTTAAATGAACGGAAACTAGTTTCTTGTCTCTGAGGTAGTATTTGAACATCCATACATTGTTTACCCAATGACAGTATATGCTCTTTAATGTCCTCAACGGTCGTGGTGTTTTTAAGTCTGAATAGGTAAACCGCATCCGGTATATCCGCTACTACCAAGCGGCTTGATGCCGACGCCGTTCCACGCATATTCCCGTTGCGAACATGCTTCTTTTTATTTTCGACATATGTATGCCCATCGTTATTTGTGAGTGGCTCATTAGTGCGCAGTTTAGTGACACTTTTTACAATATCACGGTAGGACGGCGCGTCGGTGACCGTCTCAGTCGATGTTTGTGTTTCACATTCTCGCTCAGCGCAAATTGAAGGTAGTTGAACATTATCAACGCACTCCATAGCAGCTGTTTGTTGTTCTACCGGCGATAATGCCCTTGTCTTTGCTCGATTCTCGCCTTTATTTTTAACGTGTATTAATTCCGTATTAATATTATTTTGGAAAGTACTCAGGTCTTCTTTGGAGACTGTGCTTTCGCGCAAGTTCTGCTGTTTGGTCTTCAAGATAAGAAGTTCCTTTAGGAGCCGAGAACGTTACGGGGGGAAGCGGTTCAGATCTTTTGCCACAAATACTGGTTGTTCCGATGGATCAGACTCTTTGAAGGCTTTTATCACATCTCTAATGTTTTTCTTGCTTTTATCTTCTCCTTTTCTCTGCACACATTTTAGCAATAATGCACTAAATAGCACGGATTTTCCAAATTCAATCTCGCTTTCGGTGAAATTACTGTTACATACTTGAGTTACAATCAGCTCGTCCATATAATCTATCTTATTTTGCACGAATGTTAGAAACTCGTTAATTATAATTTTCGATTCTGCCATTTTAGTTTGCGTGTGCGCAGATACATTTATGCGCGCGTCGGTCGTCTGCGGTGGTGATTGATTCTGATTATGGACTCCAAAATCGTGTAGACTATCGGTACTCCCAACTGTAAGGAATGCAAAGTAGTTGAAGATGTGCAACACGTTTTGATGGGGTATATCCGGAATGGAGCTCTAAGATTTACTTTATTTGGTTACTGGGATCCACATATAATTACGATATTGGAGAGTGTAGTTTCATACTGGCTTTCCCTTTATAGGATCAAGCCAGAATCCTGTACAAACTGGCATTTTAACTGTAGGTAGTTAGCAAGTGATTATGTTGATTTTACAGGGCGACGTTATCGCTAAGCGATAAAGCCGTTAAAAAAACTCCATTACATATTAAATACACGCGGTACAAGTCAAAATATCTTCTTATTAAATGTCCATACTCTAACATCGTTATTAAGATGTATGTACCAAAACAGTAAGGGTAAATTGGCAATGAGCAAGCACCAGAAACTTTTCATAATTTGAACACACAACAGCAACTTTCTGAATTCATAATTTGAAGTTTACACTTAACCCTGACATCGATTTCTAACCCAGCCGGAGATAAATGGACAAGTTTTTCTTCCATGAACAAGTTGTTAACACTCTGGACAACATTGTAAATGCAGAAGAGGTAATTTTGAAAGCGAATATGAAGTTTCAGCGTCAGAACACAAATCATGAATCTGCCATGGGAATCGACCAGAGAAATGATAAAATAGTAATTTGATCTCGGCAATCAAATGATGTAGCACTAAAATGTATGTAGATAAGAAGTGTTTTTTTATGCAGACACTTCCATTTTCATGTGAAAAAAAGATTCAGTTTTGTTTACTGATTGTTTAAGTGATATTTTTATATTTACTGATTCATTAGTATAAACCAGCTTGTGTGCTCTAATAGTATACATTTTGTGCTTCCTACTATTGTTTTTGCTTACAAAAACGTTTTTCTTTTAATTGTATATGTAACTAGAAAATACTCTTATCACATGTTAATAATGAATTTAAAGCTTTTATAATTATAACATTATTATTTTTATTTTTCCAATTGGGGTACATTTTTCACCATGATGTTAGTTGTGTCACAAAAAATGACGATGTTAGTTAAAGGTAAATAAACTCTAGCATAAAAACTTAAGCATTGAAAATTTGACAATATCTCAACTTCAAACTCTCTATTCAGGAAGTGGGTGTGATTTCCGAGAGCTATTAATCGAATCATATTATAATAGTTCGCTGGTGCCCATCTTTAAAAACAAAGGTGATGTTCTGGAGAGCAACAACTATAGAGGAATAAAGCTAATGTCACATAGTATGAAAGCTTGGGAGAAAGTTATTAAAAGGCGGCTGAGAGAAGAGAGTGAAATATCGGAGAAGCAATTCGGTTTATACCTGGGGGAGGGGGGGGGGGTATCCAAGGGGATGGCGAGATAAACCGAGACGTAACGCACAATGAAAAGGCGACAGGTCACTGGAACAACTTGCGACCCACGGATGCCCCTCAAGTTAAAGGGGAAAATTTACAAGTCCGTGATTAGACCCGTCTTACTGTATAGATCAGAATGTTGGGCTGTAAAAAAGATGGATGAAAACAGATTGCATGTAACAGAGATGAGAATGTTGAGATGGATGTGCAGAATGATGAGAATGGGTAAAGTGAGAAATGAGTATATTAGAGGAAGTTTGAAAGTGGCGCCAGTGACAGAAAAGTTTAAAGAAAAAAGTTTGTCCTGGTATGGTCATCTGATGAGGAGGGGTGAAACGCATGTTACTAAAACAGTTCTGAATATAAATGTGGATGGATGGAGAGGGAGGGGACGGACGGCCAAATAAAAGATGGATGGACAGTTTGAGGAGTGATAAGAAAGAAAAGGGAATCGTTTATAGGGTGACGGGGGACAGGACGGTATGGAAGATGAAAACGTGTTGCACCGACCCCAAACAACATGGGACAAGGGCAAAAAGATGATGATAAAAGAAAGTTTAAAAAGTTCCTTAAAATAACATTTTCACAATAAAAATAATGTCACATAAAATCAAGTGTTTCCTCCACTGTCTAGTAAAAAAGTGTTCAGCCGCTTAGACATGTTGACAATAATGTTATTCATTGTCTCTGTTGAATACAGGCTTTCGGATCACAACCCAAGAGGCAACACTGGGGCCTATGAGCAATGCTGCGACTCTTGGATCCTATAAGGTCTATACCCGAGAAACCGCGACACGCGGCAGCGGTAACTAGGGGTTTGTTTTTTGGCATACCGATTCCCGTATAGGTGCAAAGTGATACAAGCATACACAACTTACAGCTACAACTCACATTTGTCCCCGTGGCGGTCTCCTGGTCTCGTTCAATCCTGTGTCCGGTCGGGGGTTATAGAAGGAAAATATATATAACTAGCTTCCGCCCGCGGCTTCGCCCGCGTAAAAGTATTTTATCATCCCAAGGGAATACAAACTATCCTATGTCTTTTCCGGGATCTCAAACTATGTCCATGACAAATTTCGTCAAACTTGGTTCAGGTGATCCACCTAAATCGTCTTTTGCGGGTAGTTTCAAAAAAATAAAAATGATTACATTAATTGTTTATCGAGGTTGGTATTTATGTCAAGTTTCATATTTATTAACCCAAGAAATCAAATACTGCCATACAAATTTCAACACCCTCTATATCGTCTTTTGGGGCTCGTTTCAAAAAACTATTTATGACACCTTTATTGTTTATTAAGTTGGTATTTAAGACAAGTTTAAAATTTTGTTAACCTAAGAAATAAGATTCTTCAAAAACACTTTAACACACCCCAAATCGTCTTTTGGGAGTTGATTCGAAAGACAAATAGTGATAAACTTTATTGTTTATTTAGGTTGGTATTTAAGTCAAGTTTCAAGTTTATTAACCCAAGAAATAGGTTTCTTCAATAACACTTTAACATCGCCTTAATCATCTTCTGGGGTTAGTTTCAAAAAAGTATAATTACAACTGAAGCTGTGAAGCTGTCGGCAGCCTTGAGCACCATGGCTTGTCTTGTTGCAAGAGCGCAGAACGCATAGCACAGCACGCCAGCATCTATGACATTATTTGTCGAGCCCTTATCACCACCAGCGTACTAGATGCATTAGAACCTAACGGCTTGGTACGTGACGATGGGAAGAGGCCAGATGGCATGGCATTGGTGCCGTGGAAGGTGGGTAGGCCTCTGGTGTGGGAAGCAACCTGTGCCAACACCCTTGCGCCATCTCATGTTCCTATTTCGGCGGGCTGTGCTGGCACTGCTGCTGCGGCTACTGAGGCCCTCTAGCGGCGCAAATATCGCTCAAAACTGTAAATACCGATTACCTAATTAGTAATTACAGTTTTGAGCCGTTTGGGGTGCACGTCTCCTTTTTAAGGAGATTTCTCGCCGACGTATCGACACTGTACCTGACCAGGGGGCTGGCTCGTTATTTGCGCAAAGAATCAGCATTGCCATTCATCGTGGCAATGCTGCCAGTCTTCTGGGTACGTTCCCGGATGACAACGATGTGGAGGAGTACTTTGACGCCTAAGTGTACGTGTCTTTTGTATATAGTGTAAGTAGTTAGGTTTAGTATAAGTTTGTATAGTTTACTTTTGTTTATTGTTAGCTTAAATGGACAAAAATTAGGAGAATAAATCTTGTTCCTTAGAAAAAGAAAAATAACTACCTTCAATATACATTTAGGTTAGTATTTGTGCCAAGTTTCAAATTTACTGACCCAAGAAATCAGATTGTCCCATACAAACTTCACACCGCCTAAATCATAATTTGGGGGTAGCTTCGAAAAACTAATAATAGCAACCTTTGCTTAGATTACTATTATTGCCAAGTTTCAAGAATTTTGGAATTAGATTTTTTATCTAATTTTTCAAACCCTTTTTTACCCCCTAAGTGGTAAAATTTCCAAAAATCCTTTCTTAGTGCTCACTTACGTCATATGAGGAACCTTGTTGCTACATTTCATTCTTCTAGGCTTAGTGGTTTTGACTGTGCATTGATCTATCAGTCAGTAAGTCAGCCATTTTCGTCTTTTATATATTATAGCTGACCCCCATGGCTTCGCTCCCATTAACTGGCTATCTACCGACCCAGCACCTACCTATGTACCCTACCTACCTACCTACCTACTCACCTGCTCTACCGATCTACCTACTTTATCAACCTAATCACCTGCCCTACAGATCAACCTACCTACCCTACCCTATCCTACATACCCTATTCACCCTACCCTACCTACATACCCACCTACCTACCTACCAATTTGTTAAACTATTTATATTTGAATAAGAATTAATACTATAATACGAATGTAACCAACTTTTGTTTCTACCGGCGATCTAATTAAATTTTAGAACACAAAAGCTGCTATTGTGACTTAACTATGATAGTGAGATATATTCTCTCATAGTCTTTTTTTAGTAAATAATGAGTACTTTAATCATGTAGTACATAATTTTTATGTATCATCAATAGTTTTCTCAGCGCACGCCAAATAATGAATTTAATAGGCAAAAAAATATAGCTACTTTCGGTTACATTATTGCAATTTTCAAAAAGATTTCTATTTTTTTTGGAAAGAAATGATAGCCTATGTTACTCGGGAATAATTCGGTACAAACAAACAAACAGGTATAGATAGTTTGGGATAACCGACGTGGTCTGCATCGAGATTCCTGGCAGAAACCTAGACACGTTGCCGACAATAATACATCGCTGGGAGCGAAATATATACACAAACAAATGCACGGGCGACTCACAGTACCAGTCACTGATCGCGAACGTAATTTCGGATAACGATTGGTTTGTTTTAATGCAATTTCAACAACATTAAATCAAGACCGAAACTTTTGTGTCTCACGATATCAATGATATTTTAACAAGTGTTGCCAACTTCAACTCAACCAAAAACTGTCAATATCGATGACAGTGAGTTGACACAGTGTTGCATCAAAATAACAAAAAAAAATAACGGAACCGTTATTGGTTTCAAACAGTCTCCTATTATAGTTTTTATCATTCCTGTATAACGGTGCTTCGCAATTTACCCATATTGAACGGTGTACCGAGTATGAACTTTGATTTTCGTTTTAGCGTGTCCCAGGCGTGTTCTATCGAATGCATGTCTGGTGATCTCGCCGGCTATGCCAAACCTGCGATATTGAGATTATTAAGTTAGACTTGAGTTAAAAAGTGGTATCCGATCGAGCATTATCGTTTATCAAAATGAAGTGGCTACTGATAAAGGGGCAAATGGTACCATGTTTTATTCTTATATAAAACTTTTATAGCGATTTGCAATAAAATCACCAAATGCGTAAGAGGTCACAAAAATATCCTATCTGAATTCATTATTATTCCTCTACCATATACCAGAGTAATATAAAAATTCTATTGTTAATGTTGTTTTTGTTCATGATAATACATTTATTGCTGTCCATCAATTAAATTTAAATGATTTCCACACTCATCACTAAACAATAATTATTCCATTAGTCGGTGAACCAAAGTCGTTGTTCTCTAGCAATAGTTATTCTGTTACTAAGGAGGTTGACCTCTAGTTTTGGACCTTCGGTGGGCACGAACCAACCAAAACCAGCTTCTTTCAACCTCTTTCATACCGTAAACTCACTTACTGTTGCACCTCGAACTTCCTATAAACTCCTGACCTTCCTCTCTCTTTCTTCCCTCTCTTCCTTCCCCCTGCCTTCCTATGACCTATAAACGCTGGTTTTTACGAACGCGAAACTGAATGAAACGATTATTCCCGGTAGAAATCCGATTTTCCTGCCTTGTCCTGATCTTCTCACAAAAGCATTAGTCTCTTTGAATCATTAACAACTGCAATAAATGGTTGAAACAGATAAACGGTGAATCATGCACATCACTCTGTAGCTTTGATCATTTTTCCTCATCTCAAGTGCCCTTGGTCCTCTCAGTTTGAATTAAGTTGTGCATAATGAGGTTCTTACCTTCGAAAAAGATCTAAACATAAAAAAATAAAACAAATAACTCCGTAAAGTATGGCAGATTTTTTTTCAAACTTTTTAAATAAATCTATAAAGTGGAAATAAACAATTTTTTTTCAAAATGATGTAAGTTCGAATAAAGTGATCGTCATCTTTCAAGCGATTGTTTAACACAATCGCTTGAAAGATGACGATCAATTTTTTTGTCAATTAAAAATTATTTGTTAAAAGAAAAACAAACCCGAAACGGCGAAAAAAAATATTGCGATATTTTTTTCTTGTTCCGCTAATTTTGCCGTAGCGTGTATAAACATCCGAATGCAGGACCTACTCGTTCTTGGGAATTCGGTTAAAAATACAATGAAATTCCTGGGCGAGTTTAGATGCCATCCATTTAAAGCATGCAAACTTTTTCTTTTTGACGAACATAACATCAGATTCTTAGCTTTAGTCAACAATAAATAATCTCATTCACAAAGCTTCCCACTTATTTTCACGCTAGACAACTTAATAAAAACATCCCATCAAGACATTATGGGAATACTCGTAATATTCTGCATAATAATATTAAATAAAATAGCTCCTAGCCGGCTGCTGTCTGACGAAGCGTTATGATACGTAACGAGACAGCGTCGCATTCAATACGACTCGTTTATTAGGTTGTACATTGAAATTCAAAATACATCGTGTATTTTCATTTTGTGTATTGTTTTTTTTTTTAAGTAGTGTAGAAAGGACGGAATTATTTTAATGGAACACTTTGGTTGAATTGATACTTAAACATGGTGGTTTATTTTAAAAATAAGAGGTGGAATAAAATCCTTTGCTATTGTAGCTCATTGTTAGGAACTACGATGGGGTCGGGCTCTATTCAAATTGAATGCTGTATAATACCACTATTTTTCAAAATTCGACTGTCTATCTAATCCTAATAACCCAGTTACTGGCTTGTGAAGGTAATACGATATCTCTGGGTAAGATTGCGGTGGTCAGACCTTCACGTGTCTGTCATTATTTTCTTTAATTTGTGTCGACTTTACTGTTCAATTACATTAATACCGTCAGTCACGAAATCCTGTTAGCCATTTTATCCTATGTGATGGTCTCTCCCGAAGCCTTCAGGAACGTCAGCAGTCTGTTCACGTTGGGGATTCTTCATCTCGCTGGTGTGATTTGGAAGCTGGCGTTCCTCAAGGCGGCATTCTTTCTCCTCTTCTGTTTTCTATCTTTATTAATCTCATTACTTCCGAACTTCAGTGTGCGTATCATCTGTATGCAGATGACCTACAGTTGTACTGTCAAGGGAGGGTCGACGAAATATCTGACGCTATCGACAAATTAAATAGAGACTTGATGGCTATAAAAACTTGGTCTGATAGATTTGGTGTTGCAGTAAACCCCGATAAATGTCAGGCGATCGTCATTGGGAGTCCCCGAAACATCTCTAAACTGGATGGTGCACCTCTGCCACCTGTTTTGTTCGACAGTGCGATCGTCCCATTTAGCACTGACGTAAAGGATCTAGGATTACGTGTTGATAGAACCCTGAGCTGGCACACTCAAGTCGCTAGTGTCAGTCAGAAGGTTACTGGAACGCTCCGGGCTCTGTATCGTCTGAAAAACTTCTTACCGTCAAACACAAAGACAATGCTTGTGCAGACCCAAATTTTTCCTATCATCGATTATGGTGTCGTGTCCTACTATGACCTGAATGCAGATCTCCTCAACAAACTTGACCGACTTCTAAATTACTGCATTTGATTTGTTTTCAATTTGCGTAAATATGATCATGTCTCTGCGCATCGGTCGCTTCTAAAGTGGTTTCTCATACGCCAGCGCAGAGAGCAAAGGGCTCTAACTACATTATACTCATTTCTTGACTCTCACAATTCCCCTAGTTATCTGGCCCCTCACTTTCAATACATCTGCGACAACCACAATAAAAATCTACGATCTTCAAATAACCGTCTTCTTCAATGTCCTACTCACCGCACTGACTTCGTTCACCGTTCTTTTGTCGTTCAGTCTATTTCTCTGTGGAATGCTCTCCCCCAGGAAATCAGGATGGCAAATAACCGACTAAACTTCAAAGTTAAAGTTCGCGAACACATTCGCAAGAGGTTGGCAGCAGTATCATACTTTACTTTACTTTTACTTTTTTAAAAAAACATTGCCCCACACTAGGAATTTCTTCCTGTATCGTGGGTGCGGTTACAAACATATAAACTCACATACACAACACCCAGAGCCGGAACAACTATCTGTAGGTCATACAAATATTTGTTCCGTGCGGGAATCGAACCCGCGAAACGCAGCGCAGCAGTCAATCGCTCAACATCACAGCGCTAATTGTCTATTTCTGCTAATTGTTTAGGTATATTCCTATATTTCATTTGTTATTTATTGTATAAATTATATTGTATGTATTTATTATTTCTAGCTTATATTTATGTATTGTATATATATTTAAATCCATTCAATATCGTGATTGCACCTACCACTATTTATCTCTGCATCACCCAAAGGTTGACTGGTAGAAAATGCCTAAGGCATTAAGTCCGCCTCTGTATATTTGTGTGCTTAAAGTATTAAATAAATAAATAAATAATGCACTATTTTTCCTTTGTTGACAAAACCTTGACGCATTATAACACTCACGGAATATAAGATTGTTGCTAATTACTAGTACTAGTAGTTGTAATCTACTTTTCTTTCAACTACCAATCTACCGCTCATCTATTTCCATTTTTTTATACTTTTCTTGCTAAATATGAAGTACCTACCTATCAAAGTTTTACAATGGTACAAAATGCGGGGCATTTTTTTTCATATAATTGGTTTTATACATCCGATTTTTATTTTCAGTCAGTATCTTTTTGATCTACTGCATACATTTTTTATTAAACTTTATAATGGGAGACATTAACCCTCTGTGGTAAACTTATATCTAAAACAGCTGACCCCCGCAGACACGCTCCCGTCCACTGGCTACCTATCTACCTACCACTACCTACCTGCGCTACCTAGCCTGCCTACCCTGCTTACTCTGCATACCCTGCCTACCCTGCCTACCCTGCCTACCCTACCTACCCTGCCTACCCTGCCTACCCTGCCTTCTCTGCCTACCCTGCCTACCCTGCTTACTCTGCCTATCCTGCCAAGCCTATCCTGCCTACCCTGCCTAGCCTATCCTGCATACCCTGCCTAGCCTACCCTGCCTACTCTACCTGCCGTACCTACTCATCGGCTTTATAATATTAGCATAGACTAAAAAATACAAAACAGTGCATTAATGCAAAACTGTGCAACAATGAGATTTCATATAACATTTCTGCACTGTTTTGTTTCTAAGCAAAAAATACGTCCTTTGTATAATTTTTGTAGTGACTAATGATAACATTACTACCTGGTTGGAAGAAAAACAAATTTCTTCGCAAACTTGGAACATAGAGTACATCATTGAATATATTTTAATGGCAATGTTCGTTAACATATCTTTCTATCATTATTCTTCCAATTCCACACACTTCAACTGTATGTTCATTACCCAGAGTCAATGACTTTTGGCTGCATTCTTCTTTTAAAAAAAATGTGTTTCTTCTAAAATAATTAACATACTTTAATGCCACTGTACGTTAGCTTACCTTACTATCATTATTCTTCCAATTCCACATTTTTGGAGGATCAGTCACCCTCGTCCGTAGGAGCCCCATACGATTCCCTACACGTGGCCCCCGGGTGGTGCAAATCAGGTGACATTAACTGGTGGTAGGTTACGGCCGAAGGCTTGCCACCACCCACCGGGCAAAGACGTACCGCCATGCGGCCTAGCCGTGTTCCGGCTACGATGCTCTGTGTAGCTTACTAGAGGAGTTGGGTCGAGATAGCTGTTCCACTGCAGACGGGTCAACCAGACGCGCGCTGTCATGGGCCTATCGGGAGACTGGTCGCGGAGTTTAGCGGGATCCGAGGCATGGTGCGCCGCTGGCCGACCGCAGGTTGGGGGCCCAAGTAGTGTGCCAGCCACACACGAAAAGCTGCCCCGCCAACTGTCGAAAAATCCCGGCATGCACCACCGTGCTAGTTAGCGACAAGAAGACAGGGCCCGATGGATATTTCCGGGGGGGGCTCGGGTGTCCCCGCAGTCTCCAGACCAGTCCCCCATTGATGGCGTCCTGTCAGTGCGTGTCTGTGGGTTGCCGGCGTAGAACCTCATCTTTTTCACTCAAAACAAAATGCCAAGGAAACATAAAGAAAAAGCTGTACAGCGGCAGCACTCCCTGTCACTCAAAGTGTACCTCAGCAACATAAGAGGGCTGCACTCTTATCTCGAAGCAGTCCATCACCACCTGGAGACTGTTAGACCAGCTCTTCTTTTCCTTTCGGAGACTAAGATCGGATATCCGTCAGAAGTGTCGTACTTATCATACCCAGGGTATACCCTGGAGCACAATTTTAAACCACGCTCGGGTGTATGCAAGTACGCCCGGGACGACATTTTATATCGGCGTCTCCGAAACCTTGAGGACTCTAGGTTTTCCGTGCTCTGGGCATTGGTGGACACGGGCCTGGATAAGATTATCTACGCCTGTGTCTAACGATCGCACAGTGGAGATAAGGAGACAACGAGGCTCACGGAACGGTTTGAGGCGGCTGATACGGCACAGCAGTGGTACCCGTCTGCCCAATAACTGATACTGGGGAATTTCAATGCCCACCACCAGGAGTGGCTCTTCCCATACCAGTGCACTGATCATGCTGGGCGAGAGACGCGAAAGGTTACGCTTGCGTTAAATCTCGCCCAGCTGGTCCAGGGAGCAATGAGGGTGCCGGGGGTGCCGGATGTTGATTCGCACACTGCCAATTGCTTGGACCTTCTGTTGCCAACAGATCCAGACCGCTACTCTGTGTCGGTATCTTCACCTTTGGGTAGCTCTAACCATTGTCTGGTGAAGTCTGTATCCATCTACTCCCCGGCCGAACCCAGCCCAAGAGGTATTCGGCGGGTTTGGCGGTACAGGTCAGCAGATTGGGATGGGATGAGTTCTTTCTTCGCATCTTATCCTTGGCGGCCCACTTGCTTCTCTTCGGCTGATCCTTCGTCGTGCGTGGACGCCGTGACGGATGTGTTGCGTCAGGGAATGGAGTACTACATTCCGTTCTCTGATGTAGCAATGTCTAGCGTTGTCCGGCCATGGTTTGGCGCCGAGTGCAATCGCGCCAACACGCTTAAACAAGGGGCAAGCTTCTTTCATTCGGTCTGCCCAGTGGTCTATACGAGTGGTTTTTGATGGCCGCTGGTCTGTCCAACTGGATATCAACACCGGGGTCCCTCAGGGGTCGGTACTCTCGGCAACATTGTTCTTGTTGCACATAAATGACCTGCTAAAACCCGGTACCTTTGGGTATGCAGACGACAGCACTATTGCTGTGAAATACGTATCCGACGCGTACGCTACTGGGCCTCAGATCCGGTCGCTACGGGAAGCCATGGTTGAGCGCTTGAATCTGTCCCTGAAGGCAGTCTCCGAGTGGGGCGATGCCAATCTGATCAGGTTCAATGCTGCTCAGACCCAGGCATGTCTTTTTTCTGCTAAAATTCAACACGTTTTCTTGCCGAGGTTTGACCGTGCCGATAACTGACCATCTTGAGGTTCTTGGCATTAAGTTGACAACGACGCTCTATTTTGGTCCGTTCATTGAGGCAAAAGCGTAGCTGGCTGCCAAAAAAATGGGGATCTTCACAAAGGTGAGACGGTACTTCACGCCAGAACAGTTGCTCAACTTGTATCAAGCACAAGTTCGGTCATGCATGGAGTACTGCTCTCACCTCTGGGATGGATCTGCCAAGTACCAGCTGGATGCACTAGAGTCGATCGAAAAACGGGTCAAGAGGCTTATCGGTAATAAGATACTGGTCGATTCTAAGCTCCAGAGCCTTGAACATCGGCGCCAAGTTGCCAGTCTGTCGGTTTTTATCGGTTACATTTCAGGGAGTGTGCGATGGAATTGCTTGAACTAATTCCTCCTAGCTCGTTCCATCATCAGACTACAAGACGTACGGCGATGAGTTATCGGTACATGGTGGACATCCCACCTATACGCAACAAACGTTTTGGGAATACTTTTATTATGCGTACATCTAAGGAGTGGAGTTCCCTGCCAGAGTCAGTATTTCCCGATAGCTACAACCTGGGAGTCTTTAAGTCAAGAGTGAATAGGTTTCTTCTAGGTAAGCGTGCTACATTGTCGACCACATCATCGCTTTCAATCAGGTGAGATGGTGGTCAAGTGCAAGCTTATCAATAATAAAAAAAAAACATCACCTGTATGCTCATTACCCAGAGTCAATGACTTTAGAGCCCCATTCTTCTAATTTAATATAAATATGTTTCTTCTATATTTTAATATAAGCTGAAGCACCACTTTCCAAGATCCAGATGTAACCATCGGAGTTCACCACCTTGTATTGAATATTAAATGCCAACATATCGGGTTTCTTCTTTACTTTACTTTGGGCACGACATTCCTTTGGAAAATGTCCTCGTCTACCACAATTGTTGCACTCAAAACGGCGTTAGACACGACGCCATCTCTTGCGCTTCTTTGCGAATCAAGCTTGCTTCTTTATCGAGATATGAGCAGTCAAATTAATAATATTTTGTTTTGAAGTATCTAAGGACATCCAAGCTTGGTGAAGTGTTCTGTACTTTGGGTGCAGAATACGAAGTATTTTGGCTATGATGGCCGTCTCGCTCACCATTTTGCCACTTTATTTCAACTGCTTGGCCAAATTTTCAATTTTGGAAGTGTGTTGAGCAATAGAGTGATGTAGATGTCATTGTCAACTAGTCACATTTTATACTGGCAAAACCTTTCATAAATTATCATCTTGTTTAATTCACTTTTTTATTCGTAATTTGAATCGAGTTTAAACATGATTTCACTTGCGGTTTCACATTTTTTACTAAGGTTATTTGCTTCAAGTCCATGTTGGATGTTATGACGAACATTGCCATCCCGTCGTTTTTTAGGGTTCCGTACCCACAGGGTAAAAACGGGACCCTATTATTAAGACTCCGCGGTCCGTCTTTCTGTCTGTCTGTCTGTCTGTCACCAGGCTATATCTCATGAACCGTGACAGCCAGACTGTTGAATTGATTTTCACAGATGATGTATTCCTGTTGCCGCTATTTAATTTAATTTTTTATTTTATTTTATTAAAATAAGGAACAGTAAACAACTACATTATAGGATAAAACATTCGAAATATAAAATTATTTTGTATACGTGATTAATTGGCCATGATGACACAGTAGTACCTATGTACATTCCAAAAATTATGTATTACAAGTAATAACAATTATATTTGTAGAAGTATAAGTACAGATAATGCGGCATTTGACAATAAATGATACTAAATAAGTTAATATTAGAAGGCAGCAAAGCGAAAAAAGGCCAAATGTGTAATGTGTAGAAGTTATGTGATACAATAATTTAATTCCAGGTATCCAGTAGCACAAGCGGGCAAATTACATTTCCAATACGATTTCAGAATTGGTACTTATTTTAGACATAGTATTACATGACAATTTTATGTGGAGCTTGAGATAGACAATCAGATATCCAGTGTTGACATGATGATAAAGGCAATTCTTTTAAATATATCAATAATAACAACAGACCCCCTGCAGTTACAGCTTTTAGAAGTTTGAATATGTAGTAAAGGTAGCAAAACAGTAAAAAAAAATAGAGAATCAAAAGACTCAATGGTGGTAGTAAAATGTGGCTGAGGACAATATTTTTCGGTACAATAGTGGACATTAAGCACTGTTATTTTGAACACCAAGTGGCGGACACTTATTTTCACCATTAATTTTCCGGACGTCATCCGCTGACCGAATCGCAAAGGAAGATACTCCGTCTCGTTCACGTACAAGTATAGTTGAGTTTTTAACCCATACATATTTAAAATTATGTTGTTTAGCGGCATCTTTACATTTCCGAAACAACTGCTTCGTTCGCAGAGTCAGATGTTCATTTATGTTAGCCGGTGATCCAGATATACCAATTTGATCAGTTTTTAGGCCTTTAGCCAAGCGGAAGGCGCTCAGAAGGTTGTCACGCATAATCCGCGCAGTAAATTTAACAATGATATTTTTCGGTCGATTATTGGTCTGGGCGTGCTGAACTCGGTGGATGGATACTATGTCTCTTTGTGATGTAGGCAAATTAAGAGTATTGCCAATCGTCTCCATTAACTGAAGTAAGTTTTCACTACGCTTTGCAGGTACATTGCAAATTTCAGCGTTGCAGCTCCTCGCATGCTGTTCTAATGAGTCTAGTTTCTGTTCAAGGTTGTTGATTAAAATTTGTGACTGGTCGGAGCTGCTACGGGCAATGATGTCCACACGTTTCTTAAGATCTGCATGCTCATCAGCCTGGAATTTTACCGAGCTTGTTAAATCTGAAACCTCCCGAGAAACCCTATGAACGCACTCCTTCAGCTTCTCTTGCTCGTTTCGGAGAATATTTATGTCTTGTTTTATTTTGGATAGAGTGCGTTTAATACCATCGTTGAATCTGGACATGCTGCTATCCATTTCTTCAAGCCAGCCACGCAAGGTGCCTCTGATGTCATCAGTGAACGCAACCATAGCGTGGTCCATGTCGTTACGCCATCCCTTCAAAGTGTTGTTTAGTTCCAACGAGAATTCGCTCAGATTATTATTGGCGGTAGTATGCGTATCGTTGATGTAGAACTAGACAAAATGTTATTAATATTTATATGGAAACTATAAACACAGTTGGGATGTTTAAATGTCCAAGCTTTTAACACGAATTTGTGATAGATTATACACTTTTGCTATATCTACAAATATTAAAAACAGAATAAAATAAATATTTAAGTGGGTATCCATATGTTGTTGTGTCCCGTTTGTTGTAAAACAAACTTGATTGTTTTATATCCTACCGACTTTGGTTGAGCGATGTCGATTCATTGTGCTTTAAGGGCACATTTGATCTGGAATTCCGAACGCGTGTCAGACCTTTTTTCTTGACAGAGTATTTTAAAAGCAATATTATTGTTTTCATTGATCTTTAATTTCAAGAGTTCTTCTGCGCCCATTAGTCCAATAGCCAGAACATATCGTCTTCGATAATTCGAAAGTTTTTTATTTTTGCTAGGTACCTTATGTGAATTCATTGCTATGTACAAAAATGCTAACAGTTTAGAGTTATGCAATAGGTATGAATAAAGTATTTCCTATTATATTGTGTTATTGCAATAAAATAAAATTCAAATTTAAACAATTTGCTGTTTCTTTATTAGTACTATCTAAAGTTTATATTAGTGAAAATGCTAACAGATAGGTACAGTGGATAAATAGAAAACTGAAAATGGCTCATAACTCGTATAATAAAATATTTGAGTTTTCCAATTCATTTCCTGTATGCATAGAGGGATTAGTTACACCTTACAACAAAAGTTCTAACATCTAAGTATAATGCTGCACAGGTAAATGTATCTTTGCTTTGCGATATGCAAAATATTGAATTTAAGTTTATAATTTTGCGCCTACATATTCGAACTCTACCACCATGCAAAAGTTTAAATACGTAAGTATACCTTTTATATAATTTGGGTATTGCGGGGCGCGGTGTAGGTATGTATGATAAGTATTAAATTCTTTGAATTGAACTATAGAATTAACGGGATGAAATAGAACAGTTGACAATCGACTTCTGAGGTTTGAGTTACGCCCACACCTAAATTGCAGCGAAAAGTATTTGAAAATTAAATATACAAGACCGACCACAGAGGCCCACTTCATAAACGGACTCTCCCGGATGAATTTTAGAAAAACATTACCGCGCAAATTCTTATTTCAAAATGGCGTCTAGAATATGACAGACCGTTCACTGTTATTTTGCCTATGAATGCAACCTTATTGCTACGAAAATAACGATCACTGAAATAGGTAATCTGGCATGTTAAACAAACCTTTCGCCGTGAGAATTGAATAAATATTAATATGTCTAGTCCTATACGACTGCCCGATATAAGAACGCAGTAGGTGACATTTTTTTATAATGGTTTTATACCCTGGTAATCTTATTTATATTATTTTAATGAGTTTTACTATGCTGCGATGGACTATATAACCTGGAAAACTAAAACTTTAATTGAGATTTGGTGCTTTCATAAATTAATTTTATAATTATTTATAATACGAAAGTCCCTTCAAATTGTAAAAACACCTTAAATTAGCAAAAATCCGGCACTTAACAGGTATTGAATTATCTTGTTTAGAGATATGTAAAATATTCAATAGATTTATGACACTATTAATAAAATTTGTGTTATTACGTGCCTACAGTTCATCCCTAAGCCTTGTTAAGTACTCACTTAATTATTATTTTTCGTTTAGTTACCTAACACAAGATGACATTCCATAGGCTAATTTAAATCATAATATTTTTTCGCTTTTCTAAAATATAATAGTTTAAGGCATTTACTAGGTATTGATGTACAGCAGTCGTGTGGTATGGTCACGTGGTGCCAATTTTTCTGTTTAATAGAGTTTAAAAACAAATAGACAGGGCGCAAAACACACGATTATAGAAAATTAATCCACCTTTAAAATAAAAACCGGCCAAGTGCGAGTCGGACTCGCGCACGAAGGGTTCCGTACTTGGTAAATTGCGGTTTACGATTTATGACGTATTAAAAAAAAACTACTTGCTAGATCTCGTTCAAACCAATTTTCGCTGGTAGTTTACATAGTAATGTACATCATATATTTTTTTTAGTTTTATCATTCTCTTATTTTAGAAGTTACAGGGGGGGGGACACACATTTTACCACTTTGGCAGGGTCTCTCGCGCAAACTATTCAGTTTAGAAAAAAATTATAGTAGAAACCTCAATATCATTTTTGAAGACCTATCCATAGATACCCCACACGTATGGGTCTGATGAAAAAAAATATTTTTAGTTTTAGTTTCAAGTATGGGAACCCCCAAAATTTATTGTTTTATTTTTATTTTTGTGTGAAAATCTTAATGCGGTTCACAGAATACATCTACTTACCAAGTTTCAACAGCATAGTTCTTATAGTTTCGGAATAAAGTGGCTGTGACATACGGACGGACAGACAGACAGACAGACAGACAGACAGACAGACAGACAGACAGACAGACAGACAGACAGACATGACGAATCTATAAGGGTTCCGTTTTTTGCCATTTGGCTACGGAACCCTAAAAATGCTCTAAGTGTTGGTAAGCGTATCACAAGGGAACGGCTGAACCATAGAAATATAATATATCTATGGGCTGAACCAATTTGTTGTTTTTTTTACCCGACAGCAAGGCAAGGGTTAAGTTTTTCGCACATATCTGAGTCTAAAATTGACACCTAAACTTGCCGAACTCACTAGGGTTGCTACTATATTGATACTATATTTAAAAAATCAAAAATAGCCCGACTGCTTCATAAGCGAACTAAAAAGTCGTAAACAAGGAAAAAAGCATGCTGTGCAGTCGGAGGATACATACGCGCGAGCTGGCTGACCAAAACCAGATGTATCCTCCTCCTGCACAGCATGATTTTTTCCTTGTTTACGACTTTTTAGTTAGCTTTTGAAGCAGTCGGGTTTTGTGATTTTTTGATTTAACTTTTTTTATTTATAACATTTTAGTTAGGTTTTTTTCGAATTAGATACATTTAAACATATAAGTGTTACATATTTTTGAAATCACCTCTTAAAACCCTTTATTTTGATACCCCACACGATGGGTTTGGAAGAAAAAAAAAATGGGCCCCCACAATATGACACCCAAAATCCATTCATCCATTGTCCAATTTTAATGTAGCCTATGACACTCGCAGGATTAAGACGAATCGTATGAATCATCAAAATCGGCCAACGCGTTTGGTCTCTGGAACGCCATATAGGAACAAACATACATACATACATAGACTGATAAACACATTACCCTCCTTCGGCAGTCGGGTAAAAACTGGCTAAGTGCGAGTTGGACGCGCGCACGAAGTTGCCGTACCATTATCGCAAAAAATGTCACAAACATCACATTTTTCATATGGGATCCCTATTTAAATATTTATTTCATTCTGTTTTTATTTTAGTATTTGTTGCTATAGCGGCTACAGAAATACATCATCTGTGAAAATTTCAATTGTCTAGCTATAATCATGAGATACAGCCTGGTGACAGACGGACAGACAGAAAGACGAATCAAGGAGTCTGAGTAATAGGAACCCTTAAAATGAGTAGGTAGTATTTTACAAAATACATAAATACATTGATTCGTCCAAACATACATCACATCAAGCTTACAGTGTTATCCACTGAGTCTTAGTGGGTAACACTGCCTTTATTGTATTAGATCTTAGGATCAGCGATGCAGTCAATTTAGTTATGTGACAGTAGCACCGGTTTTTTTTTTTTTTTTTTTTTATACTTGGCGTCTCGCAAACAGTCAAAGTGACCGACATATGCTTAACCGGGCTTCCCTGTGGAGACTAATCTCTTAGCTTCCGGCCAGGCTTCAAAGTACTAAACCTAAGCGACAACGCTGAGGGCTACCCCAGTTGGGGTCGGACCTCGGCTCAGGGCGTCGCTGGGGGGACAGCTGAGGCCGCATCTAATAAAGTGACTCTACCATCCGTTCGGAAAAGCCTACGTGGAGAAGAACGGACAAGAAACTACAATAATGTAACTAGATTTTAACTAATGCACAGCATCGCGGGCTGGCTTGTAGAATTTGAAAGGGACTACGCGGCGAGCCTCGGCGGCGAGGACGAAACGAATACGGTCGTTTTGTGTATGCTAATTTTGTAGAATCGGGCCAGAGTGTTCGTACTATTTACGAACCCATTGACCGTCCTTATATATAAGGCTATCTAACTCCTTTGTGATGCACTCGTACCTCAAGAAGAGGGCACTGCATGAAGCGGGGTCGAGAGTGCCCGCATTCCGGATTTCAGCATCCAGAGCACGGGCCTGAGGGGAGATGAAGATGGAGTACGCGCTGATAATGTTCTCAGCAACGCTCAAATATGACTTTTGCCCAGAGGGGGCGGCGGGGGGTGGGCACTTAGCGGTGGAGGCCACCTTCTGGCTTTGAACGGACATGAAGGCAACAGGGGCCGGAATAGGAGCTGATATGGGAGTGGCCATCAGCGCCGGAATGGGCTGGGATAACTGAGGAGCCACACTCAGGTGGTTCAGCTTACCCCATGGGGAAGTTCTCTGAGGGGCTAGTCTGGGGGGGGGGGTTGAGAGGAGAGGGCTGCGAGTGCTTGCCGCGCAGCGTGAATCTTGGGCATTTTTGGCGCAAGCTTAGGGGCTTTTGGGCAGCCCCGGTAATTAGCCGGGTGCCCGACTTGACCACAGAGTACGCAGCTGGGCTCCGTACATTCTGCACGGTCTTTAGGACGGGAGCATTCTCTTGTGCTATGCTCGCCCAGGCACTTGACGCACCTGGGGGTCGCAAAACAGTTGGTCTGAGAGTGACCATAGAGTTGGCAGTTGTGACACTGACCAACGACGTGGGGACGGTACGGCTTTTCGATAGATATGCCCGACAGGGAGCATACTGTCTTGATGCCAAAAATGGGGTTATGTCTGTCGGTGTGGCTGCAAACAACCAACACCATGTCGTATTGTTCACCTCTTGCTTTATGCAAGCGGTGGACTTCAATGACAGGGACTTTCTGGGCTAACAAATCTTTACGGATTTCCTCCGTAGAGATTTCTTTGGGAATTCGGTGAATCACCACTCGGGTGGGCCTCTCTTCCGGGAGGGAGTAGGTGTGGAACGAAGCGTTCACACCTTTCAGGAAGCGAGTTAACTCTCGGTAATCTCGGGACGTGGGGACCTGGATCCTGATGCCTTGTTGGCATGCAGTGGCCTTGGTGTAATTGATTTTGCGCTCAATACAGGCGCTAGAAATAGTATTCCATTTCCCTTTATCCTGAAGATAAATGGGTGGAGGAGGAGGAAGTTTCCTAGTAGTATTAGTGTCAACTACTACCATGGGACTGGGCGAGCGGTTTACCAGCTGAGAAGCGTTAGCGGGGGTGGGGGCGGGGGAGAGTTGCCTGTCGGGCGAGGCCGGCGGCACAACTGACTGGGGCGAGGTTTTGGCTACAGCCTTTTTGGCCTTGGTAGCGTGAGAGGGGCCCGTCCTCTTTTTCCTTTTGCCCTTCGAGTTTTTGGTGGACTCATTATCGGATGAGGAGAACACGGATGCCACAAACATCACATTTTTCATATGGGATCCCTATTTAAATATTTATTTCATTCTGTTTTTATTTTAGTATTTGTTGCTATAGCGGCTACAGAAATACATCATCTGTGAAAATTTCAATTGTCTAGCTATAATCATGAGATACAGCCTGGTGACAGACGGACAGACAGAAAGACGAATCGTGGATTCTTAGTAAAAGGAACCCTTAAAATGAGTAGGTAGTATTTTACAAAATACATAAATACATTGATTCGTCCAAACATACATCACATCAAGCTTACAGTGTTATCCACTGAGTCTTAGTGGGTAACACTGCCTTTATTGTATTAGATCTTAGGATCAGCGATGCAGTCAATTTAGTTATGTGACAGTTGCACCGGTTTTTTTTTTTTTGTTTTTTTTTTATACGTTGCCGATGGGGCCGAAAAGTTCTGGAAAGGCGACCGCGAACTGGAAGACGATACGTTGGAAGGCCTCCCACTAGGTGGACCGATGACCTGGTTAAGGTTGCGGGAAGGCGCTGGATGCGAGACGCACGGGATCGGATAATGTGGCGACGCCTGGGGGAGGCCTATGTCCAGCAGTGGACGTCTTTCGGCTGAAATGATGATGATGAATGATGACATACTGGTAGGAACGCGATGGAGAAGCTCAGTGACGAACGCCTCATCTTTACCCGGAGCTGACTGCGGCTCTGACCACCAACTTCTTGTAGCAACAGTTCAAGTGCGGCTGAAGTGGATACAGAAACCTAAAGTGGTTCCGAATATGCAAAGCATAAACTTTAGTGGCTTCAGGGAGGGTTTTGCGCGGAGAATGAGAGACTTTCCAAATGACAAGACTGACAGCGACAGTAAATGGGGCTATCTCAAAAGGATGATTTCTATCAGGATACAGCCAGGGAAAATAAGCTGGAGAAACCCGTTATGAGAGATTTCATTACACCTGACACGGCCCAAATCATCCTTGAGAGACGTGAACTAAAGGAGAAAGGTATATGTTCAACTGAAGATCAGCAGCGATATGCAGAACTGAGCCGCCAAGTTCAACGACGCTGTCGGAAAGACTATGATAACCATATCAACGAAATATGTCACGAACTCGAACAACACTAAATAAACACTCCCTGAAGAACGAATCCAGATATCTTTTTCAAAAAGTAAAAGAATTAACTGGAACGCGTAAGCCTAAAACCTGTGCCATTGGAAATAAAAACGGGCGTCTTCTTACAAATGTGGCTCAAGTGTTGGAGTGCTGGAAAAGCTACTGCGCTGAGTTGTATGACACGGGAGAGCCTACTAACGCTAATAATACATGGGTGACAGAAGAACCTGTTATCCTACCATGAAGAAAAACAAAATGAGCAAGCCATCAAAGCTCTTAAGTGCAAGAAATCACCGGGTAAGGATGCTGTTACAGCCGAAATACTGAAATACTTAGGTCAACGAGGCACAAAGGCTATCACCGAAATCTGTAATACCATCTGAAAAACTGGAAGATGGCCAAAGGACTGGACAAAATCGGTGTTTATTCCTTTGCATAAGAAAGTTTCTCAGGCTTAGCGTCCGCCAAATCATCGAGAAAAGCAGGGAGTTCAACAATCCCGTGATCCTATGCTTCATCGACTACACAAAAGCCTTTGACTGCGTGCAATGGGACAAACTGTGGAATGTGCTACTCGAGGTGGGAGTTCCTGAACACCTCGTTGCGTTGATCCAGAGTCTATATATCGAGAACCGTTCTTTCATCAGGATAGGCACTGAATGCTTCAATATGTTCCAAACTAAGAAAGGCATGAGACCGGGATGTATTTTGTCAACCGCACTTTCTAACATATATGGAGAGTATATTATTCGGAGGACCATCGAAAATTGGGAGAAGGATTTTCCTATAGGTGGAAAGAGACTATCAAATCTCCGATATGCCGACGACACCGTTCTTCTGGAAACATCCATGGAGGATATGTGTGAGTTGTTCCAAAGACTCGAGGCGGCCAGTGGCAACATTGGTCTCGCAGTGAACAGAACAAAAACCAAAGTAATGATAGTGGATCGAGCCGGAAAGCTTGCAAATGTCACGAGCAACATTCCTGGCATTAATATTGTCGACCGCTACATAAACCTGGGTTCCCAAATCTGCAATGACGGCAGATGTGCCCCCGAGAGAAAGATGCGAATCGGGATGGCAAAAGATGCTATGACCCGTTTAAACAACATCAGGAAGAAAAGAGGAAGATCAGATTGATACGAGCGCTGGTATTCCATATATTCCTGTATGGAGTGGAAACGTGGACAATCGTGGCCTGAGAAAGGCAAAGGATTGATGCATTCGATATGTGGTGCTGGATACGAATGCTAAGAGTACCCTGGACTGCGAAACGTACCAATGCATCGATCCAGACCCAACTCCGAGTAAAAACTCGCTTGTCCACCATATGCCAGCAACGCATTCTCACATTTCGGCCACACAATGCGCAGTGGCGACGAGAATTTAGAAAGACTGATTGTGGTTGGGAACACAGAAGGCAAGAGATCGCGCGGTCGTTCACCAACAAGATGGACCGATCAAGTCAAAGACTCGTTGTCCTCCAATTTCTACACGATCGTAAGGGACGCGCTGGACAGAAACCGGTGGAGGCAGATCATCCGCTCCAGATGTAAACCTGATGCTGACCACGATCCTCAGACATGAGGGACCGACCAAGAGAGAGAGAATAAAGAAAAAGTAAATTATTTAAATTTAAATATTTTATTAATTTTATAACACGAAATAATAGGAAATACCTACTTCATACCTATTGCATAACTCTAAACTGTTAGCATTTTTGTATATAGAAAATAAAAACTTTTGAATTATCAAAGGTTATGTGAAAAATAACTGTATCCCTACTGGACTATATAACATGTTAAAGTTTAGGTTTATTTAGATTCGATGAAAAGAAATTGAGATTTTCTGTAGCACAATATATTCTTCGCATTATATATATTGGCACGCAGCCATTAAACGTAGACACATAAAGAGTTTTTTTTTGTGTTCTTTTATTTAGGGGCTTTTAGTCACAATTAAGACCATGCCAGCCCCATCATAAGCTAAGCTTATACACATACATAAATATTCACTTATTCTAACTTATCTATTATTTTATAAACTAAAATGGCTGCTTCCGACAGAGGCGCTGACAGGATACTTTGGAAGATTCCTAAATCTATTAATTTAATATTAAATCTATTTATCAGAGCCTCTCTCCCATCTCCAGTCCTGACACATTCCACCAACAAGTTGTATGCGTCTTCCACAACACCACACTGGGTACAGTTTGGGTAGGGTATTATCCTTATAAGATGCCTAAACTTATTGCAAAGAATGTGTCCAGACCGGAGTCTGTGGGCTATTATCACAAATTTCCTATTAAGTACCCTGTTGGCAAACCAAGGAACACGAGGGGGTTCAACTTTGAATCGTTCTATACCAAATTCCTTTTTCTAGCGATCTTTCAATAAAATACTCTTTCCAATAGTTTTGGCATACAGTCTTAAATTTAGTTAAAAATCGAAATAACTTGGAATGACATTGGTTTCGATAACATCTGATACAGATTTTCTTGCTAAGCCATACAGAGTATAACACAGATAAAATAGATTTTACTAACTAAGTTTTCGGCTCTCTGGCAGAGAGCGAAACCATGTTACTAAATACTGTACTATTAAAATACAATTATAATTTTAATAGAAGTGAACAGTTGGTAATAGCTGTTACCTGACCCACCCGCCACATCTGACCCACTAAAAGTTAGATGATTTTGAATCTTCTGCTATTAGCTTTAGATAAGTGTTATTCGATATGTATCAGCTTATCGAACTTGAACGACTTGTTCAAGGTAGGCAAATATTATAGAATACAGTTATGCCAAAATGATATTTAACACGTTATGTTAGGTTTGTACGTATGTAAGCGTTTGAATACTGTTTTGTCACCATGATGGACTAGTTAAATTTCAAAAATATTTGTTGAGTCGGTTTGGTCTAGTGGTTGTGGTTGTGAAACTATGTCAATATGGTTGTGAGTTCAAAACTAACCTTCCACTTCTTGTTGCTTTATGTTTAAAATATTCAATTATGTTTCTTGAATTCAAAATATTATTTGAATTAACTATTTAAAAACAAATAACAAAAGAAACGAAAAAAAAAACAATATAACTACTAAATAATTACTTATAAAAATTATTACTTGTCCTACTATTCTTCATTTAGTAAGGACTAAGGAGAGGTAAATAAAGTTCGCGCGTATTCACTGCAATTATGCGTAGACGGCTTTAGCTTTATCGCCAACACACAATGGTCATAGGCGGTCAGTTTACCAACTGCATTTTTTTTTAAATGTTTTTTATGTAGGTGCAAATTTACGGTTTTGGACTTTTTCCTTTACTTGTGCTATGCTGTGATTCCCTTGCGAGTGTAAAATGTGCGTCAAACTAAAGAGATCAGTCTATTTCGTCCTCGTTCAGTCATTGATAAGTTACTGCTTAACAATTTGGGGTGGTGCACCCAAAACCACTATCCTTGAACTCGACAGAGCCCAGAGAGTTATCTTAAAAGTCTCTAATTTTCTTCCATACCGTTATGCTACAGATCTTCTATACAAGCAATCAAAAACCCATACAGTACGACAACTTTTTATCCTGAACACTACTAAAACAACATTCATTACTCACCTATCACCCCTCAATGACACACGGTAAGAGATGATTTAATCCCGTAAGTCGCACTCACTCTCCCCTTTCGACTGTTTTTTCTAACCGCTTCATTTGCTATTTGGGAAGATTTTTGTGCAACAAAATGAATACAATTAAAATCATATTTAAACTCATTATGAAACAATGCAAAAGGAAGCTTACCATGTGTATACTGGTACTTAATTATTATGACAACGAAAAACTACTTACCACCGTGACTTAATGTATACCGAATGCTATCTGATAAATCCTCACACACACACTCACTCGCAGACATACATGGGGTGTGTCCCCAAACACATCTACTTACTCACGCTCTCGCAAAAAGGTTTACTAACAATACTAACACTATACAAAACCACAATACTTTTCTGTTTTTTTTTCCTGTATTTTCTTTTTTGAACACTCCATTTTGAGTTGTTTATTGTGGTGTGAAATAAATACATAAAACAGCTTTAAGGGATTGCACACTTGAGTATACGATATTAATTTCAACTCAAAACCTTCACGCGTTCCCGGGATAAAGGGTCTTGACAGACAGACGGATAACAAAGTGATCCTATAAGGATTAAAAATCATAAAAACTATCTTGGTAGCCACGTAAGTAATAGGACATACACTGAGTTAACTCCTGGTAAACATGGGGTTGGTGATGGTCCAGTAGTTTTTAAGTTTATTCGTTACATACAATAATACAAATCTTTTCTCCTTATAATATTAGTATAGATATAGATTCATCGGAATTTAGTTTATCAAACGTAACAAATTGGCTAAATTATTAGTTTAATGGCATCGCATTTATTTATTCGTGCATTCAGCTAAACGTTTTGATTTATAGCAATATTTTGATTTTCTGGTAGTTATAACTCGGGGCTCTTTAGGTCAAATGAATGAATGAATATTATTATGTTTATAATTTTATAATAACGGCTCGTATTGTTGGAAGGTTCTTCTCTCTGGAGCCCTGACCGCAGGATACTAGAGCCCTGTTCGCGATATCAGTGGGCATCTATTTTTTATTTTTTGCAATGTTTTTATGTATTTTTCTTAAGAAATATTAAAAAATGTAATAAAATAAGAGTACATAACTGGAGTTCTATTTTCACACAGCCTTTGACAGGCGTAACATTGGAAAAACAATTTAGAGAACGTGCAAGCACCTCATAGAATACCTAAATCATGTCGTGAAAGAGATTAATAATCCAAAGCTTTTATTTGATTCGTTGCTCTTGAGCTCCATAACAGCTTGCACCCTCAGGTGTATTGAAAAGGCATGTGAGGGGCCTGCGCCCTTGTTAAGAGGGAGACTCTAATAAGACTGTACTTTAAGTGAAGCTTTGATATAACACATGTTATTGCTTTCGGGGATTATGTTTGCACAATGTTAGCAAAGGACTTCGCGACCAGGAAAGTAAAAAAACAAAATAAATAGTTTATCCGTGTGGTGTATCCGTTTATCGTTTAGTTTGTCCGTGTATCCTAATATTAGTAAAAAATGATGGCTTTTAACGATCAACTAATTTGGCTGGTTGCGATAACTCTTAAGCTCGTAATTGTATTTTGTTAAGGTAACTATAATTATGATGTACCTAGATGCAGTTTATTAAATAATATGATCACACCTTTTCGTAACCTGCACTATCGAGGCAGTTTACGGAAATTTGATTTTGATCAATCATTAAAAAAAAAAAAAAGAATTCAGATAGATAGATCTATCTGAATTTACACATACATAATATACGTATACATTCACATACATATTTTTTCCTCGAGCAACCATTCAATCGACATTCAATAAATATTTATTTATCTGTATCTTATGTTATAAAATTCGCGGCAACATCATTTATATACTTGCACTTATTTTAGCTGTAGGTTTTTAATTAGTAACGACTTTGTACTAAACATTTTTAGGGTTCCGTACCCAAAGGGTAAAAACGGGACCCTATTACTGAGACTCCGCGGTCCGTCTGTCTGTCCGTCTATCTGTCTGTCTGTCTGTCGGTCACCAGGCTGTATCTCATGAACCGTGATAGCTAGACAGTTGAAATTCTCACAGATGATGTATATCTGTTGCCGCTACAACAACAAATACTAAAAACAAAATAAAATAAATATTTAAGGGGGCAACAAACGTGTTTTTTTTGACGTTTTTTACGAAAATGGTACGGAACCCTTCGTGCGTGAGTCCGACTCACACTTAGCCAGTTTTTTATAAGATACACCTTCAATGGGTGTCAGCGCCAAAATTCAAATTCGCGATTTTACCAACTTTAAGGTTTAAATTACAAAAATACAAAAATTAACTAGGAAAATTTGAGACTGAAATCCGAGAGCAATATTTTGATGATAAAGAATTTATCAAATGAAAGGACAAACAGGAACACAAACATAAAATATAAAATGTTGTTTTCTCTCAAACCCTAGTCTGTACATATAAATAAAATACAATAAACATACTTTGTTAAACAACACAAATTTTGAATCGCCTAAGCACATTTATTGTGGCGTATTGTTAAGAGAACACTGAAAAAAGGAATAACTGAACAGTTTTGTAACTTTAAATTTAAGTAGAAATTAAATGAATATATAATACTAAATGAATAACCAAAACTCTGTATTGTTGCTGGTAAGTTAGACAAAAATTTCAAGTCCCAAATATTACGTTACTATCAACCAAAACTTTGGTGAATTCCATATTATGGTCAATTACAATTATGCTAAGACACGCCTGGGGTGTCTTTATAGGGATCCGTACCAAAATGGTAAAAAGTAATCTTTATGGTGCGACTCAGTCTGTCTGTCAGTCTGCCACAGCTGGATATCTCAAGAACTTCTAATGCTATAGACATGAAATTTGGAATAGTTTTAGATGAAGTTTGCCCAACTATTCTGAAAATAAGAAAGAAATAAAAATATTTAGAATTATTTTTTATTGCATCGATCATTCTTCCAAACAAACGTAGTCTAACAATGACTCCACTGATTGACGATGTACGATCAAAATAAAACATGATATCAATTTGTCTCATCATTATCTAGCCTTGTAAAGAACAAAAAAGTAAAAATAATAAAATAATAATTTATGAGCGTCAAAAGTTCCATATTTCAACACTAATTTTAACGCGTCTTCGGGTGGAAATAAATACCATAAGAAGAAGGAAAATTTCAAAACAGCCACCACACAGGAATAGATTAGTAGTTCAACAATGCATATAATTTTATTTTTAAAATATTCATTTGGTTGTTTTTATGATATTTAGACTCCCTAAGATCTGTTTATAAAATTTTGCGTTCTCGTTTTCGTCCTAAATCATCATCCATTTCGCTACAAACTTGCAAAAGTGCTAATTTGTACGTGAACTAGCTTCATACTGCTCATCGCAGCATCTATCTTTCGCACGTGTTGTCGGATAAGATAGCATGCATTTTAACCCCGCGCACAAAATAGTTCGTGCCGTCATCGTCGTAGTCTGCCTATCAACCTGTCCATTTATCTTACTTTTGAAGGAATGTTCGTAAGTAACACATCCAAAATATTTATATAACTATGATGGTACGGAACCGTCGCACTCAGTGCGCGAGTCTGACTCGCTCTTGACCGGTGATTCCGCTAAAATGAGTAAATTTCACGCGGTTCCATCTTTCCGAGGTACATCTATTAGATGGGAATCGCCATCTTGGCATATTTTTTTAGGAATAGTTTTGTTTGGCATAACGTTTTCGCATATCTTTTTTCAGAATAATAATACTGCGGCATAATATACTTTGGCATAATGCAAAGGTTAACATAACTGTCATGTGGTCTAATTTGTTTTGCCATAATTTGGAGTTGCATAAATATTTAAGGCATAAAATTTATTCGACATAATAATTTTATGAATACATATTTGAACGTAGTTAATTTAAAATACCCACGGGTAAAAACTGGAACGGGAAAATTTTAATATCGATCTGAATCGACTGAAAATTGTTTTACCTAAGCTTAAAATGTCTAATTAAATAT
Organism: Orthosia gothica; assembly: GCA_949775005.1. NCBI lineage: Eukaryota > Metazoa > Arthropoda > Insecta > Lepidoptera > Noctuidae > Orthosia > Orthosia gothica. The sequence continues at coordinate 45,771,164 of OX459034.1, read as the reverse complement.
ATTTGATATAAGCACTCAAATTAATTAGTTTAATGTGCGGCTGGGTGGCCCTCGGGCCTTGACCCGCAAACATGTTTGTTTTATTCCAAAGAACATTATGTGCCAATATCATTATGCGTTTGTTCGAGCTCAGCTGCTTAGTTTGATTGTAAGAAAACTGGAATAATTGCAATAACTTGGTACAAAAACCAGGAACTAAAGTCTGGCCATAATTTTGCAAATCATGGCCCGGAGGGAATTATGACTATTTTGAGAACATGGTTCACAAGTTCGAAAAGTACCTCAAGTGATGGGTTTCTTAGTTCTACATGCCTGGTAGTATGGTGTGTTAAAAAAGTAATGGTAATAAAGTGGTAATTGAAGAATGTGCTGCGCAAGAAACGTTCAGAATTACCAAACATCTGACTACGGGAAGTATCTACAGTAACTGGAGAGGTCACTTTGTTCTTATTATTATTAATTGATGGTAGTTTATTGGAAAAACATTATCAACCTTTTATGATTCTATTGCAGTCAGTTAAACAAAAATTACATTGTATAGCCGTTGAACTTCTACTACACTACAATTCACAATGTTTTTGTCTGTTAAAAGAAAATAAGTGAAGAAAAAAAAGAAATTGATTGTACATTACAGGTTCAAGGTTCTAACTTTTGTGCCTTATGAAACATAGTATGATTATCTTTGCTGTTACTCTTTGACTGTGTATTCATTTTACAATTTACTAGTGATTATTGATTTGTATTTGCTGTGTGTTATTGTTACCGAATTGTTTGACTACCTTATTGGTCTGGTGAACCTGCTGGACATGGGGTCTAGGGTTCAATCTCTGGACAACATGTAGTTGTATCCTATTTCTTGGAGCTTGGCCTTGGTTGGTAAGTTAAGGGTGCGCTAAACACCTCTGCTTGCAGACATCGATTGGTGTGTGCAGACATATTATTTTGCGTTATAAAATTGTTTTTATGTAAAGGTATCCGAATGTGTCATAATATAGTGGTTACTGCTTTAGTGACAGTATTCATCACATAAATCTTGTAATTTCCTCATATTGGCAGGGTGTCTACATGTGGTTATGAAAGAAAGAAAGAAAGAAAAAGTGTTTATTTGTCACAAAACGACATACATACAATAATAAATACCCTTAAACAATAGTATTAGTAGTACTTAAATTAAGTTAGTAAAGACGAGAAATAAATCAAACAATAATTACATATACTAGCTACATAATAATAATAATAATTTATTGCCGTTTTGATGGCGCAGTGGATACGCCACTGGATGCCGCGCTGTGTGTAGCGAGTTCCGTGCACATGTGGATTAGATATTTGCGTGGCCTGCAAATGGTTGTTCTGGGTCTGACTGTTCGTGAGTGTTGATTTGATATCTGAGGCCCCCAGCAAGCCCAGTCCATGCCACGCTGTTAGTAGGTGGGTGGTCGAAGGGGCTCAGCAAGCCCGGTCCATGCCGCGTTGTGAGTAGGTGGGTTGTCGAAGGGGCCCAGTACTACCGATCCACGCCACGCGTTGCGCAGGTGGATGGTCGAAAGGGCCCAGCACGCCCAGTCCATGCCACGCTGCGAATAGTTGGTTGGTCGAAAGGGTCCAGTGCGCCCAGTCCACACTGCATGGTATAGTGAGTTGTTGATTGGTAGAAAGGGCCTAGTGCGCCCGGTCTACATTGCGTGGTATGATGAGTCGTTGGTTGGTTGAAAAGGGCCTTGTGCGCCCGTTCCACACATGATGTGATGAGTTTTTAGTTGATCTACAGTACCTTGTGCACCTGGGCTACACCGTATCATACCGAAGAGTATGCATGTCAGGAATGGACGATCGGATCCAAATGGAATGTTACTTTCTTTGGTGTGTGAGATATGACGGGCCAATATAAGAATTGTTAAATGCTCGCGGCCTCGCAATAGTCAGGAGGCCCGGTCGACATTTCTAATGATTTCGTTCTGAAGAGAGCTATGGTTTCAATTGACTCTGACAGATGTCAGTAGATGTCCAGAAGCAACTTATCGCCTAAAGGACATCGAAGAGAGAAAAAAATGGAAATGCAAAATATGCATCAAAAACAAAACAGACACTGATGTAGCTACTTCAAATATCACTCTCAGAAAAAAACCACATTCCTCAAATAAACCGTCTTCGCCTCAACAACCGATGATTTCCATACAAAATTTAACAGCTACGCCAGCAAAATGTGAGGCAAATATATTTACGGAGAATTCCTTCGAATCTTTGCCAGTGGATGAAGATATTGATGTTTTTTCTCATAAAATAAAAAGAAATCCAGAATTATTTAGAAGCTTCCCAAATCTAAGATCCAACAACTTTGATCTAATTGAAGAATTGGAAAAGAAAGTTTCTGTACTGGCGAAAAACTTGGAAATTACTGAAAAAAGATCGTTTGTATATTGAGAATCTATAAGGGTTCCGTTTTTTGCCATTTGGCTACGGAACCCTAAAAACAATCATTTACAAAAACTTATTCTGAGGCGCGCACAAGACTTACATAATATCTAGTGCTAGAACTAACTATGGCAAAAAACAACAATACATGAGGGAGCAAAACTTTGTAGCTCACTACCAAAAGATATAAAAAATACACAATCGTTATTATTATTTAAAAAACTACTTAAGTACCACATCTTAAAAGGTCATAAATAAAATAAATAACTAATTTAACTAATATAATTCATTTAAATTCATTCATTCATTCAATTATTTTTTTTTTTCATTTCCGTAGATTTCAATCATAAAAACAAAGATGACGAGTCACCGCACCATGACCGCATCAACGCGCCGCACGGCGATAGACAATACAAAACTTTTAACAATTACCTTAATATATTTGTAATGCTAACACTATTAACCGTGCTATTAAGCTCTTGCTATTCCTGGACAACAAAAATGTATAAATTCAAATTATGTTTAGTATTTATTTCTGTACAAGTGATTTATAATCTTTAGAAATAAATGAATTAAAACCGTAAATGCACTGAAAGGAATAATCGCGACTTGCGTACTTTTTTCTTATTTACTTGCGTACTTAGCTAGATGATGTTATGATAGTTAGATATAAAATTATTATTTTGAAAATCTCGGGACCTTGGGGTCCCGTTTTTTGAAAGGCGTGTGAGGGGCCGAAATGTTTGTGTTTATTCAGTTGAGTGATGTCAAACACGTTGGCCGGCTCTCTAGCTAACAAAATAGACCCACCTACGCATCTTTCACTAAACCTATAAAAAATAATACAAAAAATCTTCACTTGACTTACCTGCTTCATCTCTGTGTACGATCTCTATCGACAGCTTCAGTTTTGCAAACCAGATAGTTAAGGGTGAACAAAGAATCGTCAATGAATAAAAATTCACACTGATTCACTTCATTACCACGACACGAAAAAACTTAATTCGCAATAGAAAGTTAATATCTGTTGTGATTGGCTGTTGAAAATTCATTCAACCAATAACAGCAGATAACGCGTGCTTGACAATTTGTCACATTCATTCTGTGATAATTTAGAATTGGAAAAGTTGGCCTAAGATTGTAATGAAAGACCCGTGAAAAATATTTTTGATAAAATCCGAACCGTTACCTTATAGGGTTCGTTCCGCGAAACGCGAGTACTGTTGCCGGCAGCAATAGGGCAATATTTGAGCACGGAAAACTTAGCCCTTATCCATCCTTGGCCGCGTCGGAGTGGGGACTACTCAGCGAGACACCCTAATCATAAATAAAAATCTAAATATAAATACGACGTTCGTTTTTTTCGGGATGTCAGAAGTCCTATTCATGGCGTCGGGAAATGTTCATATAGGATCTAATCGTTTGCGCACTAGGGCGGGTATTGTCATATTATCAATTAGAGATGTCTCTCGGCAAATTTATTCGCAATTGCTCCATACGAGTAGATCTTTTCTGATAACGTCTCGATAAGGTTAGTACGTTATTACGCTCGGTATATTTTTGGTCCAATTAGGACATGAGGAAATGGATCTAATTTAAGAGCGCAGTTTTCATTTCCTGTAGTTCAGGGATTCAGGCACATCCTTGGAGAAGGCTGTAGAGTTCCACAGACTTGGGTGGGAAGGCTTAGACCGTTAGAGAAGTGTTTCACTCTTGCTATATCTTTTTTAATCTGCTCTTTAGGAGCTCAAATCACAAAATTAAAATCTTAAGAAAAAATAAGGTTGATTAAATTCAACTAATGTCTCAAGAAATACCTATAAATAACCTTACATTGATATCTCTGAAACTTGATCTCCACTTCAAAAAGTAGTGAAAAGTTTTGGACTGAATTAAATTCAACCTACTGTTCGAACTTTGCAGTGTCATTGTATTGATCAGTCTTATAATACGGTAGTTAGTTTAATTTGTGTAAGCTGTGTATTAGCTGCCTTCTCATGGGTGTCTGGACATGCCGGAGGCTGTAGCTACTATTTATTAAAATATTTTGCTATAATTGCAAGGGTTGATCGTCGTTTAATATTCACAGGTTCCTGTCGGGCGCTTTGATGCTCCGTTACTTCGATAATGCAATTTAGTTTATTCTTTGTTAAAGATCGTTTGTATATTGAGTATCTGCAGTTAAGATAATTACGAAATAATCTTAATTCCAAGTACCTATTCAATATAAAAATCCTACTTGAATGCTAAGATTTGAAAGGTTTTCATGCTTAAAGTTAGAGGACTTCAAACTCTTTATTTAGAAATCGGGAGTAACGATTTTTAATTTCATAATAGCGTAATCTGCCTATAATGTTCCTGCTGGTACTCGGGTCTCTTGTCTGTGAGAGGGAGTGGGTTGTAATTGAAAACCCGCGTAGCTGAATGTTAAATTTCTTCGATTTTTTAGTTCTAGGACATTGTTCCTCACGATGTTTTCCTTCATTGCTTAGAGAGTAGAAGTGATGAAATAAGTCACAAAAAGTAAAGCTCTTACCTGGATTTAAACCCGAATTTGATTCACAACTTTACATTGTTTTTGTTTGGAAGAACAAACCAAACTAGAAAGAGAATGCGGAAAACGAAGCTCATAACTAATAGAACATTTATGTTATCTACAGCGTTGTTCACGGTTTACAGACAAAACATTAAAAACGCACTTCAAAGAGTAACAAACAAAAATTTAACTATTGCATGTTTTTATAACCTATTGCACATGATTTGATGCCTTTGAAAAAAGATTTTTATTTTTCACTTTTTAGTTGTACCTACCTAATAGGCAAGTAGATACGTAAGGTACCAATAATGCCAGAATAAATTACCCAAATATCATGATACTGAAATATCATGATATTTGGCCAACCATGATATTTACCCAAATATCATAACATGATACCGGTGAAATGAGAGTGTACCAACGTGAACTGTACACATCTGTATACCCCTTTAGAGCGTAGTGGCGTAATGTTATGTTATGAAATGGAAATGGAATAAATAATAAACAGACATGCGATTGCAGCAATCCCAAGAGATTTGCCGTTATTTATTGAAGAGCTCTGTTGTATATCTCCATATGGGACCAATTTCGGAATATATTCTTTCAAACAAAAAAAGAATTATCAAAATCGGACCACAATTGACGGTGATATACATAAAAAAAAATTACAAACATAAAGTCAAACATAGAACCTCCTAGTTTTTGGTAAGTTGGTTAAAAATAAACCAAGCCGCAACGAAAAGTTCATATAAAACATTGATGTATTAAAAAGAGGAAGATACGGAACTGCTCACAGCGCTTGGTCCTACTAATCTAAGTGAATGCCCGTAGCGGGTACTCAGTCGCGTACGGCACATTGTTGATCACACAGCTCATTAATTTATGTTTTTTTTTGCAATAAATACGCATCAAAATGACTTCTTTTGTAGCTAAACAGCGTTCGTATAATACCAGGCAGAAAAATAAGTCACACGGGATCACTTACCACTCGTAAGTACAGTTAAAAAGGTTAATTTGTTGAAAATTACAATATTATTTAATGTTTGCTTCGCCATATTTGTGAGAGCGAGATAGATATTACAAACATGCGTGAGAGACACGATACGCACATATCGCAATGTCATTTCATTCGGCCAACATTCGGCGGCTAACGCGATTTCGCTTGCACTACCGCGCCGTCTCATATCTCTGTCCTTGTCTATCGGTAACTGTAGGTTTGGGACTGGTGATGACACTGAACACAGATGTGTGAGTTTCGGTGCATGTAGTCGTGCGCCGAGCCCAGGTTTTCTGATCGCGATGTTAGCGTGTAACGTATCTTCCTCTTTTTAATACATCAATGATATAAAACATTTTTTTACCTCAATACTGGTACATTTTTTTGAAGAATCGAGTCTTGTTAGACGTGGTTTTATAATGAAAATCTCGTGTTTATTTACCGGAAAAACACAACAAAACAAACAAATTGCCAAACATGTGTACTGTGTGGGTTTCTTAGGATAAGGATCGGATTTCAAACTACACACACTGGCAAAATTAGCGGTACTAGATAAAAATATCGTAAGACTTCTTTATTACCATCCAGGTAGTTTCTATTTTGTTTTTATAATGATTACTTTTGCTAGAAAACATCGACTTTGTTCCACAAACTAATGGAATAAAATTAATATTGTTTAGTGATGAGAGTGGCATTCATTTACATTGAATTTGTGGACAGCAATAAATGTGTTATCATGAATAAGTATAACATAGTCTGTATTTATTTAAAATGACTGTGGCATATGGTAGAGGAATAATATTGGATCCGGCGATAGCAAGGAAGCCAATAATTATAGGCCAGTTTCAATTCTGCCGGTTCTCAGTAAAGTCTTTGAAAAGTTAATGCTCAACCAATTGTTGCGTCATTTTAACAAACATTCCATCTTTCATGATCAACAATACGGTTTCACCAAAGGGCGTTGCACAACTGACGCTGGCGTCACCCTAATAAAGAACATCTTTAACGCCTGGGAAGAAGCACAAGACGCCATTGGAATCTTTTGCGACCTCTCGAAAGCGTTCGATTGCGTTAACCATGAGACACTATTGTTAAAACTCGAGCACTATGGGATTAGGCATACGGCCCTTGAATTACTTAGATCATATTTGAAAGCCAGACAACTTAAAGTTCAGGTAAACGGCGTAAACTCACTAGGGTCTGAAATGACAATGGGCGTTCCTCAAGGCTCTATATTGGGTCCATTCCTCTTTTTAGTTTACATTAACGATTTGCCCCAATTATTACAAAATCAACCGAAGATTTGCTGATGACACATCTTTGATATTTAAAATAGATCGACGATCACAAAATCTTGATGATGTGAATAAGTCTATTCATCAGGTCCAAACTTGGTTCACGGCAAACAATTTGGTACTAAATGAAAAAAAAACTAAATGTATTATATTTACATTGCCGAATGTTAGAAGTAGCGAATGTGACATCATATTGAATGGAGAAAAGCTGGACTATGTAAATCAAACAGTTTTCCTAGGAATCACTCTAGATGACAAATTACAATGGGGGCCTCACATAACATCTCTGGCAGGACGGCTGAGCTCAGCCGCTTATGCTGTTAGAAAGATAAGACAGTTAACGGATGTAGAAACCGCGCGTTTGGTCTATTTTAGTTACTTTCACAGCATTATGTCATACGGTATTTTACTGTGGGGTCGGGCGGCTGACATTGAATCAATATTTATATTGCAAAAGAGAGCTATCAGAGCCATATATAAGATAAGTCACCGAGAATCTCTTAGGGAGCTATTTAAAAAGATTAATATTATGACAGTTTCTTGCCAATTCATTTATGAAAATATTATGTATGTAAGGAAAAATTTAAATCTCTTTAGTAAAGTTAGTGATAGACACAATTGTAATACCAGAAATAAAGATAAGTTAGATCAACCATCATATAGATTAGCTAAAGTACACACATCTTTCATGGGGTACTGTGTTAAATTCTATAACAAAATACCTTGTGAGATATTAAAGTTAAATGAAAGAAAATTTAAAACAATAGTTAAAAGCACACTTTGTAAACAAGCATATTACAAATTAGATGATTATATTCAAGATAAGAATGCTTGGAAACATGCTGGTCCTGCTCCATAGGCCTATCTTTGGTGTGGACAAAATCAAAATGGTTAATTTGTATTATATTCATAATTATAGTAACGCTTTATTTTTATTTTTCTTCTTTTTTTGTTAAAAAGAATTGACTCGCACACTGTTCTGTTGTTGTTTAATTAGGTAATGTACCTATGTTTGCACTATTTGTAAGTACGTGAGGACCATGTTCCTATTTATCAAGTAAAGGAATTTACCTGTTAATGCTTGTAATTCTCTCATACCTATATGTAGTATAGTAGTGCTGGGTACATCGTCCTCACGTATACGAATTTATTAATGTATGTACCTATATAAATATTGTATAAAACTTTTTTTTAAAAGAGTAAGTATGGAGTTTCTTGTGCGTTCTTCTCCATAACAACCTACATTTCCGAATGCACGGTAGAATCAATTTTTATTAAATGTAAATTTTAACGTTCAAAAGTGCCACATAATGGCCTACTTGAAATAAACACATTTGACTTTGACTTTGACTTTGATTCAAGTAGGATATGTTTGGGTGCTCGTACGGACTTGGTGGACATCGATGGAGGAGATCTTATTGCACATCGCTGTAGAAGTATTATTATAGATCAAAATGTGGTACCATTTATTTTGTCCCTTTAACAGGGGTCGCTTCGTTTTGATCCAGGATAATGCTCGGCCACATACCACTTTGTCAAATTTAGTCTAACTAAAAATTACAATATATCGGTTTTGGAATAGCCAGCGAAATCACCAGATATGCATCCTATAGAATACGTTTGGGACCTGCTCAAACTAAGGTTAAAATTCTTATTACATACACCTGTCAATGAGGATGAACTGCGAAGCGCCGTTGTAAAGGAATGATGGAGACTACCACACGAGACAACGGATAACATTATTCTCAACATATCTAGGCGGTAAAAACTTTATAAAAATAAATGTGGAGGCAACACTCAATATCATGTGAATATTTATAATGTTAATATTACATCATTTTTACATTTCTAATGTAAAAATGATATTAAAATATATTTTTTTAACTCTCACTTGTGTGTGGACACTCATACACACAGTACGCGCCACTCAAAATAAATAGATCGTCAACCTTTTTACGTTTTAGTTCAGTTCAAAATATTTAATTTTGAAAATGAAATCTTGCGCAGTTTGTGTTCAATGACGGCGTCCAGTGTGGCAGTTGCAAGAAACACCTGGATTTCGGATGTGCAAACATCTCAGAACCGGATGGAATGGAAATGCCCCACTTGCAGAATCTCATCACCAGTTATGCCTTCCCCTGAACCTGCATCGCTGGATACTATACTAAGCGAGATACGGGACATGAAGCGGCAGCTACTTAGCTTGCCGACCTTGGTAGATGACATTCGCGTGATCATGGATGAGTTGGTTGAGCTTAAGTCGACATGCGAGGGCACTGGTGGAAGACTTGATGATTTTGATACAAGACTCAAGTTGAAGCAAAACTGTCTGAATTTGAAAAGCTTCAGGAATCAGTAATTATTTACAGACTGATTTGGCGAGCACGAAGCATCTACTCTCGACCTATGAACAAAGATCCAGGCTAAACAATATTGAAATTAAGGGGGTTCCTACAAAGAAGGATGAGAATTTGTACTCGATCATTGACGCTATCGGCCGTAAAGTTAATTACAGCTGTCCTAAAGCCCAGGTGGACTATATTTCTAGGGTCTCTATTTTTGGTTCCAATGAAAAGCTCATAATAGTGAGTTTTTTAAACCGGTATGTGAAGGAGGATTTCATTGCGGCGGCACGTGCCAGGAAGGACCTATCCGCTTGTGACATCGGGTTTCAAGGCTCATCTCAGCGTATTTATGTCAACGATCACCTTAGCGTGGAGTACAAAAAACTTTTAACCAAAGTTTAAACCAATGCCAAAGATAAACATTATGAGTACGTATGGGTCAAGCATGGTAAAATTCATATACTTAAAAATAATCATTCGAAAGTTTTTATCATAAGGAAGAAGTCAGATTTAAACAAGATTGTCTAATTTGCTTCTTAATTTTTACACAAACGTTCCTATCTTGCTATTATATTTTGCTTCAATGGCTCCAAATCTTTAATACCGTTTTTGTCACAATAACTTTATGCAAAATGTTTAACACCTCTGCCGTACTAATGAGTTCAACACCTCTCTTTTGTTTAGCTACTTGTATGATTTGTGATCGTTATCGCGCCGTTTACTTTAAAGCTTTACCGCACAACAATATGTTTTACTCTCTCGCACTTGCACGCACCACGCACTGTCGCTTGCTTTTTCGCACCGGTGTTTACTATTTAACATCGGATGATTCTTGCGCTCGCATAAATCTTATTGACTTTTACCCTCTTTATACTTATTTAATTATATTATACCTTATTCTACAATATTATTTAATGGAATGCTATATTTTAATGGACTATATAGATTTATACTCAATTATTAGTCTTGCTTTTAATGGCTCCTAAGTTAAATATATTTTATCAAAACGTTCGCGGTCTTAGAACTAAGAGTGATATTTTCTATCGTCAAATGTTACTAAATTCATATGATATTATTATTCTTGCAGAGACGCGGTTATTGGATGGAGTTTCAAATTCTGAATTCTTTGATGAACGGTACATTGTATGGCGTCGTGATCGGGATTATGTTTTGACCAGGCAATCGCGTGGTGGAGGTGTGCTTATTGCTACACGTAGGGAACTTTCAGTTCTGAAAAATTGTAATACTCATAAATATATTACCTTACATATTTGTGTTATTTATTTATGTCAGCAAAACTTAGGGCTTTCTTTTTCTTTACAACTTTGCAATTACCTCGCAAAATTAAACCAAATAGTTATGAGTAACTCTTCTGATACCTTTCTTATCATTGGTGATTTTAACATGAGCGGTATTAACTGGGTCTTATCCGACAATCTATCACTCGTCCCAATGAACCCATTTATTAAGTGACGAATTATGTACCCTAGATTTTGGTCAATACAATGGTGTTCTTAATAGGCATGGTAAAATTTTAGATTTAGTACTTTCAAAACAATTAGTTAATGTGGTAGAATGTTCAAGTCCACTGGTTCCCATCGACGCCTACCATCCAGCACTTTGAAACTCCTCTATTAGAGTGCGCGCCACGGACGCAGTATCTGTTCGACAAGGGTGACTATGAATCTATCAACAAGAACATTTCCATGACTGACTGGGAATCCGAGTTTGCGACACGATCAGTTGATGAATCATTAAACTTTTTCAATTAATTTATTCTCATTTTACACACAAAATATATTTCACAAAAAATACATCGTTACAAAAAATATTCAACTTGGTACAATTCGGCATTAATTAAAACAATTAAAAAAAAATACAAGTAATTTAAAAAATTTAAATCAAAGATCATTTTTTTTATTTCATATAAGCCTACATGAGCACTTATAAAACGTCGACAAAAGGTGCACGGTTCGGGTTGGTCGTTTCCTATGGAGAAGAACTGGCAAGAAACTCCATGGTTACTCTTTTAAACAAGTGCGAGTCGGACTCGCGCACGAAGGGTTCCGTACTTGGTAAATGGCGGTTTACGATTTATGACGTATCAAAAAAAAACTACTGACTAGATCTCGTTCAAACCAATTTTCGCTGGTAGTTTACATAGTAATGTACATCATATATTTTTTTCAGTTTTATCATTCTCTTATTTTAGAAGTTACAGGGGGGGGACACACATTTTACCACTTTGGAAGAGTCTCTCGCGCAAACTATTCAGTTTAGAAAAAAAAGATATTAGAAACCTCTATATCCTTTTTAAAGACCTATCCATAGATACCCTAAACGTATGGGTTTGATGAAAAAAAATATTTTAGTTTTAGTTTCAAGTATGGGAACCCCCAAAATTTATTGTTTTATTTTTATTTTTGTGTGATAATCTTAATGCGGTTCACAGAATACATCTATTTACCAAGTTCCAACAGCATAGTTCTTATAGTTTCGGAAAAAAGTGGCTGTGACATACGGACGGACAGACAGACAGACAGACAGACAGACATGACGAATCTATAAGGGTTCCGTTTTTTGCCATTTGGCTACGGAACCCTAAAAATGGTCTGGTTTTACAATATTTCCTATTATTAGTTAGTTATGGGGGGACAACGTAGGCCCGACAATAAGTCGTAAGAAAAACAAAAAAAAAAAAACCGGCCAAGTGCGAGTCGGACTCGCGCACGAAGGGTTCCGTACTTGGTAAATTACGGTTTACGATTTATGACGTATTAAAAAAAAACTACTTATTAGATCTCGTTCGAAACAATTTTCGGTGGTAGTTTACATGGTAATGTACATCATATTTTTTTTTTAGTATTATCATTCTCTTATTTTAGAAGTTACAGGGGGGGGGACACACATTTTACCACTTTGGAAGTGTCTCTCGCGCAAAATATTCAGTTTAGAAAAAAATTATATTAGAAACCTCAATATCATTTTTGAAGACCTATTCATAGATACCCCACACGTATGGGTTTGAAGGAAAAATTTTTTTTAGTTTCAGTGTCCAAGTATGGGGACCCCCAAAATTTATTGTTTTTTTTCTATTTTTGAGTGAAAATCTTAATGCGGTTCACAGAATACATCTACTCACCAAGTTTCAACAGCATAGTTCCTATAGTTTCGGAAAAAAATGGCTGTGACATACGGACGGACAGACAGACAGACAGACATACATGACGAATCTATAAGGGTTCCGTTTTTTGCCATCTGGCTACGGAACCCTAAAAAGATTACATAATAATTAAACAAAAAAAAATAAAACGAGTTAAAAAGTTAACAAATGTTAACAAGCATCTAGAAGGCCTACAATGTTCACACATTTACAAAACAATCGGTAAAGGAATCTATACAAAAGTAAAATAAAAAAAAGACTAAATCTAACATGTGGCACAAATATTGTTATCAGTGCTGTAACTATTCTTAGCAAAGGGCTATGAAGATGATTGAAAACCATCGTAAAAAGACTAATTATTAAAAGAAGGAAAAAAAAACAAAGAATTAATGAGATTGAGAATAGTTAGAGACAACCACATATTTGTGCCGTTTATGAGTTATCAGGGAAGCCGCATACGCAGATGGACCTAAAGCCATTTTTTTATCTTCAACGTAGTCCCTGATTTTATAATATGCTTTTTTAATAAGGACACGTTTGATGTAGTTATTGAACTTTCCATCGGTCAGTTCTATAACTGACTTTGGCAACTTGTTATAAAAGCGTATACTGTTTATATGAAAAGACTTGCTAGTTTTTGTTAATCTGAATTTGGGTATTACAATTTCGTGCTTACTGCGTGTATTTAAATTATGTAAGTCGCTTCTAGTTTTGAAAAGCCCTCGATTTTTGCGGACATACAAAATACATTCCAAAATATAAAGTGAAGGTAGAGTCAGTATATCGATTTCTTTAAATTTAGCTTTAAGGGACTCACGAGGACCCATTTTATAGATCGCAGCTGAAAAAAATTAAGACTAACGGCAATATAGCAGATGAGACAACATTTAAGCTACTTCGTGAAAGGGTAAAGGTTTTAGAACCGCAATGTTATGTTAACTACTTGAGCTTAACTAGAGAACCCTAAATATTTTTGGACCTTCGTTAAAAAACGACACAACTCAAATGCAGTGCCGAGCACTTTAAATTATAATTACGAAGCGTTACTTGCGTACCGGAGAAACAATATGCGAAGCGTTTTCTACGTACTTCCATTCTACATTTCTAGATACTAGCCCTGGTTATGGAATTTCTTCACCTACTCTTTCTACTGAATCTTCCAGCCTATCTGATATATGTAGCATTGTAGTGAACGTTGAGGAGGTTTCTAACTTGCTTCGCAAGTTGGATACTTCTAAAGCGGCTGGCCCGGACAATCTTTCATCCAAATTTCTTGTACGATGTTCGACTTCGATTGCCCAACCTATCTCGATTCTCTTCAGGAAATCTTTAGATACTTGTATTGTATCTGAACTTTGGAAATCGGCTTTCATAACGCCTATTCACAAAAAAGGAGTCAAAACCGAAATTGTAAAGTACAGGCCGCTATCCAAGCTCTGTATTGTGGCAAAAAACTTCGAAAAAATCATCTATAACCAGGTGTATAGTGCTCTTAGAAATTCGTTTAGCTCCTTTCAACATGGTTTTTTGAAGGGAAGGTCTACCGTCACCAACTTAATACTACTCAATGAGTTTATCACTGACGCCATGGATAATGGTGGGCAGGTTGATGTCGTTTATACTGATTACAGTAAAGCTTTTGATCGAATTGATCATGAGATCTTACTATCTAAGTTATATGGCATGGGAATACGAGGCGATTTACTCAGATGGTTTTCTTCTTATCTGGAGAACAGCTCCCAAGCAGTAGTTTTAAGCAATTATGTCTGGTTGGGTGCCTGTCCCCAGTGGGGTCCCCCAGGGTTCATTGCTCGGCCCATTACTTTTCATTATCTACATAAACGACATCAACTCTTGCTTGCTTTCATCCAAACTGTTGTGTTTTGCTGACGATATGAAAATCTATGGCACAATATCATCACATGCATTTCAGGATGATTTACGTCGTCTGGAGGCTTATTGTAGTAAGAGTAAGCTTGATCTTAACCCTGCTAAATGTTCGGTTCTAACATACTCTTGAAAGCGCGCAATTATACCTACATCGTATATCTTAGGTGATCAAGTACTACCTAGAACGAATGGCATCCGAGATCTGGGGGTATATCATGATTCTAAGCTTACGTTTGAATTTCATATCAATGCCATAGCCGCTGATTGGACTTCGTCCGCAGAAACGATTACAATCTCCGATGTTGGCAATCCCAACCCTGCGATTCCTTGCGTTGAGAAAAAGTATAAACACTCACCTGGATAGGCAGGGATCGAAGGTATCAGCACACACTCGGGACATCAGGGCCGGCCGGCGTGGCGAATATTCAATATGCACTACAAGTTCACGTTTTTGCTTGATTTCACTTCACAAGGAGGGTTACGAGAACCAATCGGTTAATCAGTTTCTAGCGAAGCCTTTTGGGTATTTATTAACCCTTTTTTAAACGGACACAGCGCGGGAGCAGTTATCTGCTTTTCGCCATTTTTTTTCAAGTCGCAGTTCGCACTCTCACCGCAGTGAGGCGCTAGCGTGGCGCCAGCGGGATGGCGCCAATTTTAAATTAGGAAGGGAAACAAATTGGATAGGATATTTAGAAGGATAGGCTTAATGTTTATCCATTTCCCCCCACTCGAAATCGACCAGGATTTCGCAAGCCAAAAGACTGCCAGAGTACAACTAGCAGTGCTCGAGAAATATAAAATTCAAACTTAATAAGCATAATTACCTAAGTGTCTAAACTATTTTAATTGAACAATACTGATCAATACACAATATTGTTCGAGATATAAGATAAGATAATAATTAGTTAATTGGTAGCGGACAGACCTTAACTACTGGTCTGCGCATAGTTTTACCGTTTGCAGTTCGAAGAGTCACAACCCTGACTATGTTATCTGATCCCGGATGAATCTGTTGTATACGAGCTAATTTCCATAGTAAAGGTGGCAGATTAGGCTTATTAACAAGGAATAAGCCGTTTAATTTAAGGTTGGGTGTATCTTTGAACCATTTAAGTTTTAGTTGAAGTATATGCAGATAATCACATTGCCAAGAAGGTTCCACAATCAGTCTCGACAAAGTACTTAATTTAAGTAAGAGAAGAGGATGTAAAGCAGATGACGATAAATTAGCGTCATCGATGCGTCCCCCCACTCGCAATAAACCATCCTCATCCAAGAAATGAGACAGATTTTGAATAGACTTGATGCTTTGTTCTTGAATTTTCACTTGACTGACGTGAGACGACATATAATGGTCTTGAATAAACTTGACTAGCATCCTCATTGATTTATCGAATTCAGAACTACCACGGGCGGTGAAATTTATCTTTATAGGAACAACCTTTTCATTTGATATGAAAGGGAAACACCATGCTAAAGTTCGTTGAATCTTTGTCAGAGAAGAATGCTTAGAAGTTAACGTCAGAAGTGGATTATCAGATTCAGTAGCGTAAAGGCTGCTTGGAACGAAAGTTTTCAATTCCGTTAGTTCTGCATTTACGAACAACGTACGTTTGCAAGGCCATTTATTAGGCGACATTTGCAACCAAGAAGGCCCACTCCACCAGAGTGGGTGATCAATGAATTCTGAACAGGGAACCCAGCGACTACAACAGTCGGCTGGGTTATCCTCGGTGGACACGTGAAACCAACATTCGGGACCAATTAAATCGGTTGCTTGCACGACTCGATTTGCTACATACATCTTTAGCAAATGAGGTGCCGTGTTGAGCCAAGAAAGAGTGGTGGTACTGTCCGAGTAGGCTTTCATAGAATTTATGTGAATTTAATCTTTGAGTAAGTTGTGCATGTGTGACGTAACTTGCGCTAGAAGCACCGCTGCGCTGAGTTCAAGTCTATTTATCGTTGTCGGTTTTAACGGAGCCACTCGAGATTTACCTATTAACAGGTGAGTGACCGTGGTAACCTCATCCACAACACTACAAAGATAGACACAACAGCCATACCCTTTGAGTGAACCATCACAAAACCCTACCAAATGCACTTCGGCAAGACTAGAGGGCATAATCAGTCTCGGTAGTGAAATATTCTGCAGATCAGATAAGTTGGCTGCTATTAAATGCCACGCCTTAGCTAAATGTGGCGGGATACCTTCGTCCCAACCTAAGTTTAAGCGCCACATTTCTTGTAATAGCGACTTTGCAGAAAACACAACCGGGCTTATCCAACCGAGCGGGTCGAAAATGCGGGCCACTATAGAGAGGATAGATCTTTTAGTAAATTTTACGTCGAACGAGTCTGAAAACTTGTAGGAGAAATTGTCGTCCGATGGATTCCACCGTATCCCTAATATCTTGACAAACTCATTTCCAGCATCATCGAAGGATTTAGAAGTCTGAAGATGGTCAGGAGGAACATCAGACAAAAGAATTGGAGTGTTCGTACTCCACTTACGAAGTTCAAAATGACCCTTTGACAATAACGAGGTAACATCCTCTTTTAATTGTTTCGCTTCATCAAGAGATGAGCATCCGGTAGTGATGTCGTCCATGAATGTATCTTCACAAAGAACTTGAGCGGCGCGGCTTGAGTATTCAGAACCGTGATCCTCAGCAAGTTGACGCAGAGTGCGAATAGCTAAGTATGGGGAGCTGCTGACTCCATAAGTCACGGTATTAAGCTCATACTCATTCAAAGCCTCGTTAGGCTCGTCACGCCAGAACACGTGTTGATAACACCTGTCCTCAGGACGTATCAATATCTGGCGGTACATTTTGCAAATGTCCGCAGTGAAGACAATATTATGAAGTCGGAATTTCGTAACTAAATCGACGATGTCAATTTGAAGTTTCGGTCCAACATGAACTACATCATTCAGAGAACGATTATTTGTAGTCCGACTACTAGCGTCGAAGACTACCCGGAGTCGTGTCGTAGAGCTATCTGGACGCACGACGCAATGATGTGGAATTATATAACGATCAGTAGTCGAAGAATCTGCAGGCTGCATATGTCCTAGTTCTTTGTACTGGTGCATAAATTCCTTATAATCAGCTTTCAGCTCGGTCTGATTAATAAGACGCCTTTCTAAGCTGAGAAAGCGATTAAAAGCTTGGCGAGACGAGTCGCCTAAAGAAGGCGCATCCTTCTTTAACATTATAGGTACCACGTAACGACCTTCACGTGTACGGTAAGTATCCTGTTTATACATTTGTTCACAGAGATCATCTTCCGGACCGGAAATTTTACATTTCGGCGGTTCTTCAGAATCCCAGAACCGTTGAACGATATCTTCGAGCGTGCAAGAGGACGCGAGGAGTGACGTAACGGATTCACAGCGAATATTGTTAGGTGGTGTGTTATGAAAATATTGACCACTTATCACCCAGCCGAATACACTAGACAAGGCGCAAGGTAATCCGGGACCGGGAGTGAAACGTGAGCCAGTGTATATTTGATCAAAACACTCGACACCTAACAGTAGATCGATCGGACCGGATCTATCGAAGTCGCGGTCGGCGAGATCAAGGTGTTTGAAATGATCCTTGACGTGCAACGGTAACGTTGACGAAGGCAGCATGGAAGTAATTTTAGGTAAAACTACTAAAGGTAAGTCGAACTTAGGCGACTCACAAGAATGAGGTATTATTGTAGCGAAAGTATAACCTTTTATGTCACAAACATTACTTTGTCCGAGACCGGTAACGTTCAAATTACATTTTCTTATACGTAAACCCAGGCGGCGCACGCATGCGCTGGTGATGAAAGAATCCATCGAACCGCTGTCAATAACGGCGCGTGCACACTGGAGCGAGCCATCCGCGTGACGTACACGAACTACCGCTGAGCCAAGAATCTTCGTACTACAATTTGAACCCGAAGTTAGTGACGTAATACGAGTAAGTGTGCTAGTAACTTTAGCGGAACTTTCGTTATTCTCGTTTGAATTAACAGAAGACGTTAATAAACTTTTATTTTCCACATGTAATAACGTGTTATGTTTCGCGTTACAAACAAAACATGTGGTTTTAGATTTACAATTATTATTATCGTGACCGGGCCTTAAGCAATTGGCACACAGGTTAAATTTCGTAACGAAATGTTGACGCTGTTCAAGTGTCATAGAATGTAACTTGCCGCATCGGTAAATGGAATGATTTTCATTACAACATAAACAAGCTAATGAGCCCGATGCATTATTATTATTACTTTGGTTCGTAGATGCTACAAATGATGATGACCTTTGCTGACCTTTATTACGAAACTGTTTATTGTTATTAGAAGAGTTCGATGGAGTAGTCGAAACCGAG
Organism: Orthosia gothica; assembly: GCA_949775005.1. Taxonomy (NCBI): domain Eukaryota; kingdom Metazoa; phylum Arthropoda; class Insecta; order Lepidoptera; family Noctuidae; genus Orthosia; species Orthosia gothica. The sequence continues at coordinate 45,752,153 of OX459034.1, read as the reverse complement.
ACCGGTTGACTAACTTCCAGAATCTTAATATAATTTTGTAAATAAACAATTAAGTCATTGAACTTAGGCATCTCGTGAATATTTTGTAACTCGAACCGTTTCCTAGTTTCAAGGTCAAGTGATCGCGATGCAATGTGAAATAAAATAAATTCACTTAGCTCATCAATTTGCAAAGCACGTAGCGCATTTACGCTTTCATATAATGAATTGGTCAGTTCGGACAAATTTTCAAGTGACGGCTTGTTGACAGAAGTTAATTTAAATATTTTTTCTAGATAAGTATTTGCTAAAATGCGCTTATTGTCATATCGATCTAATAAAATATTAAAAACCACGGAATAATTCGACTCGGTTATAGGTACGCCCCTGGCCAAGGTCAGTGCACACCCAGATAAACACGACAACAAATAATGAAACCTTTCCGTGTCTGAAAGTGAACTATTGTTATGAATAAGCGGGATGTAACTATCCTTGAAGGTCTGCCAGTTTTCTATTTTCCCATCGAAATGCGGAATTTTCAATTTGGGCAGTTTCACTTGAACAATAGAAACCTCTCGACGACAATGTGCGGACGGATCGGCGGCTGCAGGCGTGTGGGGCGCAGGCAGCGACGTCGCAAGCAAAGATTCGGCAACTTCGATAGACGCATAATACAAATCATCAAATGACAACATCGCACTCAAATCTATTTCTGACTTGGGTTTTAACTTTAACTGTAATCTATTAACATTTTCGCTGGACTCCATAAAAGCAGCCCTAATCTGATCAATCTTCTTGTATCTAGCCTTGAAAGAGGATAGCTTAGAACTATCTTGCAGAACATCTTTAGACAAATCGTAGATAATCTGCATACACTTGAAGTCATATTCGCGTCTTTTAAGATACGCCTGTAATTCAACTTCATCAGACATATTTGTTAACTTACGTATTCACGATAAATAAATGAGATAAGAAGGTAGGTAGGTAAGTACCTATCCGAACTGCAAGCGCAATATACTTTAGGCACTACTAAGGGTACCTACTTTGGCAAGTGTTGGCAACTTCGTGGAGTGAGCTTCCGGAACTACAAGCGCCACCTAGCTAGCAGCGACATCAACATCGGATCACCGTGGTTCGTGGTGGGGAGGAGACCGGCTCGCACAGCGGCTCGGCGCGCCCGGCCTTTTTTCTTCTTGGCGGACCGTTCGACGGAACACTCGGGGTTTTACTAGCTTCATTATCCAGAACGGAACTATTTTTATTTGTTTAATCTAACGGGTGATTTAATTATTTAGTTCATACCCTCTTTTCATTTTTCTAGAGGGTTTTGTTTTACTACAAAAGATTGCTAAAGTTAACCTAATAGTTATATTTTATTTGCTCATTTATAGTTAAAATGTATAACATGTAAAGTACCTACATTTACGTGTTAATAAAGTGATGATTGTGTATTAATATTGTATTTCATTTAATATCAGAAGTTGGAGCCACGCGTCATGGGCAAACGCAGACGCCATCGCAAGCGAGCACAATCGTCGTCAAGTAGCAGTAGCACGACGAGTACGAGTGCTAGAACGCCGTCACCTCTGCCCAGAAGGAAATCAAAGGTATCACGTCATAAAGATACCAAAGCTGTGAGTACCTTACATAATATAATACCTGAGTTTGACCCCTTAAATGATGATATCAATGCATGGCTTAATATTATACAATCCTATGCGGCAACGTTTGATTGGCCCGACGAAACGATACGTTATCAAGCTCTGAATAAGTTGAAAGGCTCTGGCAAAGTCTGGTATGACTCGTTGTTGCGAACTGATAGTCGGTGGCCTACATGGAAATGGAGTGATTGGAATCGGCGTCTGGCTGATAGTTTTCAAACACGTCGTAATATGTTTGAATTATTAAAAGATATTATTAATAAAAAACCAGTAGAAAACCAATCGCTTTACGAATTCTATTTTGATATCAAATGTAAAGTTGACCGATTATCTTTAAACTTTACTGAGCAAGATATTATATCTATAATTGTCGGGAGCATAGGCGATAGCAATATAGGAGCATCTATTGAGGCGAGCAATTTTAAATCTTGTCATGATTTAGCTAGTTACCTTCATGGTCGTACCTACAAAAGCAAAAGCTCAAAACAAACCAGTTCGGGTAGTACACGTGAAAATCAACATAAAACAGGCGAGCAAATAAATAATACTAGCCAGCCGTCCACGAGTGTTACCTCTTCAAATAATAACGCGAATTCTAGTAGGGTACTTGAAAGTAATCAAACCGGTTTAACACATATTCAGAAATCTATTAAATGTTACACTTGCGGTGGAAATCATAAAAGGAATCAGTGTGATCTCATTAAATGTAATTTTTGTAAAAAAAAGGGCCATGTTGAAGCTGTGTGCCGTAGTAAGAAAAGTACAGGATTAATTAAACCCGAAACTGAGGAAACCAAATTGATCCTTACCCCTGATACGCGAGATAAATTTATAAAAACTGTTAACATTGATCACTTTGTCCACGAGGCATTTATTGATACGGGAAGCAGTTGTTCCCTGATTGCTGAATCTGTGGTAAAAAAATATTTGCTTCAAACTAGTGCACTACCCTCGCCTGTTTTGTTACAAGGATTTTCTAGAAATAGCTCTAAACCTGTCACTCGAAAAGTTACTTTAGATTTAAAAATTGATTGTGTTTCTTTAACTGGTGTGAGCTTTTACGTTATTGATGACTTAGTAGGTTGTGAAATACTTATAGGCCGTAACATAACGGAGCGAAATGACTTGATATACTCACGTGTAGGTAATTCACTCAAGTTTGACTATGCGCAATCACTTAGTGAATTTTGTGACGCTATATCCGAGACTAAAATCGATACTGACACTCACTTGAATGAATTGATCTATTTATTTAGACAATATAAACAGTGTGTCGCGTCAGACATAAAAGAGTTAGGAAAAGTGAATAACCACGAGATGGTTATTACTTTGATAGACCCACGACCAGTGCAGTGCAGACCTTTTCGAGCCTCACATACAGATAGAAAGATTATTCGAGATATGGTGCAGGAATTACTGGATAATAAAATAATTCAAGAAAGTCATTCCCCTTACGCCAGTCCTGCTCTGCTTGTGAGCAAAAAGAATGGCGAGAAAAGACTCTGCATTGATTACCGCGCACTAAATAAAATAACAGTAAAGGACAAGTACCCAATGCCTCGAATAGAGGATCTTATAGATAGACTACAGGGTTATAAATATTTTACAAGTCTTGATCTAAAAAGTGGGTACTACCAAATTATTATGAGCTCACAGTCAATCGAAAAAACGGCATTCATTACCGAAGATGGCCATTATGAATTTCTGCGGCTCCCATTTGGTTTGGCTAATGCACCATCTTGTTTTCAACAGATGATGAATAAAGTATTAGGTAATTTAAGGTTCGAGAACGTCATTGTATATTTAGATGACGTTTATTTAATTACACAAACTATTGAGGAAAATTTAAAGCTCTTGGAAAACATTTTACAAATATTTAAAAATAATGGGTTAACTTTAAATTTAAAAAAATGTCATTTCCTTAAAACTGAAATAGAGTTTCTCGGATATAAAATAAAACAAAATTGTGTAATGCCAAATGAATCCAAAGTGGAAGCCGTTAAGAAATTTCCCGTACCGAAAACCGTGCATCAGTTGCGACAGTTTCTGGGGCTAATTAATTATTTTCGCAAATTCATTAAAAACTGCGCTATAATTTCTGCCCCTCTTACTAAGTTATTAAAAAAAGATGCTTCTTGGTCTTGGAATTCCATGCATGATCAAGCTTTTCAAATTTTAAAAGCTAAGCTGACATCAGATAGTGTATTATCTATTTTCGATCCAAATAAAGTAACCATTTTGTATACGGACGCTAGTCGAGATGGCGTTGCGGGTATTCTTGTTCAAGTTGCTGATGAGGGTGAAAAACCGGTATATTACTATAGCCGTCAGACAAATGAGGACGAAAAAAAATATCATTCATTTGAGTTAGAACTCCTAGCAATCGTAAGTTCACTTCAAAAATTTCGTCTTTATTTAATTGGTTCACCTTTCACCGTTATCACAGATTGTAGCGCAGTCAGGTATGCGTTGACTAAAAAGAATATTATTCCCCGGATTGCAAGATGGGTTCTTTCGACTCAAGAGTTCATGTATGAAATAAAGCATAGAGAAGGTTCACGTATGCAACATGTGGACGCCTTGAGTCGAAATCCCGTTCCCTCAGGTGAGAGGTCGGAAAGGGAAATAATATTATCAATAACGGAAGGAGACTGGTTACTCTCTGTACAGATGCAAGACCGTGACATTGTAAAAATTAAAACGGTTTTAGAATCTGGTGAAATAGATGAAAATAAAAACATTTTTGACACGTATGAACTATTAGGTGGAAAAGTGTATAGAAGAACAGCCCAAGGGCGACGATGGGTCGTACCAAAGAGTTGTATATGGCAAATAATAAGATACAACCATGATGACGTGGGCCATTTTTCCGTCGATAAAACGTTTGAGAGGATAGGGCACAGATATTGGTTTTCTCGTATGCGTCACATAATTAAAAAATACATTAAAAACTGTTTAAATTGTATTTATTATAAAAATAAGGGTGGTGCTAAGGAAGGAGAGTTATACCCGCTGCCAAAATACGCGCAGCCTTTTCACACTTTGCACGCGGACCACTTAGGTCCATTCGTTGAAACACGAAACGGAAACGTATACTTACTAGTTTTAGTTGACGCCTTCACAAAGTTTGTTTTTATCTGCGCAGTTAAGTCTACTAAAACATCCGATCTTATAAAAGAATTAGATAATATAACTAAAATATTCGGTAATCCAAAACGAATTATTTCCGATTCCGGGTCATGTTTTACTTCCAACATGTACAAAGAATACTGTAAGAGCAAATATATACGCGCGCATATTGTGGCAACGGGTATGCCTCGCTCAAATGGACAGGTCGAGAGATTTAATAAAACAATACTAGAATCATTAAAAACTATTGGGGCAGATACTACTGAAGATAGGTGGGACCAATATGTTAAAATAATACAGCAAGGTTTAAACAGTACAATTCATAGAACTATTAATGCCGTTCCTAGTGAGGTCTTATTAGGATATCGTTTGCGCGTTGATAATGATAATGTAGAGCCAGAGCTTGATGATGAATCGCTAGTGGACGTAACGGAATTGCGAGCAAAGGTAGATAAAAATATTAAAACCAGTGCAATATCACAAAAACAAAGGTTTGATAAAACTCGGTCAAAAGCTAAGATTTACGAAGAAGGAGATTTGGTATTGATAAAAATACAAAGTCAGAACAACGATGGTCGAAGCAAAAAACTCCTGCCCATCTTCAAAGGACCGTTTCGAGTAAAAAAGGTTCTGGGTAATGACAGGTATGAGGTAACAGACTTAAGGGGCTCTGAAAGGAGCAGTAAACCATACAATGGCGTCGCAGCTGCTGAAAATATGAAGTATTGGATACAAATCGATGATTGGCGGTTGGAGTAAGCTATTGACAATGAGGTCCGTGTTGGCAAGTCGTAGTTTTAAGGGTATGTATTGCACTTTGCTTGCTGCAGTAAATAATTAATAAATACACAGCTTTATAATTTTATAATAAATTGTATATAAAATTAAGTGGCTACACAGTCTCACATATAATATCGCTTATATTTTTCTCGCGAGACTAGAAAAAACACTTGTACCATAATCCTCGCCAGGATAGAAACACCAGCAAATGTGAATAAACCATGGAAAACAACTTGGTACATTTAAGTGTAGCGAAAAGCTCTTTAAATGCAAGTGATTCCAAATGGAAAGCTCTGGGAAAACCAGGACACTTAAGTGTGGCATAGTCCCTTTAAGTACGGTTGACCTAGCAGTAATAGAGTAAGCATTTGCTGATGGTTCAAAAGCGTATTATGGCTTGTGCTTCATACTTGCAGGTTTAGAAAACAGGTTCTGATGTTGGTTTTGTTTCAGTGTTTTGCCTAGACTCGTGGGGCGCCTGGGACATGCGCCTTGCAGAATGGCCGTGTTGGCAACTTCGTGGAGTGAGCTTCCGGAACTACAAGCGCCACCTAGCTAGCAGCGACATCAACATCGGATCACCGTGGTTCGTGGTGGGGAGGAGACCGGCTCGCACAGCGGCTCGGCGCGCCCGGCCTTTTTTCTTCTTGGCGGACCGTTCGACGGAACACTCGGGGTTTTACTAGCTTCATTATCCAGAACGGAACTATTTTTATTTGTTTAATCTAACGGGTGATTTAATTATTTAGTTCATACCCTCTTTTCATTTTTCTAGAGGGTTTTGTTTTACTACAAAAGATTGCTAAAGTTAACCTAATAGTTATATTTTATTTGCTCATTTATAGTTAAAATGTATAACATGTAAAGTACCTACATTTACGTGTTAATAAAGTGATGATTGTGTATTAATATTGTATTTCATTTAATACAAGTAATACAAGTTCTGAATTTAAATGTGTAGGTATAAATACCTATTACGATTTAGACACTTATAAGTTATCACTTTTATTCGTAATAAAATGTAGGTACGTAGGTAAGTTCTCGAGCACAACCATTCGACCATGAAACATTCCTATTAGCTTTATACCAACATCAGTTATTGCACGGAATAGTCATACAAGAAATACCTAGTTTATTCCAGATTTCAATTGAAACCTTAAATACAATTTAATTTTCGGAATGAATAATAATGATCAATGAGGGTAGGTTAGGTACAACCGTGGTCCGCTGGCCAGCTTAGCACGTTGCGGGAACCCGACTTGAATACCTACCTTTTGCGTTGTTTAAATAAATTATGAAATATATTTATTTAACTCGTGTTTCTTACTTGTTATTTATTAAATTAATAAGAATACACGATATTACAAGGCAATTTAGACTCATTAAACGAGATTTTATGATTAATAAGAGAATGTGAGGGTGCGTAGACTCCTCACAGGAGGCACCAAAAAGAATGATTGGACTTCGTCCGCAGAAACGATTACAATCTCCGATGTTGGCAATCCCAACCCTGCGATTCCTTGCGTTGAGAAAAAGTATAAACACTCACCTGGATAGGCAGGGATCGAAGGTATCAGCACACACTCGGGACATCAGGGCCGGCCGGCGTGGCGAATATTCAATATGCACTACAAGTTCACGTTTTTGCTTGATTTCACTTCACAAGGAGGGTTACGAGAACCAATCGGTTAATCAGTTTCTAGCGAAGCCTTTTGGGTATTTATTAACCCTTTTTTTAAACGGACACAGCGCGGGAGCAGTTATCTGCTTTTCGCCATTTTTTTTCAAGTCGCAGTTCGCACGCTCACCGCAGTGAGGCGATAGCGTGGCGCTAGCGTGGCGCCAGCGGGATGGCGCCAATTTTAAATTAGGAAGGGAAACAAATTGGATAGGATATTTAGAAGGATAGGCTTAATGTTTATCCAGTCGCTAAAGCATCTAAAGCACTAGGTTTCATAATGCGGCTATCCAAGTGCTTCACTCAAGCAAACTTTAAAATTCTTTACTGTACTTTTGTAAGAAGCAACTTAGAATATGCATCTGAAATCTGGAATCCATGTTATCACAAGTACATTGATCGTATAGAGAGCATTCAGAAAAGGTTCATCAAGTATTTGTGTTATCATCAGAAAGTGCCCTACCGGTCTGAAGATCACCTCAATCTCTGCAAGAAGTATCATATATTACCCCTAATTAATCGGCGAGCAGTCTCCGACAGCACTACATTATTTAAAAATTTCTATAATTCTATCAATAATTCCGATATTCTATCCAAATTTTATTTTAACGTTCCCGGAAGGTCAAAGCGATGGTACGCACCGTTGCGTGTTCTATCTGCTTCTACGAACTACAGGCAAAATTCATTTATAGTGCGTGCAAGTAGAAACTTTAATGACATTTGTAAGCGGTATGATTTTGATCCTTTCATAACGGGTGTGTCCTCGGCCAGAAAGTGCCTGAGCCTTGGCTTTTTTAATTAGGATTTTGTATGTTCAGGTTTTTATTATTGTATGGTTTATGAAATGTTAATTTACTTTGAGCTTGAATGCTATACTGCTTTGTTTTTTTTTATTTCTGGTAGCTGTGTTGTTTTGTTCACACTCTTTCTTTCCAATCTATTTTTAGCAGTGATGACTTTTAATTGGCTGTCAGTCTCACGTACTAATTTATATTCTGTTTGTTTTAGCTATAAGTCGTCCATGATTGTTAAATAAATGAATAAAATAAATAAATAAATTAACTTTCAGTAACCTTAAAAATCAACAATGACCAGTTTTCATATAAAATCATGTTACTCACACAATTTGTACTAAATGCGATCTGATTTTTAATTCAAAAGGTGTATTTTTAAGTAAAAAACCTGTCTTAATATTAGTTATAAAAAAATTGCATTTAAAATAAAATCGACGTTTTTAATTTCCCGCTTATTTTGCCGGTGTGTGTATAAAGAACCCATTGGTAGTTATTGCGCCCCAAAATGGATGAATGGGAGACAAATTTTGAGACGTTACACGAATGGATAGAATACGAAATGAGTTTTTATTTTGCGTCCTTGACTGAAATGGTGTGTGGCAATTGGTAAAAAAGTTTTTTTTTTTTTTTATATAATTTATAGGCTCGCGCTTGACCACTATCTCACCTGATGGTAAGCGATGATGTGGTCGACGGTGAAGCACGCTTGCCTAGAGGCAACCTATTCACTCTTGACTTAAAGACTCCTAGATTGTAGCTATCGGGAAACACAGACTCCGGCAGAGAATTCCACTCCTTAGCTGTACGCATAATGAAAGTATTTCCAAAACGTTTAGTGTGTATAGGTGGTATGTCTACCATGTAACAATGGCGCATCGCCGTACGTCTTGCAGTCCGATGATGAAACGGGCTTGGTGGAATTAGATCATGCAATTCCATCGCACACTCCCCGAAATACAACCGATAAAAGACCGACAAGCTGGCAACTCGGCGACGATGTTCAAGGCTCTGGAGCTTTGACTTAACCAGTGCCTCATCGCTGATGAGCCTTTTGGCCCGCTTATCGATCGACTCTAGTGCATCAAGCTGGTATTTGGCGGATCCGTCCCAGAGATGAGAACAGTACTCCATGCATGATCCAACTTGCGCTTGATACAAGCTGAGCAGCTGTTCTGGCGTGAAGTACCTTCTAACCTTTGCAAGGATCCCCAGCTTTTTAGCAGCCAGCTAAGCCTTTGCCTCAATGTATGGGCCAAAATTGAGAGTCGATGTCAACGTAACGCCAAGAAGCTCAAGATGGTCAGTTTTGATTTTTTGATTGATTGGCAATGTTGAGATGGATGTGCGGAGTGACGAGAATGGATAAAGTGAGAAATGAGTATATAAGAGGTAGTTTGAAAGTGGCGCCAGTAACAGAAAAGTTAAAAGGAAACCGTTTGTCCTGGTATGGTCATGTGACGAGGAAGGATGAAACGCATGTTACTAAAAGAGTTATGAATATAGATGTGAATGGATGGAGAGGGAGGGGACGGCCAAAGAAAAGATGGATGGACTGTGTGAGGAGTGATATGAAAGAAAAGGGCGTCAGTGATGGAGTGACGGCGGACAGGATGGTATGGAATAAGAAAACGTGTTGCGCCGACCCCAAGTAACATGGGATAAGGGCAGGAAGATGATGATGATTAATTGGCACGGTCACATCTCGGCAAGTTGGAGCCGGTTGAAATTGGCTCTTTTTAGTGGGAAAAAGACACGCCTGGGTTTTAGCAGCATTAAACCTGACCAGATTGGCATCGCTCCATTCGGAGACTGCTTGCAAGGACAGGTTCAAGCGCTCCACCATGGCCTTCCGAAGACACTGGATCTGAGGTTCGGTAGCTCGAGCGTTGGACATGTATCTCTCAGCAACAGTGCTGTCGTCTGCATACCCAAAGGTGCCGGGTTTTAGCAGATCGTTAATGTGAAGCAAGAATAAAGTTGAGCGAGTACAGACCTTTGAGGGACCCCGGCATTAATATCCAATTGGTCCGACGAGCAGCCATCGATAACCACTCGAATGGACCGATCTCTCAGGAAGTCCGCAATCCAATCACACAGACCACCGGGCAAACCGAATGAAGGAAGCTTACCAATAAGGCTTTCATGCCAGACCCTATCAAAAGCCTTCGAGATGTCGAGGGAGACGGCAAGCGCTTCCCCGTGCTTCTCGATGGCCTCAATCCAGATGTGAATGGCATACGCTAGAAGATCCCCTGTAGACCGATTTCGGCGGAAGCCGTATTGGCGGTCATTAAGGATATCGTTTGCTTCTAGGTATGCCAGAAGCATTATATTAAGTACACGTTCCGTAGTCTTACAGAGTATGGAGGTTACAGATATGGGTCTGTAGTTGGCCGGGTCAGCTCGACTGCCCTTCTTGGGCACGGGCTGTACGCTAGCTTGCTTCCAAGCAGTCGGCAATTTTCTATAATACCACACGTGCAGAGCCCGCGTTGCACAAAAGATCATTGAATCATGAGGTCAGCACAAGTTGGAAATGTATAGCTGCATGCACCGCTGGCGCTCCGAATGAGCACGTCTGTACCTATACCCACAGGTGTAACAAAATAAACGCATAACCTGAATGTCGTTTGTTCGGAATCGGGTTCTGAATCCATTTACGTCATTAATAATAGGTGTTTTTTTTTTAAATTAGAACTTTAGTGTATCTATCTCGCTCGCACGTTCGTTTAGTCAGGCCCACTTTCCCCCATTCAAACAGACACAGTCTCGTGCGCACTACCAGTTATACCAGCACTAGTTATACCAGAGCCATTGGCGAGTGCAGATGACTTGAAGTGTGGTCATTGTGTACTTGTGAATTGCCCCAAATAGAAACCGTCACTATAAATGGCGACGATGATAAAGTAAGAAAAACATTGGTGTAAATAAAAAGTTGAAGAAATGGGGTAAGTAGATAATATATGACATGATACAAGGTTGTTTGTTATAATTTAGGTGGCCACATTGCGTTACGAAAATAAGACATTTAAGCAGCAAGTGATAAAAAAATACATGTTGAATACCTATTAATTTAACAATTTATAAACACACACATATTCACTCACCGCCAGCCGTCGCCCTGAACGGACGTCTCGCTGCCGCTCTGCTGCTCACCGCCCCACCGCGCGCTCCGCCACGCCCCACTCTCTGTCTCGTCGCGCCACTGTGTGTCGTCACTACTGCGTCTTCGCACGCCGCCTCCAGGTGTCGCTACTAGTAACTTAGGTCGCTAGTAGGGACATCTTTTTGAACCCTTCTGGGTTAAATCCACGACTTAGTGGTCCTTGGTGGATACCTAACGGTATAACGAAGCCAAGTGGAGTGTTGATTCGTGGACTCACCAAGCCCTTTCAGGGCACGGCAGTTAGTAGGAGTCGGGAGCAGGGTGGTTGGCCTTAGTAGATAGCCTAGTCAACCCCTGTCTCTGTTCCTCAGCATTCACTTGGCACGGTCGGGTGTGTCTACCCCGTCTTACCAGACTTTTGATACACAAGTGGTGGTTGGCCCACGTTCTGTGGGTTTACCGGTCCCTTGGGACCCCTGTCACCCAATAAGATTGGTGACAGATATAGCACAGCTTAGGGCTCACTCTAGTACTCACCTCCCAGCCTAAACCCAGCTGGTAGGGTAGGACCACACACCCCGGGACCACCAACCCTACTACTTTCGTTATCAGTCCCTAATAGATAGATAACATAAGGTATTGTTTATAATATCTTATCTTATCTCTTTTGTTATTTTTCTTTTATCATTTTACTGGTTCTATTGTCAACAATGCATCCTGTTGAATTGTTAATAGAGCTCGTCAAGGACTTGATGTCGGACGATGCCAGTCCGTGAAAATCAAATGAGGCTTAAGATCATCCTTGCCCCCCTAGCCAAGTCGGACCCCTACGGTGCCCCCTGCCCCTTTGTGACGTAAGTCAAGCCCCACATTTACCCATAAAAAAGCATACCCCACCTCTAACCCTCCATCAAGGCACATATCCGTGACTGCCTACACGCTGTATGTACCAAAAATTGCAGCTGTGCATCTTAATTCTTAATTGTACACCAAACTAACATAAAATATAGTGTGATAATAAAGTACATGTACAAAGGCGAGCTTAACTCAATGTTGAGTTCTCTTACAGCAAACCCTAGGGTGACAGAGACAGATGACATTATAGAGGGCAGGATCCAGTGTACAATTTTAAAAGACTTAAATAAGGTAATGATTAAAAAAAACAAAAAACCCGACTGCTTCAAAAGCGAACTAAAAAGTCGTAAACAAGGAAAAATCATGCAGTGCAGTCGGAAGATACATATTCGTGGGTTGGCTGACCAAAATCTGGTGTATCCTCCGCCTGCACAGCATGATTTTTCCTTGTTTACGACTTTTTAGTTCGCTTTTGAAGCAGTCGGGTTTTTTGATTTTTTGAATTAAGTTTTTTTATTTATAACTTTTTAGTTCGTTTTTTTTTCGAATTAGATACATTTAAACATATAAGTCTTACATATTTTTGAATTCACCTCTTAAAACCCTTTATTTTGATACCCCACACGATGGGTTTGGAAGAAAAAAAAAATTTGGACCCCCACAATATGGCACCCAAAATTCGCCATTTTTCTATTGTCCAATTTTAATATAGCCTATGACACTCGCAGGGTTAAGACACATCGATTGACGTATCAATCATCAAAATCGGCTAACGCGTTTGGTCTCTGGAACGCCATATAGGAACAAACATACATACATACATACATACATAGACTGATAAACACATTACCCTCCTTCGGCAGTCGGGTAAAAACTGACGACGAATTAAATATAATATACTTACATAAATATATCGGAGGAAGGTAAATGATTAATAGTTGGTAACGAAGAAATATCGCTTGTAAACTTATTAATTCAGTTTTATTTAATTGGCAACATTTAGCTTCTGATTCAAATTTCAATTAGATTTTATTCGATTGACAACACTTCATTTACCTTATGTCAAAATACTTGAATTCGATTGGATGTTCAAAGCGGTGGTTTTGCCGGATGTGTGCTTGAGCGAATAATAAAGCGGCGAGCGCCATACTTGACGTTCTGTGTGGGTTCTCCCGCCATTGTTGTGAGAAGAAAACGCGCGGACACGCGTTTGGTGTTTGAAAAAGAGTTTTGAGGAAAAGAGTTTGGAGGTATTCTAAAGTGGCGTGTATAAACTTGATAAAGTGTGGTTTTGTTAGGAGAAAGCGAAATGATTGGTGGCCCGAATCCACTGCTTCGTTATTGGATCAAGGACTATCTTTAAAACGGCATAAGTTACCCGCCTTGAACACGCATTACCCACGATAAGCCCACAAGTACGAGGGTATACGGAAGGAAACTCTCCTGTTTGCGACATCAGAAGTATGAACCAATGCACGCACAAGGCAATGATGGATCAAATGAGACGAGTAATGGCTGGCGCGCTCTTTGGTGCGCAACAAAATGGCATGGAAGTACCTACCTAATGGAGACGTTTTGCAACTCGCCGGCTACTAGAGACAGGAATATAATTTTGCCCGAAATCAACCGTATAGTTTGGCCTATACTAGACAATGTGCGAAGTCAAGTTGCAGATAATGTTAATGATGTCATCGATGCCCAATCCTGACTAGATACCTGCTGGGTAAACGCAACCGTGGTGGTAATGTTCAGGGAAGTATAAACTTAAGTATTCTGACAATAATAAGTACCTATCTAATGCCTTGTGAAGTTTAGCTACAATATTGTTTTTTTCTTGTTATAAAGTGGCTAAAATTTAAACTAATTTTATATTTTTGCTATGATGCTAAATGAAGCACAGTTTCATACTGTCAGCGGAACTCGCATGAGAATAAGACGACTTGTGTAAATACAGTGCAAGAGAGCAAACATCCTTAAGCTAAAACTTGATTCAACAAAACATTACGCTTGTGTGAAAACTTGCTCATAGACATTTTCAGGCATTCGTACAATATGCAACAAATAGCAGGGACGTCTGAACCCTTCAACATGGCTGCTGTGGATACCACAAGACCTGTTGTGACCAGCTGCGTGTGGTGATACAAGTGCGGAGCTCAGGTTCCATTTCAAAAGGCAACACATAACCCGCAGCCTACAGCGCTATGAAAGAGGAAATTTTGTGGTGTTATACATGCCACTGTGGTGATCAATCCATTTAATATTTTCTGGTAGCACCTAGGAGTCTAGACATGTGCATGTGTGCATAGTCGGCACTGCTGCCTGACCCATCCGGGAGTACAGGCTTAAAGGTATGTTACTTTGATTGATCTGCATTCAACAATCTGTGCAGCTGTGTACTTTTGTGGCAGCGGAAGTATGTATTGGGTTTGGAAGTATCTAAGTTTTATAATTAATTCTTGCATCATTGCAATTTATAACTATTGCATTATTTTGTTTCATGGAAATGTTTCATGTAAGTTAAATAAAAGAGTAAAAAAAAAAAAAACAAACAGCGCTATCTATGTAATGTAATGGTGTTGATACTCTATGTTTCTTTCAATAATCATCGAAATTAGATTCAAGACCCCATTATGCCGTAATATGCTGCTTGAAAGAACTTATTGAATAGGTGCATGTTTTTTTTTTTATGATCAATTTAACAGGTTGACTGCCACATCGGTCACCGGTGACCCTCAAACAATACATTTTCTATTGTGTTTATTGTCTGGCAGCCAAACTGTTAAAAACGAACAAATATATTTTTTTACATAGACAGAATGAGAAGTCTGTGCATATCACGCCATCTATTTAAATCTTTGTTGTGTTTGAGCTTTGAAATATTTTGTTTCAAGTATTTAATTGTTTTTATTCAACAACAAAATAAGCAACGAAACGATTTTCGCAATTTTATCTTTCTAATGTACTCGGAGCATTGGAACATTGGGACGAAATGCAAAGAAATGAGATTTCATTACGTTTTTAAGTTGTTAGAACATTCAGAACATGGTATACGGTTTTGTGACAACTAGTGCTGTCACGGGCATATACACAGATTAATAAATAAGTTGTTAGTTTACTGACAATCGAGAAGTAAAGATAATTAGCAATCAGTTTTTTTTTTTATATGTTTGAACACTAGGAATTTTAGCCATGCATTTTTCACTTCAGATTTCCCGTAAATATTACTACCACTGAGTTTGTTGTTGATTTGATCTCCAAGGGAATTTGTGAATATGCTTTTCCTTTGAAATTAACATACTTTCTAACTGTCGCACGGTATTTTCAATAAAAGTTTGAATCCAGTTACGGAACGCAAAAAGAAAAATCGTAATAATAGTCGATCTTTTAACATCTTTGGCCGATTGGGGTTGTTTTTTTACAACTAAATTAAAGTATCAGGTATAAGGGAACAATATTTATTTTGTTTACGTTGAATTCACTTATGTTTGTGATATACAATCAATTATTTTTAAATGATATTTTGGTTCATACTAAAACAGAAAAATCTTATCTCGATTATCTAGGGTGAAATATCGATTCGCTGGATCGATTCAGTACTGGATATCGATTGAAAAAAAACGTTAATTTTTTTGTCCTTAAAATCGATTCGTCGATTAATCGATAACAGAACGTCATCCCTTGCTCATCTCTATAAGACATAAAGACAGTGACAAGTAAGTGTCAACATTCGAAAAAGTTTGATGATACAAAACAACTGATATTGGCGGAATTGTGTCTGACATTGGCGGAATTGTGTAAATTATACACATCTGGTGCAAATTCAAACAAGAAGTGAAGTGATACAAAACAAATAACTTTGATATGATTTTTAACTTAAAAGTTACTAGATAAAGACTAGATTATTAATAAATCGTTACAAGGTGTGAGTCACTCTGAGGATTAGACTTTTAGCTTTTGCATTGTTGCAAAGACATGCAATAACTTTCAGTTAAGAGCTATGTAATCAAGATTATTTTCAAACCGGTGTTAAAGTTTAGTGAAATAGTTTGTTGTTCGACTCGATTTGCAATCTTACAACCTGCAAACATCACGAGGATTAACGTTACTATAGCCAAGACAGTTGGCGTTTAGTTTTGTTGCTACCAACGGTTGAATAAAGGTAAAGTTAATGTCTGTAGTTGTTATATATCGCATTTTAGAGAACTAACCACCTGATAACATGTCATTCCAACGATACCTACAAATCAAAATGATGTTAATTGACTACGGCAAATGAAAAGTTGAAATAGACATTTAGATGGTGTCTAGTAGACGTATTCAGGTATTATGAGATGCTCGAGGGCCAATAACTGTTGAAGTTGAAGCTGAAGATGAGATAGATGTTCAATTGGCAACATTTTAATTTGCATAGTACAGTTTCTCAGTTTCGTGGGTCAGAGAGATGATGGATTCAAGAGTTGATTCGGCATTTAAGTTGAAAGTGCATTCTGTGTAGCGAATGTATTTGCTAAGTTATTGTGAATTGTAGACCACGGATGGGATACTAGGGTTCTATTTGATGTACTTGGTACATGGGATTTTGTTTTTTTTGAGGAAACTAGGAATGGTTTCCTTGTTCTGTGTTGTTCAACGATGCTTGGCCTCGGTAATCTTGAACAATGTTCAAAAGTTTTAATAATTGTAGCATCTCTTTAAAATAAAATGTGTAAAAGTGTATAAAAATCTGAAAGATCAAGTACCCATTGACGTAACTGAATGTACTATGTTGAAGACTGATTCAAATCAATCTAGCAATTGTGAGGTCATGTGCATGGTCAAAGGACTGACTGTGCGGTGAAGAGTAGTCACTGCGGTGACTGCTGTAGCCAAAGGTGGGCTGGTGAGTGGTCAGAGATGACTGCTTTAACCGAGAAGGGTTTCGAGGTGAGAGGTCAGAGAAGACTGCTGTAACCGAGGTTGGTTACGAGGTGAGTGGTCAGAGATGACTGCTGTTTACGAAGTGAGTGGTCAAAGATAACTGCTGTAACCGAGGTGGGTTACGAGGCCTGGTCAGGATGACTATGGTTGCAGGATGGTCACAGGGTTGACCATCAGGAGCCACAGCGATTGCTGTGGGACCAAGAAACATTGCTGGATATGTATGGGGGGGAGCCTAGTCCCACTGGGGCTTCGGTGACCTGTTGTGTGTCTGGGGAAGCCTGGTCCCTCTGGGGCTTCGATGACATGTTGTTTAGTGTATGTGGCATGGGTATCTGACAGTCTTGTTGCTTCGAGAGGATTGGTTGTCTGGGGGAGCCGAGTCCTTCTGGGGCTTCAGTGACCTGTTGTCTGGGGGGAGCCTAGTCCCTCTGGGGCTTCAGTGACCTGTTGTGTGTCTGGGGAAGCCCAGTCCCTCAAGGGCTTCGGTGACCTGTTGTTTAGTGTATGTGGCATGTGTATCTGGCAGTCTTGTTGCTTCGAGAGGACCAGTTGTTTGGGGGAGCCTGGTCCCTCTGGGGCTTTGGTGACCTGTTGTGTGTCTGGGGGAGCCTAGTCCCTCTGGGGCCTCTGTGACCCGTTGTTTGTTGTATGTGGCATGGTATGTTGTGTTGGGCGTTTGAGTGGTTTCTGGCACACTTAGTGCTTCGAGACCGATTTGACGTCTGTTGGGAACCTGGTACCTCTGGTACTTCGGTAACCGTTTGGAATGTGTGAGTGTTAATATGGTTGTCTAAACGGTGAGGTGTCTGTTTCTATAGTACGATGATGGTTGGGTATGGTGTACGGTGTGGAGACCTAGATTTACATGGAGAAATGAGCAGTGTAAATGCTATGAGAGTTATGTTTTTATGAGTAAAGAAGTACTTGATTTTTGTTTTCGGCTGGTAATATGCGGTGTTCTACCTAACCTATTACTTATTTTTATTTTTTTGTTCTCTTGTTTTTGTTTTTTATCACAACTGAGTAACGATGTTGTTCATCGCTCTACATCAAACGTGGGACCATTTGAATGTCAAGATGGCCGTATCGGAGGAAGGTGAATGATTAATAATTGGGAACGAAGAAATATCGCTTGTGAACTTATTAATTCAGTTTTATTTAATTGGCAACATTTAGCTTCTGGTTCAAATTTCAATTAGATTTTATTCGATTGACAACACTTCATTTTCCTTATGTCAAAATACTTGAATTCGATTGGATGTTCAAAGCGGTGGTTTTGCCGGAAGTGTGCTTGAGCCAATAATAAAGCGAAGAGCGCCATACTTGGCGTTCTGTGTGGGTTCTCCCGCCATTGTTGTGCTGGAGTGAGAAGAAAACGCGCGGACACGCGTTTGGTGTTTGAAAAAGAGTTTTGAGGAAAAAAGTTTGGAGGTATTCTAAAGTGGCGTGTATAAACTTGATAAAGTGTGGTTTTGTTACGAGAAAGCGAAACGATTGGTGGCCGAATCCACTACTTCGTTGTTGGATCAAAGACTGTCTCTAAAACGGCATAAGTTACCCGCCTTGAGCACGCATTACCCACGATAAGCCCACAAGTACGAGGGTATACGGAAGGAAACTCTCCTGTTTGCGACAAATATATATTTTTATATATAGGTCTACCAGAATCTCATGGCAAATGTGGTAATAAAAATTTGTTGTGTGCAATACTGGGGAAATTGGATTAAACGATCTTGATACTGTTTAATTTTTATTTATGTCTTTAGTATTAATGAACATGATGTACCTATATTATAGTAGTCACAGCGGATCTTTGTGTCTTTGAACTTGGTCCTGCCAACCATTGCGTAAGAAAGTTTGTCATCGAGTATACTGCATAGAGTAAGCGAGATAGGACGATGTGAAATACGTAAGCGAGTGAAAGAGACAGTTATACAATGCTATCGTCACCTTCAACATTGATACAAAAATAGCTACTGCGCGGGGTCTTGCAACCAATTCAGAGAAACAAAGATCCACTGTGAGTATTATAGGTATGTGTATGAATAATGTTGTTATACATCGGGTTCTTAACATAGGAAAAATAAATCAATTGAATATTAATTTATGTACTAATTTATTATATATCATTCAAATCATACTAATAACTTAAAACCTCATTCAGAACTATAAAACTAGAATACGATTCCATGAACTCCACTGGCATTTCAAAAACTTGTATCTTTGTAATTTTATGTCATCTCTCTCCATCAAAATGGTTCTTTTTCATTGGCATTTAACATATTCAAAACTAATCTCTTCATGTATAAAGTCTGTAAAAAATAATAAAATGTATCATGTTACTTATAATCATTCATCATCATCAGTCTATATATACTTTTTTTATGTAAGTTTTATGGCCTGGTTGCTAGGACCTTTTAGCCACGTCTTTGGAAAGAGTTTTGGATCTTATATTTATTATTTAGTATGCATAAGAATGCGGATGTAACAGATTCTAATGTTTTTTGGAGTATTTGGCAGCAAGTCAGTCTTTCCAGTTAGCTTTGCAGAGGCAGTCAATAGTACAATAAAATACTCCGCTCCACTATCCCGAGATCGCTTCTGTCAATGATTTTATAAATTGTCCAGTTGCGTAGACAGTTGAGACACAAAACTACACCAATAATATATCACAATATCCACTAGGAATCAATTTGCAAATAATATTAACAGCCACTGAACTTCACTCGACAAAAACTCCCGTCTCTACACTACACACGTCCCACTGCAGGGCGCAGATTATTACTTAATATTTTTCTTACGTCAAAGATTCTCAATCTCCGTTAAAATCAATATCTTGTCGAAGAATTAGTAACAGTTACATTACTGTTGCCATTTCCTTCCGGCCATCATTCGAGGTGCCCTGACCTACGATTTACCATATAATGGTAATGGAAAGAAATAAAAATTAAGTAAGAAAAATATAAAATAACTAAAAGTATCAAAACAAGTCAGTCCAACTTACCGGTCCACTCTACGACGCACTTTAAAATCAAAGATTGAGTTTGATTTACGCCTTCTTCTTCCCTTATTTTATGATACACATTGAAAACAATATGTCTCGCTTGAGATCTAAGTGGGGTTTTCGACATTTTCACAAAAATAACAAATTTTCAAGATTATATCAAAAAATTTCAGCAGCGGTTGACACATCAAGTACTTTGATTTGACAGGTGACAATTGACATTGCCATATGAAAATCACAATTTAAAAAAAATAAAAAATGCCATGAGATTCTGGTAGACCCATACTAGTATCATGTCATTGCTCTAGGAAATGTTCCTTAATTGTCCAAATAGTTAAGCGTTCTGTGTTGTGAGCCTATAGATATGTTTTAAAAGTAGGTATCTACATAAATATATATACAGTCCACTATGTTTACCTCAGTTGCGAATAAACCTGCATACTAAACACACGTTGTTTTCTTCCAAAAAACAAACAAAAGTCAACCTTATATCTTCAGTATTTTGGTCCATATTCGAACCGGAGCGTGTTAATGATCGTCGAGCCCGGCCGGCCCGCGAGAACAAAAGAATATTACCTGAGTGCGATAAGGAGTCGGCGGGAGCCACGTTTTTGCTAAATACATATGTGCAAGTTATAAAACATTTTTAACTGACCAGCTAGTAAGCAGTGATTGACCATAAAGTTAATAAAAACTGTTACTTGTTTACAAGGTGTATGTGACTTTTGGTGCAAATCATAATAACAGTACAATGAGTTAGTGTTTAAAGAGATTAAAATTAACATACTGTTACTTTGCGAGAACTTATTACCTAAAACAAGTGACCGATCGGTGTTGTTTGCTGAGATTACTGTGCGAGTTTATTTGTTACCATAATGGAGGAACTTTTTGGGTTACAAGATGAGTTGTTCGACAATTTGATGAAAGCTGAGAGATACTTTAGAAAATCTCCGAAAGAAAGAATTAAAACTCAATACTTAGAAACAAGATTGGAGTTGTTAGAACAACTATTAAACGATTTTAAAGACGGACACAAGGAGATAGTTGCAAAAGCGAAAAATAAGAAAGAAGCATATTTTACAGAAAGAAAATTTGAGATTTTTGAAGAGTTATATGTGCAGTATAAATCAAGTTTGCGAGAAGCTTTGCAAAAATTTTACCGTCAGTTACCGCTTTACTTAGCCCAGCAGTTACTAATAACGCGAACGAACGGCCAACCTTTTACGACATGTTTTCTTCATTAATACACACTTACTAATAAGAACATTTCATCGGTACAGAAATTACATTACCTGAAATCCAATTTGAGTGGAGAAGCATTCAATCTATTAAGTAATTTTTCGACGACTGATGCAAATTATGAGGAAGCATGGAAGCAGTTAGTTCGGCGATACAATAACAAGCGTTATAACTGTAATGCTATTATTAACTGTAATGTTAGAGGGCTTTATTTGGCACAAAGAAAATTCAAACCGAGTCAGCCAATGCAATTAGGAGTTTGTTGGATACGACATCTACCTGTCTTAAATCTTTGGAAAACTTGGGCATTAGTACTTGTAAGAAAGTATTTTACTTGCTTACTCACCAGCTAGCTCAAGTATGGTGATCAGCATGAGACTATGTAGGGTATGGTTTCGCATGAAGTTGACTGAAGTAAAAGTCACACAGTTTGGTCAACTAATTTATTTCTTGAACATACAATCCGTCATCACAATTTCTTGAGGTTAAACAAGTACAATGAAACTTACTTTTATTTGGGATACAATTTACCCATTATTTCCAATACCGGAGGTATGATGTCTCAAGCAGTATCATTCGCCTTGAAAACCATAATCAGGCCTCGTGCAAGCTAAAATGTCATTTGTGTTCGGTACCAGATGATGGAGCTCAGATACTGTTTTCTTCAGGAATTGTAGTCATAAGTGTAGATGTAGTTATATAGTTAGTTGACCATTTATTTATTTATATTGGTAATAATATAATTAATCCTAGGGTGCCCTGCCAAGGATAAGAAATGCATAATGAGCACACGCACATGTTTTCACAAGTATGGAAATTTAGTTAAATTCAACGTTATACTTACAGCGAATGCTGACACATTATCTTTTTGTATTTAGGGCTTGTTCCCTGCCGCCTACGAGTCATTTTATTTGCCTTAGAACTCTTATTGGGATGAGAAGTTTTCAACCGGTGTCTTCGCTCAGTAATTGCAATGAAAAAGACATGTCATACTTGTCAGCCATAGACACTAAAGATTAACCAATAGACTTGACAGTCTAGGTCTTTCTATAAGTATGTATTTTCAAGAAGTTAATCATTTAATATTTTAGTGTTGAATTGTGTGTTTGTTGAATTAAATTGATACACACAAATTGTAATTTTATTATATCATTTTATATAACTACAGATAGCAACGCCATCCCGTATCACGCAATGATCAACTCTCATGCCAAGCTGGTTCTCCTCTTTGACACAAGATGTCGCTGTGATACCAAAAATAATCGTTACATACTGAATCCAGTTACGCTGACGCATCTGTCGTTCACTTAGTTGTTTCGAAATTGGACACGGAAACGGTCAAACAATGGGAACAGCAGATAAATATGATGAGTTGCCCACTTGGACACAATTGAGAGATTATTTAGAGTTCAGGTTCAGGACGTTAGAAATGATAGATACGAACGGAAACCGTGGCGCGCAACCAGCTAAGCCTGCTGCGAGGCCGAAATCTTTTCATGCGTCAGTGGAAAATGAGAAAGAGAACAAGTCTAAGGCTAAACAAGAGTGTTAGATGTGTCATGAAATTCATTATCTCAACCAGTGCAAGCGTTTTGGCCTTATTGTCATAAGGCCTAAGGAAAGACAGGCCTTCGTTCAAACAAGTAAATTATGTTTTAACTGCCTGGCACCAACTCATGCAGCAGTTAAGTGTCGTCAGACATTCAGCTGTAAGAAATGTGGGAGAAGACATCACACGATGTTACACTTTAAGAGAGAGAACCAGGAGCCAGCCAGTAGAACTGCCTGAAGCAGGCAGTCGCTGTGTCACCGAGTGAACCACAACACGAGCGAGCGAGTACAACACGAGGTGACACAAACATAACCACTACATTTTCTAGAGGAGAGCTACAACCCAACAGCGTGCTACTTGCGACGGCTAAGGTTAAGGTAATCCGTTCTAACGGTTTTAAACAAATAATTCGTGCTTTACTTGACCAAGGGTCACAGGCATCTTTTGTATCTGAGTCAACTGTGCAAGTATTAGGTCTTGTACGCAAACCAGCGAGTGGCTGGGTGTCAGGGCTGGGAGAGGGCCGTATGAAGATAAAAAACACGGTTTCACTTCGCCTTTTTTTCTTTATTTTTTTTTGGGTGGCAAATCATCCAATGTATAATGGGAAAATGGGAAATAATCCAAAAAAAAAGCTCTGGGTGAAGCGGGAGGGCGTGTCAGACTTTTACTGACTAAAACCCACCCGTGTTCCTTCAGTTGCTTGTGCCAGGGCCGCGGTAACTCTCTTTCAAATTTATCCGCGACCCAAACAGGCATCGGCCCTAGCGGACCCCGTCAACTTTGCTGACATCTCTTTGAGGCGCGCGAGGAACACTACGCGCCGTCGACTCGGGCTTGGTCCTTATCTGACGACGAGATACCCATTACTCGCCGTCCGCAAGCCCGCGCCTACAGTGGCCGGGAATCGGCTTGCGACTCCCGACGCCCGGGGCGTCTCCTGCGGTGGCTAGGGGCGTGAGGTCCTCTCCGTTGTGTCTCCCTCACGCGTTCCGCCTCCTCCTTCGCGAGCATTACTGCTTCACTGAAGGAGGTGACAGCTTCCCATGCCCTCTCGCTCCGTAACATGGCCTGAACCAGGGCCGGACGCGAGAGGTCGCCACCGCTGATCGCCTCTACGAGGACACGGCGGTGCTCCGCCCAAGCGGGGCAGACCTCCACCGTATGCTCCACCGTGTCCTCCAGGCGATCCACACAATGGTGACACCCGGGCGTTTCCTCCCGCCTTATCCTGAACAGGAACCTCCCGAAGCAGCCGTGTCCGGTGAGGACCTGCGTCAGGCGGAAGGTGAGGACGCCGTGGTGCCTCTCGAGCCACTCCTCAAAGAGGGGCCTTATCGCCGCAATTGTAGCGTGCCCAGCACTGGGTTGCGACAGTCGCACTCTCCATGTCGCCATGAGATCCTGCCGGAGCTCTGTCCGCCGAGCCACGATTTGTCGCGGCAACGGAGTTTCGCCCCGGCGTTTCGCCTCCTCACGCCACTCCCAAATGTGCGCGAGTACTTTTGCCTCCAGATCCCATGGTGGCAATCCGGCAAGGAGGCTCGCCGCCACACCGGAGACCGTGCGGTATCCCCGGACCAGCCGGATGGCCATGACCCTTTGGGACGCGTTCAACCAGCTGGCTAGTCGCTGCCTTAAGAAACGCGCCCACACTGGTGCGCCATAAAGGGCCATAGTCCGCACGACCCCCGCGTAGAGCCTCCGGCGGCAGGAGGCGTTTGGACCCCCTAGATTGGGCAGGAGCCACTTGAGGGCAGCCCCGGCCCGCTCCAGTCTAGGAGCCAAACGTCGGGAATGCTCCACGAAATTCCACCGGCTGTCGAGGACGAGTCCCAGGTACTTCATCGTCGACCCGACGCCGATGTGAACCCCTCCTACCGTTATTTGGGAACCCGGTGGTGGCGCGTTCTGAGGACCATGAAAACACATCACACCTATCCCATACCCATCTACACCTCGGACTTGTGCAGGGCCACCTCGAGTCCCAATTGCCGGATCCTCTCGACGACTATCGCAACCCCGCGTGTCGCTAATTCAGCCGCCGCCTGGTGCGACCTCCCCTGCGCCAGGACCAGTGTGTCGTCAGCGTAGCAAATTACGCTGACGCCGCTAGGGAGGTCGGCGCGCAGCACCCAGTCGTACCCGATGTCCCACAGATGCGGCCCCAAGACCGATCCCTGTGGGACACCGCACGACATCTCTCGCCGGTTCCACTCTCCCTGGTGACCGGGGTAGATGACTGCCCTGTCCGTCAAATAGGCCTCGACCACGCGACAGAGGTAGGGCGGCACCCGGTGATACCGGACCGCGTCTACCGTAGAACGCCCTCTGCGGAAGCCAAACTGGCTCTCCGCCAGATCCGGCCCCCCCCGCACTAGCTGCCCGACAAAGCGGTCTGCAATTACTCTCTCAAAGAGCTTGCCCACCTCATCAAGCAGTACTATGGGCCGGTAAGCGGACGGAGAGTCCGCTGGGCGCCACGGTTTCACTTCGCCTGGAATCACGTCATAATCCAGCTAGTTACATCCTAGCTAACGCTTATTTGTTACATTCCTTAACGTCACTTCTTCCTTCTTGAGCAGTTCCACATGGGTAGAGATTGACAATCTTTCTTTAGCTGATCCTACATACGCGACGCCAGGTAAGATCGATATTTTGCTAGGTGCAGAGGTTTATAGCGAAATATTACTTGATGGCGTTATGAAGCATCCTGATTGTAATTTAATAGCGCAAAATACGGTGTTTGGATGGATTTTGTCAGGAAGAATGTCAAAGGGGTATCGAACGTTAGCAAAGGATAATCTCATTAGCATGCACGTACAGGTGAAAGAGGATGAGTTACTTAAAAGGTTTTGGGAGATGGAAGATGAGCCTAATTTAATAAAGAAAGAGATGACTAATAGCGAGAAAGTATGTGAGGATTTGTTTGACTTAACTACAGTGAGAGATAATGAAGGGAGATTTATAGTGAGATTACTTTTTGCCACGGACGATCCTAAGTGTCAATATGGTAATACAGAAGAGAGAGCAGTGAAAAGATTAGAATATTTAGATAGAAAGCTATCGAAAGATTCGAAGTTGAGAGAAGAATACAATAATGTTATGAGTGAGTACTTGAGTATGAACCACATGATACTGGTTTCTGAGAGAGAGTTGCAGAAGTCTAAAGCTGTGTACCTTCTTCACCATGCTGTGGTGAGAGAATACAAATACACCACTAAACTGAGAGTCGTCTTTGATGCTTCGAGCAAAGGTGACAACAGTGTCTCACTAAACGATGAGCTTCTTGTTGGACCAAGGTTACAACAAAATTTAAGGCACATCTTGATGAGATGGCGTCATCATAAAATCTGTATCGTAGCCGATATTGTAAAAATGTATCGGATGGTAAGAGTGGCGGACTAGGACACAGATTTCCAGAGAGTTGTCTGGAGATTTGACCATTCAGAGCCCATACAACGTTACAAAATGTTACGTTTAACGTTCGGTACAGCATGTGCGCCATATCTAGCTGTAAAGGTGTTGCACAGACTTGCTGAGTTAGAAGAGAAGAAGTATCCATTGGCGGCCAGAATAACAAAACAATGCTATTATATGGATGACTTAATGACCGGGTGTGACACGGTTGATGAGGCAATTAAAATTTATGAGGAGATGAATGAGTTAATGATGAGTGGTGGTTTTGAGTTACAGAAATGGAATAGTAATAATGAGAAGTTTTTAGAGCAGATTGGGAAAACTGAGTTGAGTGAAAGGCAAGCTATTAAATTAAATGATCTAATCAAGGTGTTAGGTTTGAGTTGGAACAGGAAGAATGATAATTTTGAATACGTAGTAAACTTACCTGAACCTAAAGAATTGATCACCAAAAGACAAGTCTTATCTGAGGTAGCGAGATTGTATGACCCTTTAGGATGGATTCAGAAACTGTGGAAATCTGGTCTTGGGTGGGATGATAGTTTGACAGATGAATTACATGGTGAGTGGCTAAAATATAGACAAGAGCTAATAGATTTCAAAAATCTTAAAATACCTAGGTGGGTAAATTTTACACAAGAATGCAAGGGAGAGTTACACGTATTTTCCGATTCCTCAAAGTCAGCTTTTGCGGCAGCAGTTTACATACTAGTGATCGATAGTTCAAATAGTGTGCATGTACATCTACTGTCCGGAAAGACTCGAGTTGCCCCAATCGTAAAGGAGATTTCTATACCCCGACTTGAATTGTATGGCGCCACGCAGTGAACGGAAATAAACATGGAAGCATTCCTAGCTTCAAAAAATGTTCGTCCGCAGTTGACAACAGCGTCGGTTGACTTATATTTACCGGTTTTTGTGTGTTAAAAATGCCTTATTGTGCAGTGAAGTGGTGGGTTAAAATTTCCATTATGGGCCGTCGATTTTTGGGGTGGGGAGGGTGGGGGGGAGAGGGGGGGAGCTTTGGTAACCCCCCTGTGCCATCCCCACAACTCGGAGCCCCATGGTTATGGAGATATCCATTGTCAAAGTTTTCAGGTTAGAATAATTTTCTTCGTAAATGTCCATCGGTTAAAGGGAGGGAAGGAAACGAAACACAAGTCGACGGAGCCCCGCTGCACGGCGCTCCTATTTCTGTCTGCAGGGTCTAAAGTAACCTAACATGAAGAAGATGACGGGAGCTGAGTTCGCTCGCTATGCTCGCTCACTTCAGCTCCCGTCATCTCCTTCGAACCTAACCTATCCGTGTCGGGGTGCCCTAAGCTCCCGAGCTCGCTTCGCTCGCTCTTGGACTAATTCGCTTTTTTTTTTTTTTTATCTCATTAATTATATTTAAGTATAAAATATATCTAATAACTCCATAACCATGGGTTTCCGTGGGGTGGGGATGGTACAGTGGGGTATCCCCCTACACGCTTTCCTTCCCACCCTCCCTGCCCCTTAAACGATGAACATTTTCGGAAATTTTTACACTAATCTGAGAACTTTAACCATGGATATCTCCATAACCATAGGGCTCCGAGTGGTGGGAATGGTACAGGGGGGTTGCCAAACCTCCCCTCCTCCACCCCCTACCATATACCATATATTTCTATTAAAAATGAAGTGTGCAACGAAATCTCTGGGGATGATGTTATGCCAACCAAACAATTTACTTTTTTACCTGACAATTATGACAAATTTTATAATTTTGATTACAATCTAAGATACAATATGCGCCATTATTTTCTATGGGGACTATATTTTCTATATTTCATATTTTTCATCATGGGTATTGCTTTCATGGTTTTCGAGGGTGCTTAAGTCGATTGTGAGTTAAAATAATCCTAAGATGGCAAGAAATATTTTTTTTGTTCGTCTATATCATACGTGAGAAGGAACTTCGTTCCTGACGTTGCACGTTGGTGCCCTGAACACACACGATTTTTTATGCTTCTATATTTTGTTTCAGATTTCCGCAAGATCAATATCAAAGAGAACTATGGACGAAAGCTGTCCGATTGGAAAGACAAGAAAGTGAATGGACTCCAAATAAAAATACAAGGATATGCTCCGTGTATTTTAGAATTAATGACGATTTTTATGTGACAAAAAAAGGATACACGAAGCTTAAAACAAACGCCATTCCAATTTGTACGGTAAGATTGAATATTTTTTAATCTTACTAATATTATAAATGTGAAAGTTTGGATGGATGTGTTTGTGGATGTATGTTTGTTACTCAATCACGCCAGAACGGCTGAACAGATCTGGATGAAATTTGGCACAGAGATAGATTATACCTAGTCTCGAATAACACATAGGCTATTTTATCCCGGAATATTGTTCCCTTGGGATTATTAAATATTCTTAAAAATATTAAACCTCGTGTTTTAAAAACCAAACCATACTAAAAACCTACATGCTTTTGGTTTCAGATGATATTTTCGATTAAAAAACCAGTTCAATCTACTTCATTAGAAATGTTGCAGTCGATTCCAACACCCGAAACAATTAACACTAAGGAACTGCTAGCTGTAAAAGAAAATGTTATTGAAATACCCAATCCTGAAATATCCTCTAAATCACGAAAACGTCACCTGGTAGGTTAACATAACTAATAAGTATCTGGGAATCTTTATTCTTCTCGAATCTCGAAAAACTTGTTCAATTGGAATTTTTATCTTTTAGGTCGCCTGTCCAAGCTGTGGGTGTGAGTTTGGTGTACCAGTTGATTCTGCGGCAGAAGATCTCGGGAGACTGAGACAGTTATCACCATCAACTCATTCAAAATTTCTTGATACAAGATGCGGTACCCCTTTAAACATTCGGTCTTCTGAGATTGAATCTGCTCTAAATACCCCAAAAACGCATAGGCTTCAAAATTTGATTCAGAGAAAGACATTACTTTCTGAAAAAAGGTTATCTAAAATAAGAAAATTAAAGCGACAAATTAAAAGACTATTAAAAAAATGCATATCACTAAAATACGTAACCACAGCTCTAAAGAAGAATAAGTTTGTAGACACCAACGCTGAAACCTCACTTTCTGAAATTTCGGGCGATATTTTTTCAATGCTGAAAAAAAACCAGAATGTAAAGGGAAAGAGAACTGTACTTAAATTCACACAAGCGGTCAAAAAAATTGCCTTGACCCTTAACTATTACTCACCGTCTGGTTACAAGTACGTCCGTAGACAATTTCAATTATGCTTGTCTCATCCCTCAACATTGTCCAAATGGTATCAGGCGATTGATGCAAACCCTGGTTTTACTGAGGAAGCTTTTAGAGCACTGCGCTCCAAATTTGCCCAAAGCGAAAAAAGGCTTGCTTGCCTTATGGTTGATGAAATGGCCATAAGGCAACAAAAAATATTCAATGGAAAAGACATTGATGGTCTCGTGACATTTGGACCTACAAATGAAATAGCTACGCAAGTGTATGTATTAATGTTGGTGGCACTAAATGACGCATTCAAACTGCCCTTGGGTTATTTTTTCATTAGTGGAATGAATGCAGAGCAAAGAGCTAACATTATTAAAATGCGTCTCAGAAAATGTTATGAAGTTGGTGCAGACGTTGTAAGCCGCGAATTTGCTTGGCTGTAATTTCGAGAATCCAACTGATTTGAAAACATATTTTACTCACCCAGCAAACGGTAGACCAGTAGCGGTATTTCTTGACCCGTGTTATATGGTAAAACTAGTCAGAAATACGTTCGAATCAAAAAAAGGCTTTGTTGATGAAAATGGACACTCTGTACAGTGGCGCTTTCTGCAAGAGTTAAAATTTTGCAAACAAGCTGACGGAGAGGCATTTAAACTTTCGAAATAGTATTATGAACGTGAAATTAGCTACACAACTACTAAGCAATAGTGTCGCTACAGCATTAGAATTGTGTTCAGACAAACTGAATTTGCCCGAATTCCAAAATGTCGCTCCTACAGTTAAGTTTTTGCAAATTATGAACAACCTGTTCGATGTTTTAAACGCTAGTTCGTTGAACAACAAACGATTTAAGCACCCTATAGAAATGAAAGACAAAGACTTCTTCTTTAATTTCCTTGCTGAAACAGAATCTTATATACTGGGACTGAATGTAAGGGTGGCAAATGTAACAAGGCGAACTGTAAACGGGCGTAAGATTATAATGCGCTCATTAGTGGAAAGTTAGTAATACAAACGAAGTCCAAAACAGGTTTTTTGGGCTTGGTGGTTTGTATCAAAAGTTTTAGAGTTTTGTTTCACGAGCTCGTCGAAACAAAAGTTTTGCGATTTATTCTATGTTATAAGTTTAGTCAAGACCATTTTAAACTTTTTTTTGACATAATCCGAAACCATGGACGATGTAATAATAATCCAAATGCACGCCAATTCATGGGAATTTACCGCAAAACGTTACAAAATTTAGAGTTAAGCTCCAAATTTACAGGCAATTGTATTCCATTAGAAGAAATTTCAATTGTACCAGTTCATCAATCAAACTGATTAATGAAACCACAATAGGATTTAGATATGATGCCAACGATGAGCCTACTCAAAACGTGCCACTATCTACTGAAGAGAATAACTGTGATGTATTTGCAACAATGTTAGATTCAAATACGCAATTGCCAGATACGATTGAACAAATAATTGGTTACATTGCCGGGTTCGTAGCAAAAAAGCTACATTCTAAAATCAATTGCAAAGAATGCACGGAACGTTTATTTGCAAGTGAAAAACTGTATTTTCACCGATTAATATGTCTCAAAGACTTTGGTGGATTGGCGTATCCCTCAGTAACTTTGTTTAAAGTGTGCTATCGTTCTGAGTGTGTCCTACGAAATATTATGAAAGTACAATCAGGAAAATGTCTAACCAGCAAGCATAACCTGACTGTAATATCAAACAAATGCTTTCAACATGTGACCAGCTGTAATGACATATTTAACTTATTTAAAAAGCACTCTACAGATATCCCACCCCACGACATACCGTTTATCAAAAGCATTATTGAAGAATTTCTTAAAATTAGATTGCATTACATTGCAAAAAAATATTCTCTACTGCACTCATCACGGCAGAAATTGAATAAACTAACAATTTGCCGAGGCACGTAACGTAGGTTATAGTCAAATGTCGAAAAGACCGTAATTTATCATTGGGGTTCACGTAAGGCCCAGTTGTTTATCCCTACCTTACTCAATCAACGGTTAAGAGCAGCCTAGCCGGGCCGTCTATTGCCAACGCGAGCACCGTCCAAAAGCTTGTTGTTTCATCCAGCGCAATGCTTGAAAAAGAGGCAAAGCGAAAAGAGAGAGATAGCGCCTAAAAGCTCGGTTGTCATTCGGTAACTTCCACCGCTGAGTCGCGGGCGCTCGCCGCCGGTCGGCCGGCCGCTCGTGTGAGTGAGTGAGCGACCCATTCATTCATGAATTCATGATAATAATATCGCATCGCGCGCTACATTTAGTACGGACGTAGCCCTTGGCCCCGGGGATGCGTGTTTGTATTTTTACCAATCTAGGTACCGTACGTGCGAAATTTTTTACTGCATGTAAATTATTTAAAATATATTAGTTTTGTCGTAATTTATGTAGGATATCTACATAAAGTACGAAAAAGTAAAGGTACCTAAAGCATTTATTCTGCTTATGGAATAGCACAAGCAGAACACAATCATTATTATTATTTTATCTAACAAGGCAGTATTGAGGCAGCTAACATTAGTAGGTACAATTACAATGTACGTAGGTACCTACGACGTACAGGCGGTTGATCAAATAAAGTAGTCTGATTACAGTTTGGCATTTTTATTTATTATACTTATCGAAAAATTCATAACCAAATCGAGAAGATTCCGATTTCCGAAAACAGACATTCAAACATCATTTATTTTTTATCTTTTGAAGTCCTTATGGATGTCCTTCACCCTGGGGCAAACGAAGGGTTTTTTTTTATCGATGTCGCACTCTATGTAGTTCTTCCTGTATCGTGGGTGCGTTTACAAACATCCCACATACACAACTACACAAGACACCCAGACCCGGAACATCTCATATTAGTTCCTTGCGTTAATCGAACCCGCGACACGCAGCACAGCAGTCGATCGCTCAACCACTACACCAACCGTGTCGTCAATCGACACGTATTTATGTAATATTATTGGAACTGCACAATATTCACATAGCATAATTATATATTCTTCTAAAAATGTGTGCCAATTTTCATTGCATATTTGTATGTATGTATGTTTTTCCACGCATTTCTCCGAAACTAATTGTCGGATCGTGATCATTCTTTTTATGCTAAGTATCTCTCAAATTAGGGAAAAGTGAGCATACAACCGTACTCCTTAGCGACAAACAGCACGAATTTGTAAATTGAGTTATAGGTTTTTTATCAATCCTTTAGGTACCTTACTATAGAACTTACTTATTTTAGTGATGGTGTACTAAAACTATAAAGAGCGAAATAAAAACATTTTCACAAAAAAATAAATCGACTGCGAAAGAAAAACACCAAAAAGTACAAAAAAACTTTAGTTTCAGCAGTCGTCAGTAATTAGTAGTAGTAGTAGTACCTATAAATTTTAGCCTTCTAAATACCTATGTCAATACGGACTGAGATAAATAAATAATAATGTGTTCTGCTTGTGCTACTCCATAAGCAGAATAAATTATTCAGGTACCTATACTTTTTCGTACTTTATGTAGTTTTCCCACATAAATTACGACACACATGGTTGTTGTGTTAGTTGGCGTTGTGGTTGAACGATCGGCTGCTACTCTGCGTGTCGCGGGTTCTATTCCCGCACGGAAAAAATATTTGTATGGCCTATAGATAATTGTTCCGGATCTGGGTGTCATTGACAAAATACCTATAATAACTAAATGTACATTCGTGCTGTTTGTTGCTATGGAGTTCGGTTGTATGCTCCATATTTTGAAAACTGATGGACCGATTTTGAATAAACTTGCACTAATCCCTAAGTTGAGAGATACTCAATCCAACACAAAAAGAATGATAACGATCCTATAAGTAATTTCGGAGAAATGCGTGGACGAACATACATACATACAAACATACATACACTTATGATATTTTGCACACGTGTTTTGAAGCCCAGATAGCGTAACTTATTATGTGAATATTGTGCAGTTCCAATAATATTACATCCATACGTGTCAAATTGATTATCTCTTTATTTTTGAAGTCGGTAAATAAATAAATTCTGTTTATTTTTTGTTTGTTTTAGTGTTCTAAAACCATCTGTGCTTTATTGCCATAATGAAACCGGTTTGGGCATTGACATATATATTTGGGTTTAGGTCACAACGGTTGGATGGTTTCAAGCTCTGTAACGGACGTAGGAACAAACAATTTTTGTGTTTTATATATTAGGACAAATGGCTACCAAAAGTTATTTTTTTATTCCTTTGGAAGTCCCCATGGATGTCCTCAGCCCTGGGGCAAGCGAAGGGGTCTGTCAGAGTCTAACTGAATAAAACCACACGGTGTTTTGCAGGTGCCAGGTACCTTCGGCCGGAGCGCTGGAGTGCTTGCGCTTTTAGTCACGCTCCCCCGCTCCCCGTACAGTTATTGGCCATGGTTACTTTTTGGTCTGGTTACGTCTGGTTGGCGTAACAAGTTTTCTTCTTCCATACCGCCCCGTCTTCTGACACTCTATCACTAACTCCCTTTTCTTTCATATCACTCCTCATAAAGTCCATCCATCTTTTCTGTTGCCGTCCCCTCTCTCTCCATATTTGTAATCACACGCACCAGGCTCGGATGGTGTCTTTGGTAGACCATGGGTCAGAAACAGTATAATTGCAGTACATAAGAGAAAAGTGCTAAAATCGTCAATTTGAGTATGCAGACGACTGCACAGTTGCATAGAGGTACTTGTCCAACGCTAGGGTGAGATCCGGTCTCTTCGTAAGACTATGGTGAAGCGCTTGAACCAGTCCTTGACGACGGGGAGGTCAACACGCAGGACCATATCGTATGCGAGATCCCACAAGAAATTTTGTAAACCCGACCCCTGCAGAACCCCACCGCCAGAGGAGAGCCATAGCCAGAACTCACGCTTTGCCTGGGACTTCATCCGTGCCTGGTGCGTGTGCCGTGTGGTCTATACGTGAATTTTGTTTTGTAGTGATTGGTGTATCAAGATGGCTGTTTGTATTTTTCCTAAAAAGGTTTCTTTTTTAGGGTTCCGTACCCAAAGGGTAAAAACGGGACCCTATTACTGAGACTCCGCGGTTTGTCTGTCTGTCTGTCACCAGGCTGTATCTCATGAACCGTGATAGCTAGACAGTTGAAATTTTCACAGATGATGTATTTCTGTTGCCGCTATAACAACAACTAAAAACAGAAGAAAATAAATATTTCAGTGGGGCTCCCGCTCCCATACAACAAACGTGATTTTGAGCCGCTTTTTTTGCGATAATGGTACGGAACCCTTCATGCGCGAGTCCGACTCGTACTTGGCCGGTTTTTTCGTTTGTTTCTGTTTGTTTTTTATGAATATTATTAGTTAGTAGGTACCCATCAGACATAGACATAACAAAACAGTAACATAACATAAAAAAGCAAAAATGTAAAGTAATAATTTTTCGTCTAAATCGAGTGTATTTATATTTTTTTAATGAAAATGGTTGTGTTTTGTAGTTAGGTAGGTTTTTTTATTTATTAAATCGTTAAAAATGTTTAAAGATAAAGCTCGTCAAAGTTCAGGATTGGGATCGTGATGTCACTTTACGTGACGTCACGCGGAACTTCAACGCACTTAGTAAGAAACTGTTGCGGTTGCGAATAGGCACGATGCTTGCTTTTTTTTGATCAAATATACGCCGCACACTGTTGCCGTTCCGTCACGCACCAAGTTCGCGCGCCATTCACCCGCGCCGCTGATGTGCGATCTCACAACGTTGCGTTGCAGCTTGATATCAGTCAGCAGTAATCAGTACTGAGTAGCGACAGAAATTCGATAATTTTATACAGATAGGTACTCAAGGAAGTATTGCGAGCATCTGGTGGGTGTTTCGAGGGTCCCTACGTACCCTACCTAGGTACATACCTACCCTACCTAGGTATATACCTACTCTACCTACCTGCCCTTCTTACCTTACCTACCCGACCTACCTAACTACGCACCCTTTCTACCGGGTAGGTAGAGTGAGTAGGTAGGTAGGACCTACCCACCCTATCTACTTACCTACCCTAACTACCTTACTCCTTACCTAGCTACCCAACCTAGGTACCTAACCTACCTACCTACTTACCTACCCTACCTTCAAAACCTACCATCAAAATAAATTCGGTGTCCGTATTTACTAACGCTAGGTTCATTTCTTATCATCATCATCATCATATCAGCCGAAAGACGTCCACTGCTGGACATAGGCCTCCCCCAAGCGTCGCCACATTGACCGGTCCCGTGCGTCCCGCATCCAGCGAATCCCCGCAACCTTCACCAGGTCATCGATCCACCTGGTGGGAGGCCTTCCAACGCATCGTCTTCCGGTTCGCGGTCGCCACTCCAGAACTTTTCTGCCCCATCGGCCATCCGTTCTGCGAGCAATGTGCCCTGCCCACTGCCACTTAAGTTTGGCAATTCTTCGGGCTATGTCGGTAACCCTGGTTCTCTTGCGGATCTCTACATTTCTGATTCGATCACGCAAGGATACTCCGAGCATAGCCCTCTCCATTGCCCTTTGCGTGACTGTAAGCTTTCTGATGAGGCCCATTGTGAGCGACCACGTCTCAGCGCCATAGGTCATCACTGGCAACACACACTGGTCATAGACCTTCGTCTTGTGACACTGTGGGAAGTTGGACGAGAAGACACCGCGCAATTGCCCGAACGCTGCCCAGCCGAGTCGGATTCGACGGTTAACCTCTTTCTCGAAGTTGGCCCTACCCAACTGGATCGTTTGTCCCAGGTAGACATAATTTTCCACAACTTGGATTGTAGAGTCTCCAACCTTGATAAGAGTGGGTGTTACATGGGCATTCAACATAACCTTGGTTTTGTCCATGTTCATTTTAAGACCCACTCTTTCGGAAGCTCTACTGAGGTCATCGAGCATTATACTGAGGTCCTCCATGGTCTCAGCCATGGCCACTATATCGTCGGCAAACCGAAGGTGAGTGATGTACTCGCCATTGACGTTGATGCCTAGCCCTCTCCAGTACAGAACCTTGAAGACATCCTCCAGTGCAGCGGTGAACAGTTTCGGAGATATGACGTCTCCCTGTCTCACACCTCGCTGCAGAAAGATAGGTTCCGATACCTGATCCTGAAGTCGGACTGACATGGTGGCGTTTTTGTTCAAACACTTCAACACCTCGATGTACCGGTAGTCGATTTGGCACCGTTGGAGAGACTGCAGTACAGCCCAAGTCTCGATTGAATCGAAGGCTTTCTCGTAGTCCACAAACGCTAAACAGAGAGGCAGGTTATACTCTTCGGTCTTCTGTATAACCTGCCGCAGCGTATGTATGTGGTCTACGGTGCTAAAGCCTTTTCCGAATCCGGCTTGTTCGGGAGGCTGGAAATCGTCAAACCTGCGCGCGAGACGATTCATGATGACTCTTGAAAACAGCTTGTAGACATGGCTAAGAAGTGTGATGGGCCTATAGTTCTTCAATAGGGCATTGTTACCCTTCTTGAAAAAGAATACCACCACACCCCTGCACCATGCCTGTGGCGTTTTCCCCTCGAGTATGACGGCACTAAACAGCTTCTGAAGGGCCTTAAGTATTGGTTTTCCACCCGCCTTCAGGAGTTCGGCCGTAATGCCGACATCACCCGGTGCCTTGTTGTTCTTAAGCTGTTTAAGAGCCATCCTAATCTCGTACAGGCTGACGTCCGGTATGTCTTCGGTATAGTGACGGGTCAATCTAGCTCTAGGGTATTTTACTAGATTCGCGACGGTTATACTGGTTGACGTGTACAACTGCATATAGAATTTCTCGATCTCCCTCAGAAGCTCCGGTTTGGCGGATACGATCCTGCCATCGTCGGTCTTCAGTTTCGTGAGCTGGCTCTGCCCAATAGACAGATCTCTTGCAAAGACCTTGGAGCCCTTATTCCGCTCAATTGCGTCTTTAATACGCTCAGTATTATAGCGGCGGAGGTCGCTTTTCAAGGACTTTGAGATCCGTCTATTAAGCTGCCGGTATTTCAACGCATCGTCTGAAGACTGCAGGATCATCTCACGCCTCTCCTTCATAAGCTTGAGAGTAGGATCAGAGATCTTTTTGTTTACATCTGTACGGCGGGTCTTGAAAAACTTAGACCCGACCGTATGGACAGCTTCCACGAACCCGTCGCTGTATTCGTCCACGGAGCTCCCTAGGCACTCGAAACGATTCTGGAGTTCGAGCTGAAAGCTCTCGGGGTTTTGGATCTGGATCTGTGCTGGACGGAGCGTTGACTTCATCAGTCGAGACCTTTCAAGCTTGATATTAATGTTCAATGTGCCTCTTACCATTCGGTGATCGCTCCCGGTTTTCACCGAATTGATCACAGAGACATCATTGAACATTTGCTTCTTGGTTGACATGATGAAGTCGATCTCGTTTTTAGTTCCACCATCGGGGCTTTGCTATGTCCACTTCCTGTGCTCACGCTTTCTGAAGAAGGAGTTCATCATATAGAGGCCTGCCTTCTCCATAAAACTGGCCAGTAGGTGACCCCGGTGGTTCCGACGTCCAACTCCAAATTGCCCCACTTGCAGCTCATCCTCGTCTCGATTGCCCAGTTTCGCGTTGAAGTCCCCCATGACAACGGTGAAGTGAGTTTTAAAACCATGCATGGCTATAGAGATATCCTCATACATGGTCTCAACCTCGTCGTCGGGGTGTGCCGAGGTCGGTGCGTAGACCTGTATGACCTTCAGCGAATATCTCGAGGATATTCTGAGTATAAGGTACGCCACCCTGGTCGACACACTCTCGATCTTCACCACGTTGTTCACAAGGGACCTGTGGACGATAAACCCGACACCACCCTGGGACTGCCGGTCACCCTCTCGGAAATAGAGCAGGTTACCGGATTTGAAGATTATCGAGTCCTCCCCCTCTCTTCGGACTTTAAATAAACCTATAATACTCCATCGCAACCTGCTCAATTCTTCCTCGAGTTCGGCTATCTTCTCGTCGGTCCGGAGTGTTCGCGTGTTGTATGTTGCCAGGGCCAGGCGTCGGTGTTTTTTGGGGTAGCCGGGTTCACTCCGGGGATTCTTCGCACCCCTTGCCACGCCTTCGCCTCGACCGCTACCGTAGTCGAGGGTAGACGGGCTGCCGGGCACTCAGGGCCGTTTTTTCTTTAAGCTATTCATTTTGTTTGGGGGGGTTTGCCTTAATCGCCACGCTTGGCAGGCGGGTTGGCGATCGCAGTTTGTTGTTGAAGAGCACAGAGAACGCTGCTGCCATTCTCTGGTGTATCCCTTAGTCGCCTCTTACGACACCCACGGGAAGATATGGGATGGTGAGATTCTTTATGTCCGACACCATACGGAATGTTCCGTATGCTAACTTATCTTTTAAAATTTCCGTAAAACGCGTTTGTTCTTTACTTTTATTCTAACTTATTTGACCATTTTATAGGCTAACAATTGATGAAAACGCGTTTTACCGAAATTTTCAACCATTATGTTGATGGTAATAAGGTTCACTTTACTTAGTATAGGATTTTTGGAATGAAAAGACGTGTGTTCGACTACAAGTGTATTGAGCAACTAGCTTTTTATTTACATAGTATCTATGATATATCTTTATGACTTATATACCTAGATATATAACTAAGTAGGCTCACACCTACTACGATGAACGCTATACGTCACAACATACCGCCCACCAAAAGGCCTGTAGGTCTTTTAAGAAACAATGATTTTAAAATATTACATAAATGTATGTGATTAATACAAACAACGTTATATAAATCTGTAGGTGGGGGTATATGATATTAATCTTTAACATGCATTAAACAATTACCTACTATCAAAACGATGAGTACATTTCTAAAGAGCATATTTTAAACAGATTAAAGTTAATCAGCAAACAATAATGTTAACTAGCATTCTAGAACATTCTTAGATAATTAGGTGCCATTTAGAGGCAATGGACATAATTTTGTTACAGTTCTTTTTGTTATGGAATTACCACTTTTGACGCTATACACCCTCGTAAGACCATCCGGACCAGGTGGTCCTTCGAGCCGGATAGATACTCATCCTGCCATCGCCGCCAGAAGTCGTGAACAAGTTTCTGTGTGTGTTGCCAGCGAGACAAGCTGGACAGCCTTATGTCTTTCATATCGGGTGATGGGACAACAATAGGTACCTCTCCAATTAAGAAATGTCCTGGCGTGAGTGGGTTCATGTTGTCTGGATCAGTATCGTTCATGGGACATAACGGACGGGAATTCAAGCAGGCTTCAACTTGACAGAGTATCGTCGTCATCTCTTCGTATGTCAGGTGAGTTGTTACAATTCTTTTCAGGTGATATTTTATCGATTTCACACCTGCCTCCCATAATCCACCAAACGAGGGACTGTAAGCGGGAATGAAATGCCATTGAGTACCATCTGTGGCTAGTGTTTCTGCAATCACTCCAGTAAATTGTAAGCTTGCTTCGTTCCAGGCATCTTGGAGCGCTTTATCAGCTCCTATGAAGTTACGCCCTTGATCACTCCACAAGTGATTACATTTGCCTCTCCTGGCAACAAAACGTCTAAAAGCGCCAATGAACGCTTCCGAAGTAAGATCACTTACCAATTCAATATGGATTGCCTTCGTGGACATACAGATGAATATAGAAATGTAGGCCTTTGTTGTTCTGTTTCCTCGACCTTTAGATAATAAAATCTGAAAGGGTCCCGCGAAATCTACACCACTATTCAAGAATGGTCTAGATGGAGTCACTCTCTCATCGGGTAAATCTCCCATAACTTGAGCTCTAGTAGTAGCACTAAGTCTAGCGCAAATGAGGCATTTGTGAACATGTTTCTTAGCTATTGATTTTGCCTTAAAAATCCAATATTTTGAACGTAGATAGCATAACATCAGTTGAGTTCCTCCGTGAAGTGTCTTACTGTGTGCGTCAGCTATAATCAGAGGCGTCAGCATGTTTTTATTTCCGAGAATAATTGGATGTTTTCTTTCATTAGGTATGTTTGCGTGTCTGAGGCGACCGCCCACCCTCAGGATATGTTTATCATCAAGATAAGGGTTAAGGGATCGCAACGGACTTCTCCCTTTCACTTGTTTATTTAAATTTAATCTTTCTATTTCTTCTGAATATTCTTCTCTTTGAACTCTTTTTATACAAATTGTCAGTGCATCGTCTAATTCTTCTGTAGTTATTTGTTTAATAATATTCTTATTGACTTTATAGTTCAAGAACTTTTTGCAGTAACAAACAACCTTGAGTAATTCTGGTAAGTTGTTAAAATTCTCAAATTGTGTAGTTATAGATTTTTCTTGTTCTTCTGTGCTGAGGTGAGTAATGACTTTCTGTGTTTTAATTTCCATGTCTGTTATTATATCTTCCTGTTTACTAATGTTTATTTCCTTTTCAGATAACCAATCTGGGCCTCGCCACCACAAGCCACATTTCTTCAGTTCGGACAACAACATTCCTCGAGAGGCTAAGTCTGCGGGATTGTCACTCGACTGTACATGATACCATCGCGTATTATTTAGGTTTTCCACGATTTCGACGACGCGGTTGGCAACAAACGTTTTCCATCGATTGGGATCACCACATAGCCAAGCTATAACTATAGAGGAATCTGTCCATGCATACATGTCGGAAGTTGGAATTTTCATTGCGAGCCCAATTTGTTTCATAAGCTTGGAGAGAAGTAATGCACCACACAACTCTAGTCTTGGTAAGGATATTGTTTTTAGGGGTGCTACTCTCGTTTTAGCAGCAATTAGTTTTACTTCAACCTTGTCATTTGTTTCAGTTCTTATATACACTACTGCAGCGTAAGCTCGTATCGAAGCATCACTGAATCCGTGTATTTGTATATTTGTTCTGTTTGTTTCTGTTGTACCAAGCCATCTGTTTACTTGTACATCTTTCACACTAACAAAATCTGATCTTATCTGATTCCACTCTTCACGTAATGTTTCGCTTACGTTCTGATCCCAATTCACTTTTTCGAGCCATAGTTTCTGTAACAGTATTTTTGCCATTACTGTAACCGGTGCAATCCACCCAAGTGGATCGAAAAGCCTTTGTATGTCAGATAAAATAGTTCGTTTCGTTACATAAGTACTTTCAGATGTTGGTAACTTCAGGTTGTATTGAAATGAGTCTGTTTTCAGGTTCCACACAATGCCCAGTGCCTTTATTGTTCCATCAAGATTCAAGTCTATATGTGCGTTGGTTGATCTTTTTTCTTCTTCTATAGACTTCATAAAATTAATATCGTTTGATGACCATTTTGTGAGTTGAAAACCGCCCTTTTGCAGTATGTTTGTTACAGATTTGGCTAGAGAAGTTGCGGACTCGGTATCATCACTGCCATCAAGCCAATCGTCCATGTAAAAATGACCCTTGATGGATTGTACAGCGAGTGGTTGATCTCTTCCTTCATCATCAGCTGTTTGGTGAAGTGTTCTGACAGCTAAATACGGTGCAGATGCTGTACCGAATGTGACCCTCAGTAAACGGTATTCGTGGAAATCATCACTTTCATTAGGTCTCCAAATAACTCGCTGGAATTCTGCGTCTTCACGTGTCACCAGTATTTGGCGATACATTTGTTTAATATCGGCCATGAAGCAAACACGCTTCATTCTCCATTTCATAATAAGGTTTCTCAAATCATCTTGCAGCTGCGGACCTACCAATAATTCTTCATTTAGTGAAATGTTGTTTGTACCTTTGCACGAAGCATCGAAGACAAATCGAGTTCGAGAGGTTTCCTTGTCAGTACGAACCACTGCATGGTGAGGTAGGTACACTGATCTGATTTCTTTTTCTCTTTCGGGTATCTTCTCCATGTGTCCTTGTTCTATGTAATCATTTATGACCTTTGTATATTCTTTTTTCAAGTCTGATGACTTCTTAAACTTCCGCTCAAGTTGCAAGAATCTTTGTTTTGCTATCTCCTTTGTATTTCCTTCAGGTGTTTGTAATCTTGTACTCGTGCTCGTTTCATTTAATAGTGGACTGTATGTTCTGAAAGGTAATTTGACTATGTACCTTCCTTCCTCATTTCTTGTTGTTGTTTTCTCGAAGATATCTTCACAAATCTTATCTTCCTTCGTTAAATGTCTGTCCTTGTCAATCTCTATTTCCCATATCGATTTCAACATTTCGTCTACGTCAACTTGGTGATGCATCACAAGGTATGTATCGTTTTGTGGTTTTTCACAGATATCTCCGAAAATAATCCAACCTAGGTTGGTTTTTTGTGCAGTTGGAGTGCCTGGTGGACCTTTTATTAAATCTGGCTGTATAATCTGTGCGTATTCCTTGACTCCTAATAGCAGATCTACAGAACCAGGTGTTAAGTAACTTGGATCAGCCAAGTTAAGCCCGACGATATGAGGCCATGATTGATTGACAATTGTTTTGGTGGGGATCTTAGTGGTCAGTTGTTTCGACATCACGTAGGCTTGGATTGGTAAACTATAGTTATGGTCCCACTGTGATCTAATGTTAAGCTGTACCACGTGTTTGATCTCTGTTCTCGAAGATCCCACTCCTACAACACTTCCCTTGAATGGTTGTCGCTTCAGTTTCAATAGTTGAGTCGCTTTCTCGCTTATGAATGTAGCTTGAGAACCCTGGTCTATCAGTGCGCGTAGTGAAATGATTTGACCCACTTCATTTGTTGCTTCCACTACAGCAGTCGCTAACAATGCTATTCCATGTCTAGATGTATGATGCGATGCGATCACGGTGTTCACTTGAACTGCTTCCTTCTCTTCAGCTACATGCTGTGAAGCCAACGGTTGTGTGGTGCTCGGTGTAGCCGCTGGTTCTGTGTTCTTAGTCTCATGTAGCAAAGAATGATGACGTCGGTGACATTTCTGACAGGATACTGGTAGTTTACATATCTTTACAGAGTGTCCAAGTGCTAGACAGTTAAAACATAAATGTTTGTTCTTCACATATTCGGTTCGCTCATCTAATTTCATATCAATAAATTTCTTGCAGTGACATAACGTGTGGTTTTCATTGCACATGATGCATGTCTTCCCTGAACTTGGTGTGGCAACATGATAAGAACGTTCTTTGACTTGTTTCTCTCTTGTATAGTTGCTAGCTGCAACGCCGGAAACCAACTCCAAGGTGCGGAACTTGGACTCCATGAAGTTCTTTAATTCACTCCAAGTAGGTAATGCTTCGCTGTCTGCCTTATAGGCATACTCTTCCCAGCCCTTATGTGTCTCTGAGTCAAACTTCTGAACGAGCAGAAATATTATTATATGATCCCAAGAGCCTGTAGTTATTTTTAAATTTTCTAGGTTATTTAGGCATTCTGTAGTTGTATCCAACAAGCCTTTTAATTGGGTGGCTGATTGCGAAGTCATCTTCCTCTGGTAAAATAATCTTTTCATGATGCAGTTTAATATTATGCGTCTGTTACCATACCTTTTATTCAAAACATCCCAGGCAGTTGTATAATTACTGGATGTCACTTGTATATGGGTCAATAAAGCCTCGGCTTCTCCACTCATACTTGTTTTTAAATAATGTAATCTCTGTACATCACTGAGGTTATTATTTTCGTGCACCAAAGAAGTAAACAAATCTTTGAAAGTCGGCCATCCCTCATAACTTCCATTAAACTTAGGTAATTCTATTTTTGGTAAATGCACTATATTATGCGATGCATATGTTGCATTCATACTTGAGTCCATCGCTGACGATTCCGTTAACGAAATAAGCATATCTTTCAAATCACCTTGTAATGAGCTGTATAATTCTTCATAAATAAAGAATTCTTCGTTCAAAAAGTATGGCAAAATTCCCTTTTGTTCTTTGGGTGTTATCTTAACTAACCCGTCATGAGCATTCTTAAATGACATCCA
Source organism: Orthosia gothica (assembly GCA_949775005.1). Classification (NCBI taxonomy): domain Eukaryota; kingdom Metazoa; phylum Arthropoda; class Insecta; order Lepidoptera; family Noctuidae; genus Orthosia; species Orthosia gothica. Next base: position 45,707,945 of record OX459034.1, on the reverse strand, counting down.
ATACTCATCAATAATTTTAATACGTGCTTCTATATAACCTTTTGTAAGTCTTCCCTTTGGACACTTTTTTAAATTAGTTTGCGTTTTTCGTATTAAATTAGCGCCATCTTCCAAAACAGCGAGATATTGCTGTTGTTCTTTCGTAGTACTCATTCTTGTTGTTTCACTTTAAACTATAAAGTTCAATCAAAATGTTCGTGAACTCCAAAAAAACACAAAAACTTCCGTTTGTTGTGCTAATTACTTAGTTGCAAACATAATATTCATAACTGTCTATTAGAACGAGGTGTTTTTTCTACGAATCCTTATCGCTGCGCAATCTGGTTCCTTTGTTCAAGCGACCAGATGTTTACCGCTCCGTAGTTGCTGCGTTCGGCTCGAATACGACCATATGTTGGTGGTAATAAGGTTCACTTTACTTAGTATAGGATTTTTGGAATGAAAAGACGTGTGTTCGACTACAAGTGTATTGAGCAACTAGCTTTTTATTTACATAGTATCTATGATATATCTTTATGACTTATATACCTAGATATATAACTAAGTAGGCTCACACCTACTACGTTGAACGCTATACGTCACAACACATTAGTTAATGTATTTAACCATTGGCTGAGTTAACTAGGGAGCAAACAAATGGGCCTTAATAACACAGCAATAATAAATAATAAGCGGTGAATATACATGCACTATCATAATTAATAATTGCGTTGCACCATATTGCATAAAACATCCCGGGCGGCGCGAATGGTGGACGCAGTGATGCATGACGCAGTCGTAGAAATGTCGTTAGCGGCATATACGTTAGATGGTAATTTAAACCCAAACTTACAGTTAATAAGGTCTATTTTGAACTGTGCATCATAAATTGTAATAATTATTGTTTGTGTGCCTTGGCTAGTTTGGCGAATCAGTGGCGGGGTTTCGATGTGTGAGTTTGTTTGTGATTTTGTGTCAAGATACGCGTTTAAGACGGTACCCTGACCAAAAAATCGGCATGAGATATGAGCATTCCTATTGGTCTAGCGGCACTGGTGGCGCTTGAATTACAGTAGTGAATACGCCCAGATTTTAGAATAAAATCTTTATAAAATCGAATTTTGGTCTTTTGAAAAAAATAATTCCACAAAAATGTTCGTTATTAAATTGTCTATCCATTTGTGTTAGTACAAAAAATAATTAATGAACACTTTACGAGGAGATGCATAATATCAATAAATATTTATAATTTTTATGTTTTTTGGAAGGAGATTAGTGAAATATAAACAAAATTTAAAAAAAAAACTAAATCTAACATTTTAGAATCTATATTATGTAGAAACGAGTAGATAGCACCTAAAAACAGCACAAAAAACGGCTTCCGCGGCGTTTTGCTCGGGGTACCGCCTTAATTCCTTCGAAGTAATGCTTCCATGTTTATTTCCGTTCACTGGGCGCCACGTTAGCAGCCAAGCTTTTATGTGAAGTATTACAAGTTCTGGAGATAGCCAAGGATCCTCTATGGGTGGACCGACTCCACCATAGTGTTAGCGTGGCTCAAAGGAGGCTCAAGTCGATGGGCAACGTTTGTTAGCAACAGAGTGTCCACAATATTACATATTATGGATTACCACCAGTGGAATCATGTCTCATCAGAGACAAACCCTGCGGACTATGCTTCACGTGGTCTGCAGCCCAAAGAGTTGATTGAGCATACATTGTGGTGGAGAGGACCGCATTGGTTGTCAGAAAGTACAGTACACACAGAGAGTACACTGATTGAAGACACACATAAACAGGAACGAATCCAATCTTTATCCGTTTTATCCCACGTTGACGAATAATTTTTTTGGTCAAAATATTCATCTTTAAATAAATAAAAAAAAAAATAAAAAAAAAAAAATAAGGAAAATTAATAGATCAAAATTAACCAAATACATAACGTCAAGTGAAATGAACGAAACTTTATTAGCATGTATTAAACATGTACAAGAGCGCGAGTTTTCGTTTGAAATGAAACGGTTAAAGACTGGAGAATGTGTGCCTAACAATAGTAAATTACGATCTCTTTGTCCCTTTTTGGACCAAAAAGGGATACTAAGAGGGACGCATAGCACAATCGGACGCGTGTAATGATACGAAGCACCCGATAATTATGCCTTGTGGTATTTATTCAAGATCTACTTACGTTTCATAACACTCCACAATCCATCTTCACATCTTTTGATATCGCATCAATTTGTGTAACTCATTTTTATATATATTCTTTGTATTATTACATCTGGAAAGCATATTTAGTTATTTCTGACTGTTTTAAATATCTAAACTTAAATTATATTCGTAATTTATAATTCTTCTTGTAATATTTTTCTACTTTGACGTTTTATCTAACATGACATATGTCTATTTTATTTTCTTAAAGCCATAGACATACCATAGGTACCATGGACTATAATACCTAGACCTTTCCTTAAGCTAGTTGTACATTATTGTAAGGTCAGAGCAGACTGACCCGCCTTTGTAAAGCCGTTTTTTATTTCTCTGGTCTTTTTGAGATTTGAATTTGAAATTGAGAAGAGATGGCAGATCGAATGAAAAACGGGCTTCAGTTCTTTTTAGTCGAGAGTCTGGTCTGAACGCCGATAGTGGGTTATACTGTGTACTGGAATTCAATGTCTTTTTCTATTCTTAAAACTCTTTAAAAGCCTTAAACCTGTGAAACTTTTATGTAAATATACTATTTTCTGAAGTGCTCTAAAATATATACTGTGAGTGTTATATCGTGTATGATTTACCCACGTATCTGGCTACTAGCCGTTTCACTGCTGTCCTGCCTGCCTTTCCTGACCGTATGCCTGCTACTCCGTCGTGGTGCCTGCTCACGTGTCTCTCTCGAGCATACCACGACGGTTTGAAGAGTTCCAGTTCGTCCAGCTGTCTGCCTTACCTGCCCGATTGCCTGCTTGTCCGTTGTGGTGTCTGCTCACCTATCTACCTCGGACATTCTACAACTTCCTGCCCGACCTGCTGGCTGGATACCTGCCCACGTCGCGCGAAGCCGGCCCTTTAGTTTTATACTTCTTTATCCTTTATTTTTATAGCTTTATTTTAATCTTTTATCTTGATTTTAATAACGTGGCTTACGTATAGCTCCACCGAGCTATACGTAACGCTACAGTTTGGCGCCCAACTTTTAAAATATTGGGCGCACCGTCATTATTTGTGCGCCCAAAATTTTCTAACCCACACCCACACTATACCTACTTTTCACTCTATCTTTTTTAACGTGGGCTCGACTTTTCATCATATTCTTCTCTAAATTCTAAAAAACATACTTACACAAGTATATGCAAAGGCTAACTTTTGGTTTCTCTTACAGGCCCCATTTCATCATCATTTTCTCTCTTTACACTTTTGATAGAACTTAAACCTATTAGGCAACTTCTTTTTCCCTCCTTATGTTTTCTCTTTGTTTTATTTTTAGAGCGGTATTCCTCTAGAGCGGTCTGCACAACTCAGAAAGCCTTATGTGCAAAGAGCGGTCCCGTAACTCTTTAAAAATAAGCCAAATGCGTGGAGTCTTCTTAAAACCTCTTAATTCCCTTGAATCTTATTCTTAAAGAATGAGGTGTTATTTTAGAGCGGTTTGCATAACTCGGAAAGCCTTATATGCAAAGAGCGGTCCCGTAACTCTTTAAAAATAAGCCAAATGCGTGGAGTCTTCTTTATTTTTATTTTTTCCTCTTGTATCCTTCCCTCTTGTATCCTTCCCTCTTGTATACTTCCCTCTCAAACCTAGTTCCCTCTCAACCTAGTTCCCTCTCAAACCTAGTTCCCTCTCAAACCTAGTTCCCTCTCAACCTAGTTCCCTCTCAACCTAGTTCCCTCTCAAACCTAGTTCCCTCTCAACCTAGTTCCCTCTCAACCTAGTTCCCTCTCAAACCTAGTTCCCTCTCAACCTAGTTCCCTCTCAACCTACTTCCCTCTCAAACCTAGTTCCCTCTAAACCTAGTTCCCTCTCAAACCTAGTTCCCTCTCAACCTAGTTCCCTCTCAACCTAGTTCCCTCTTATAGACTTGAGAGTTCCCTCTTATAGACTTGAGTCCTCCTCCTCTTATAGACTTGAGTCCTCCTCCTCTTATAGACTTGAGTCCTCCTCCTCTTATAGACTTGAGTCCTCCTCCTCTTATAGACTTGAGTCCTCCTCCTCTTATAGATTTGAGTCCTCCTCCTCTTATAGACTTGAGTCCTCCTCCTCTTTGAGTTCCTCTTGTTTAATTAAATAGTTTCTTAAAGGGTTTTCAAACAGGTGCGGGTTACGACACCTATTAAAAATAAATAAGCCTTCGTTATATCTTAATAAATATTTCCTTGTGGAGTATACGTCATTGAATGTGAACTATATCCCCTAACGTGTGATTGAATGAGAGTGTTTGACGAAAGTATGAAAGATGTTGTGTGATAGAGCAAGGATTATATTTAAACCTCAAAATTTTCTTCTAGTTGAAAATTTTTCTGGGGTCATCGGGGAAATGTGGTATTTATTCAAGATCTACTTACGTTTCATAACACTCCACAATCCATCTTCACATCTTTTGATATCGCATCAATTTGTGTAACTCATTTTTATATATATTCTTTGTATTATTACATCTGGAAAGCATATTTAGTTATTTCTGACTGTTTTAAATATCTAAACTTAAATTATATTCGTAATTTATAATTCTTCTTGTAATATTTTTCTACTTTGACGTTTTATCTAACATGACATATGTCTATTTTATTTTCTTAAAGCCATAGACATACCATAGGTACCATGGACTATAATACCTAGACCTTTCCTTAAGCTAGTTGTACATTATTGTAAGGTCAGAGCAGACTGACCCGCCTTTGTAAAGCCGTTTTTTATTTCTCTGGTCTTTTTGAGATTTGAATTTGAAATTGAGAAGAGATGGCAGATCGAATGAAAAACGGGCTTCAGTTCTTTTTAGTCGAGAGTCTGGTCTGAACGCCGATAGTGGGTTATACTGTGTACTGGAATTCAATGTCTTTTTCTATTCTTAAAACTCTTTAAAAGCCTTAAACCTGTGAAACTTTTATGTAAATATACTATTTTCTGAAGTGCTCTAAAATATATACTGTGAGTGTTATATCGTGTATGATTTACCCACGTATCTGGCTACTAGCCGTTTCACTGCTGTCCTGCCTGCCTTTCCTGACCGTATGCCTGCTACTCCGTCGTGGTGCCTGCTCACGTGTCTCTCTCGAGCATACCACGACGGTTTGAAGAGTTCCAGTTCGTCCAGCTGTCTGCCTTACCTGCCCGATTGCCTGCTTGTCCGTTGTGGTGTCTGCTCACCTATCTACCTCGGACATTCTACAACTTCCTGCCCGACCTGCTGGCTGGATACCTGCCCACGTCGCGCGAAGCCGGCCCTTTAGTTTTATACTTCTTTATCCTTTATTTTTATAGCTTTATTTTAATCTTTTATCTTGATTTTAATAACGTGGCTTACGTATAGCTCCACCGAGCTATACGTAACGCTACAGCCTGGTAACTGTCATTTTACCAAGGTTTTGATTGCGGATGCTCATGCAAAAACATTGCACGGTGGTCCACAAGCTATGTTAAACTTTCTTAGATCCAAGTTCTGGATCTTACGTGGTAAAGATCGCGTAAAGAAATATTTCAGAGAGTGCACTATTTGTTTAAGATACTCCACAAAGAAGACTACTCCTCTAATGGGCTTGCTGCCAGAGGCAAGGTTGAAACCCAGTAAGCCATTCAAATCTACTGGTGTGGATTACTGTGGTCCTGTTTTTATCAGATTTTCGCCAGGCCGAGGAGCTAAGTCTTAGAAAAGTTACATATGCATATTCGTGTGTATGGTTACACGAGCAGTCCATTTAGAAGCAGTAACCGACATGACTGCCAAAGGTTTTATTGCTACGTTTAGGCGATTCACTGCTCGTAGAGGCCATTGTCAGGATTTATACAGTGACAATGGCAATAATTATGTTGGTGCTGATAAGCAAATGCGAGAACTGTATAATAGTGCCAAATCTTCTCTTCCTGGAGAATTAGCTGAGCTACTTTCATTAGAAAGAACCACCTGGCATTATATTCCTCCCCACTCACCTAACTTTGGCGGGCTGTGGGAATCTTCGGTGCGAAGTACTAAGACCCATTTGAAAAAGATAGTAGGAAATAGTACACTTACATACGAAGAAATGTCGACAGTCCTGGCGCAAGTGGAGGCGTGTTTAAACTCGAGACCAATTTCCTTGTTGAGAGATGACCCGAATGACCCTCTACCCTTGACACCAGGTCACTTTTTGGTAGGCGAACCATTGTTGAATATTGCAGATGAGGATTACACTAATTGTAATGTTGTTGGTTTGGATAGATGGCGATTGACGCAAAAAATTGTAACAAATTTTTGGAATAGGTGATATAAGGAATACCTAGTTAATTTAAATCAAAGGTATAAATGGAACACTAAACGTGATGAACTGACAGAAATAGGCGAAATTGTTGTTTTAAAAGAAGATTATTTACCGCCAGCTAAATGGTTACTGATAATGTAACCCGTGTTGTATCCGTAAAGTGTAAAACCGGAGAATATAAGCGTCCAGTGAGCCAAAATTTGTATTCTAACTAAATGATTTTTTATTTTTCCTGTTAAAATTTTGTTAAAATCGATTTAGTTTATTTTCAATTTCAGAGTTAATTTACTTACCGATATATGCAAATGAAGTTTAAAAAAGCCAATGTATTTATATAATTAAAAAGCCAATGTATTTCTATAATTATCATACTACCATGAGTTCTGCCAAACCTACTCTTTACTTACCTGCATCATTAAGTTCAGTTGAACTATATGTACTAATATTATCTACTCATAAAACTTGTTTGTCCTACTTGAATACGCCTGGCTGAGCCGCACGTGTTCTGCGTTAAGTACTTGTTGAATATTATTTACTTAGTGCAAATAAGAAAGATACAGGTTGTTCTGTTATTCATACAACTGTTTTATTTTATTAAGTTTTTAAGAAGTATATTTTTATGTTTTATTTACACTTGTTACGTGTTAAGTTTACACATTAGTAATAGAATATCTATTTTTTTTTCATCAGTTATAGTTTTTTTGTGAAGGTGTAGTTAAAGAAAAGAACTATGTTCTTTGGCGGGCGGAATGTCCAAATAGTTTAGAGTTTTGTGTTGTGAGCCTATAGATATGTTTTAAAAGCAGGTATCTACATAAATATATATACAGTCCACTATGTTTACCTCAGATGCGAATAAACCTGCATACAAAACACACGTTGTTTTCTTCCAAAAAAGCCCAGCAAACAAAAGTCAACCTTATATCTTCAACATTAATCTACCTCTTGAAGACCTCCAGAGAAGGGCTGTTGCGTAGGGAGTGCGGAAAAGAGTTTCAGAGACGCACTGCAGCAGCAGAGAAAGAGCCATCATAGCGGCTGGAAGTGTGACGTGGAGGGCGAAGGAGAAGAGAAGTGGCAGTGCGACAGGGTTTACCAAGGTACTCAAAACGTTCACGAAGGTATTGAGGAGAATTAGGATTGTGCAGGATAGTATAGAGAAGGGATAGGATATGGATATCTCGACGACGCCGAATTGGCAGCCATTTCAATCTGTTCCGAAATTCCGATACATGGTCATATTTGCGGAGGCCAAAAATGAAGCGGATGCACAAGTTCTGCAGTCGCTCGAGTTTATTAAGGAGTACCTCCGTTGCATCTAAAAAACAAACATCCGCATAGTCTATGAGCGGTAGAGGAAGGGACTGCGCAAAAGTAACCTTAGTGTGAAATGGTAAGAATTTTTGGAGACGTTTAAGGGACTGAAAATAGTAAATGACCCTCTTACTCACATCAGCAATATGAACCTCCCAAGAGAGGTTAGTGTCTATGTGAACACCTAGATTTTTGCACTTTTGGAGTAATTTAAGGGCACTAAATCATACATTAACGGCGGGAGAGACTGGTGATCCAATAGGTTGAGCATGTATCTACCACCAACGATGAGCGCTTGCGATTTGGTTGGGTTTAGTAAGAGCCCATAGGATTTAGCCCATTTGTTAATATTTTCAAGGTCATCGTTGATGGCAGCCACAGCCTCAACGAGTTCACCTACTTTAAAATGACGATATAACTGCAAGTCGTCTGCATAGAGATGATAGTTAGAAATTAGGACCTTAGTGATAGCATTTATAAAAATTGAGAAGAGAAAAGGAGAGAGGACGCCACCCTGAGGAACGCCCGCAGTCAAGTTACACCATTTAGAGGAAAACTCATCGGATTGAACAGACTGGGAGCGGCCCCGAAGATAAGATTTGAACCACTAAATTACTGGAGCGGAGACATTAAGGGAGGAAAGGATTCTCAAAAGGATTGTGACCTTGCAAAAAGACGTATTAGGCGACATCTCTTAATTTGTCTGTTTTGACTGACAGTTGGTCACAGTACGGAAGAATTGGCGCAGTTTCAAGTTCGGGTTATATGTATTAAATTTTATTGAAGTTTAATAAACATACATAGTGTTCGCGACGAGACGTCATCAACCACTTTAGATGGTTTATGTAAATAGTATTGACAGACACACGTCTGCTCACCCCAGCGCGCCATCGCATACTAAGCAATGTCGGTAGGCGAAAAAGCCTATTATAGAAAAGCCCACAAGTAATTTTCGTTCATGTTTTTGAGGCACTAAAATTATATTTTATGAGTCTATCAGTATGTAAAAGGGTTATATAGTCTAATAATAATAAATTAGAAGCATTAATATACATACTGATTGTGTTATTACGGTAAGAAACAAGAATTCATACTCCGTATCACAACCGTCGTCAACGGCGGATTAGTTCACAATGACCCGTAAGATGGCGGCGCCTGTTATTTATACTAAAAACACGTAAGAAACTTTTTATGTAGAATTTTGGTAACATTAAAATCATGTTTAGGGGGCTTTTATATAGGTTATAGTGCGCATATAGCGCTTATGTATTAGTATTATGCATAAGGAACCTTAGATATATGATGAATGTATAGTTTTAAGGAAATAAAAATATTTTGTTTACTTAATTTAGACCCCCCGATTTTGGCAGGGTACGAAGTAGTGCTATGGGTATTTTTTTTTTTTTTGTTTATTTCAAGTAGGCCATTATGTGGCACTTTTGAACGTTAAAATTTACATTTAATAAAAATTGATTCTACCGTGCATTCGGAAATGTAGGTTGTTATGGAGAAGAACGCACAAGAAACTCCATACTTACTCTTTTAAAAAAAAAGTTTTACACAATATTTATATAGGTACATACATTAATAAATTCGTATACGTGAGGACGATGTACCCAGCACTACTATACTACATATAGGTATGAGAGAATTACAAGCATTAACAGGTAAATTCCTTTACTTGATAAATAGGAACATGGTCCTCACGTACTTACAAATAGTGCAAACATAGGTACATTACCTAATTAAACAACAACAGAACAGTGTGCGAGTCAATTTTTTTAAACAAAAAAAGAAGAAAAAAATAAAAATAAAGCGTTACTATAATTATGAATATAATACAAATTAACCATTTTGATTTTGTCCACACCAAAGATAGGCCTATGGAGCAGGACCAGCATGTTTCCAAGCATTCTTATCTTGAATATTATCATCTAATTTGTAATATGCTTGTTTACAAAGTGTGCTTTTAACTATTGTTTTAAATTTTATTTCATTTAACTTTAATATCTCACAAGGTATTTTGTTATAGAATTTAACACAGTACGTACAACACAACACAGTATTTCAATTGTGTCTATCACTAACTTTACTAAAGAGATTTAAATTTTTCCTTACATACATAATATTTTCATAAATGAATTGGCAAGAAACTGTCATAATATTAATCTTTTTAAATAGCTCCCTAAGAGATTCTCGGTGACTTAACTTATATATGGCTCTGACAGCTCTCTTTTGCAATATAAATATTGATTCAATGTCAGCCGCCCGACCCCACAGTAAAATACCGTATGACATAATGCTGTGAAAGTAACTAAAATAGACCAAACGCGCGGTTTCTACATCCGTTAACTGTCTTATCTTTCTAACAGCATAAGCGGCTGAGCTCAGACGTCCTGCCAGAGATGTTATGTGAGGCCCCCATTGTAATTTGTCATCTAGAGTGATTCCTAGGAAAACTGTTTGATTTACATAGTCCAGCTTTTCTCCATTCAATATGATGTCACATTCGCTACTTCTAACATTCGGCAATGTGAATCTAATACATTTGGTTTTTTTTTCATTTAGTACCAAATTGTTTGCCGTGAACCAAGTTTGGACCTGATGAATAGACTTATTCACATCATCAAGATTTTGTGATCGTCGATCTATTTTAAATATCAAAGATGTGTCATCAGCAAATAACACGATCTTCGGTTGATTTTGTAATAATTGGAGCAAATCGTTAATGTAAACTAAAAAGAGGAATGGACCCAATATAGAGCCTTGAGGAACGCCCATTGTCATTTCAGACCCTAGTGAGTTTACGCCGTTTACCTGAACTTTAAGTTGTCTGGCTTTCAAATATGATCTAAGTAATTCAAGGGCCGTATGCCTAATCCCATAGTGCTCGAGTTTTAACAATAGTGTCTCATGGTTAACGCTTTCGAGAGGTTGCAAAAGATTCCAATGGCGTCTTGTGCTTCTTCCCAGGCGTTAAAGATGTTCTTTATTAGTGTGACGCCAGCGTCAGTTGTGCAACGCCCTTTGGTGAAACCGTATTGTTGATCATGAAAGATGGAATGTTTGTTAAAATGACGCAACAATTGGTTGAGCATTAACTTTTCGAAGACTTTACTGAGAACCGGCAGAATTGAAACTGGCCTATAATTATTGGCTTCCTTGCTATCCCCGGATTTAAACAATGGAACTACTTTACTGTGTTTCATGAGGTCCGGAAAAATTCCTTGATCGACACTCGTGTTAAAAATGAAAGCTAAATAGGGTGCAATAGTTTCAATGATTGATTTACATACTTTTACAGATAATCCCCAAAGATCTTCTGTTGATTTAATTTTTAGATCTTTAAAAGCTTTTAAAATAGCCTGGGGGTTTGTATGTTGAAACTTAAACTCCGAAGGGCACGCATTTACATTCTTTCTAAGTAAGTCAGCAGAGAGCACGGGTGAGGAGTTTAAAGCTGTTGTAGTTTTAAAAGGAATATTAACAAAAAAGTTTTCAAATTCCTGAGCAACCTCTACATCTGAATGTATGGGACCATGTGCAGTCGCTAAATTAATTTCAGTATTACGCTGTATTCGTATTCACGTACCAATCATATTATTTCCTTACACATAATTGTTTTGTTAGGAAACACCATCTAGGTGTACTAGATAGAATAGCTGGATACCATGACTGAGAAATTATACATAATACTGTTACATGGCCAGTTTTAATGCAGTTTCACTCTGAAAAGGTAAATATGCATACATTTCCTCAAGTAAGTGTTGAGACAGTTCGATACAAGCCATTTAGCGCTTCTAGGTGACCTAGAATTCTATCTAGGCCCTATAAATAGATAGCACCTATGTAATTCTAGTACATAGACATCACTTGCTTGAGATAATGTGTCTGTGTATGCCAGCATGGACGTTTCTATGCGTCTGCCGATGGGTCACTATGTCCAGAGACTTTTGGTGCCTGGTCAGCTATACATATGCTGTCTGAAGCATTACCTCTGTGTACCCTCAGGCAGGCGCCTAGACTCAGTCACAATACAGAACTAATATATAGCTATACACACACATACAGAGACGTTAAAGCTGTGGAACAACGAAATATTTCGTATTCAGCCGCATCACAGCGCCTTAAGCAGGAGAAAGGCTAGTAGTACACCTATCAGGGTACCGCCTTTCGGCAGCCCAGTTCTCCAGCTACCCAACCACACTTCCGGAAGGAGCCTAGCTCTGGTGGTTGAGGAGCTGATCGACCTGACATAGTGCGAGGTTCCATGGATTTTTCATGTAAACAAACATGTCAGAGTGAATGCTACTTCGAGGGTTGGATATGTATCCACTAAACTTCTACCGTAGGATAGCCCATCGCGAAGGCTATCCGATGGTGGATGTTTGGTGAGGATCCGCCCAGCAGTTTGAGTACAAATTGAGTTTATGTGCTAAGATTAGGAACATAAGCTAACTTTTCGCACCTTTACGTGGCTGTACGCCTAAAGGTTGTCAATGTAACCGTGACATGTATGTGTGTCGACGGCCCAGTAGGAGGGCTCCAAGTCCCTTGCTGGTACCCTAGATCTAAGGTGTCTAGTTTTAGAAGAAAATCAATTGTAAAGCATTAAACTGGCGGGAATTCCCTTTCTTTGGTGTTCTTCCTACGAGAACTCCGTCGAATCGGTTCAGTAGAAGGATAGTTTCCGTCAGTTACAAGCTTAGAGTCGTAAGCTATATTTTTAGAAATAAAAAGTTTTTGCGCACGAAAAATCGTGGTCCTCGTTGCAGTCGAGTTTGTGTGAACGATAGTGCGCAGGCGCATTATCGTATTGTAGCCATTATTTCACCTAAAGTCGTTTCCACGCATCATTGTGTAACGAGGACCATGAAGAGACGTCGCTTCTGGTCATGAGCAAATAGTTTTTAGGGTTCCGTACCCAAAGGGTAAAAACGGGACCCTATTACTGAGACTCCGCGGTCCGTCAGTCTGTCTGTCTGTCTGTCACCAGGCTGTATCTCATGAACCGTGATAGCTAGACAGTTTAAATTTTCACAGATTATGTATTTCCGTTGCCGCTATAACAACAAATACTAAAAACGGGGCTCCCATACAACAAACATGATTTTGCTGCCGTTTTTTGCGATTATGGTACGGAACCCTTCGTGTGCGAGTCCAACTCGCACTTGGCCGGTTTTTTATTTATCCGGACATCACGTTTTCACCTCAACATACTTGGCAGCCTTCAAGTGACTCCAGGGTTCATATTTACCAGATGACAACTGAACAATAGGTGCAAGGGGCGTCAACTAGTACATTATTACCTCAATGGCGTCAACGCGTTTTAGCAGGAGCCTTACAACCTCCTGATTGCCTGTCGGCCTTGAACGATCACGTCCGTCCCGTACACATAGATAATTAATAAACGTAATTAAATTCCCACATTAATAATAATAAAACAACAACGTATAACTCGAATAATAAAATTAACAAAGATTAAAGAGGACAGTGATTTGCGAATTTAGCATTATCTATGGTTAGATCTTTCTTGAATGTCAATAGAGGTTGCTCAGTTTTTGGTTCAGCAACTGACGGAGGAAGGACCCTTCCTTGCCAACCCTGTGTTGATAACCTGAGAAAATGGACGAGATTTAACAGTTTAAGCTGAACCTGTCTGGCTGCTTAGCAAGCCTAACCTGACACGACCGCTTAAAGTCGTGGCGCTCTGCCCGGCGAGCATGGCCTACTGTGACATCGCTTAAGTCACACTTTTAATCACAGTTTGGGCGATAAACTCATTTTGTCTTAAATGCTAGCACGGCGGCGTGAGATATTTTCTTGACTAGTGGCATAACTTCTTGACGTTTATTTTTTTCTTTTTCGGAAATTTTCCAATTTTATTGCAGTTTCGGTTTAACCTTGGCCATAAAAACCATTTATGTTCTGAGAAGCATAGCCCTACGACGCACTGTTGCCGAATTATGGGCCTCCGTATCTTATTTTATTTTGCATATTTCCAAAATGATATCTCGAAAACGGTATGTCCTAGGCCAAAAATAACCAAAATTTAGCCCCCCCCTTTGCTACCCCCATGTTAGCAGCATCCCAACATGAATTACAAGTTTTTTTTTTTTACATTGCTTGGTTTTCGACTCGGTCATGACAAGTTATGATAAAATATGTCATGTCTTACAATTTGTCTTAAATGCTAGCACGGGACAACCATGCGACATAATTTACAGGCGCGACTTGCTTTTCTTGTTGTTGACTTCATAGTGCGACATAATTTGAATAGACGACCAAATAAAATAATACGTAAAAAAGTATGCCGTTCATACAGCTAAACAACTTTTTAATTTTGTTGGGAATAAATTAATATTTGACCCACGAGCATAGACTCGATATGCACACTTTATTTTTGTTAGAAAGATATAATTATTGTGAAAATTTTAATAATTACTAAAAAATATAATAGCTTGGACCAATACCGGTGGGCCCCTATTTTTTATATTTTAAATGTTTTTTGGGGATTTTATTTAAGAAACATTTAAAAATGTAGAAAGCAAGAAGAATATGGTATAAAAGAAAATAATTATAAAAAAAATAATCATAATTAAAATTAGAACAACAAAAAAAAAAATACAAGTATGAAAAAGTAATAATATAAAATTAATTAATAATCCTGTAACATTTCAATTAATTAATAAGCATTGATCACGAATCCACCATACACACAAAATGAATTTATTGCCATTTGGTGCCGTAATTAGAAGGCAAATATATTTTTTTCAACTATAAAATTTTATCACCACCTCCGAACGAAAGTGATACATTTTTCTAAATCATCTGTCAAAATGTGACATTTGTGACAAAATGGGTGCGCCCGTATTAGCAATTAAGACCCGAGGAGTCCCAAACAAACGTCAGGAAATTTTCTCACGCCGCCGGTGCTATTATTTAGGACAAAATGGCGTTATCGCCCAAACTGCGATGAAATGTGTGACTCAAGCCATGTCACAGTAGGCCGTGCTCGCCGGGCAGCAACAAGAAAGGCATGTTGCGCCTTTAAAATATGTCACATGTTTGACCTGTGCTAGCATTTAAGACAAATTGTAAGATATGAGATAATTTATCATGTCATGTCACAAATGTCTTGGGTACGCCCATGCTCGCTAGGCTGGTGTTGTTCCGTGGTCTGGCGCAATCAAGGTGATCCTGATCCCGAGTTCTGGGAGATTGGTGATTCGAACCCAAGTGTGCTGACAGACCCGGGTTTTGGCGGTTCTGAGGTTTGACCCAACGAGTGCAGGCAGTGAGGCCATCCTTTTCTATCGGAAGGCCCCACCATTCCGAATGGTGTGATTAAGCGTCGCCGGCTCCAGGTAACGATCATCATCATCATCATCATCATCATCAGCCTATTAATGTTCCCACTGCAGGGACACAGGCCTCCTCTCTGTGAGAGGGAATGGGCCGTAATCCACCACGCGGGCCCAGTGCGGGTTGGTAGATGTCGCATGTCTTCGAATTTTTGGTTCTAGGACATGCCGGTTTCCTCACGATGTTTTCCTTCACCGTTTTGAGAGCAGTGGTGAAGAAATAATTTACACAAAGTAAAGCGCCTGCCTGGGCTCGAACCCACGATCTACAACTTGTAAGTCGCGGCCGATACCACTGGGCCACCACTGCTCTCCACCAGGTAACGATAGCGTCACCGAATCATTTACGGACTGTGCCCGTAGGCCGCGTGTTTCGTGCAGACTGCAGGGATTTCTCTCTGTAGTCTGATGCCAAGGGTCCACTTTTCCGCCAAACTGTGAATTAGTTGAGAGATATGAAAACCTAGTGTTTACCACGTTAGGTGTAGAACCATAACCTTTGAGAGAGTGATACCAAGTGACCTTAGTTCTGCTGAACATATATATGAGGTCTTTTCAGTGTAAAGACCAGTGGTTATAAAGTGTTTAGCTGTGTTTCCGGGTACTTTGCCCATGGTTATGTTTCTTTTATGAGCACAGCAAGAATAGGTCTGTTATATTCGATTGAGCTAGAAGTTATTAAGCGTTCATCTCACGAACTCGCACAAGCGACTCTGAGCTTGTTATTTAGTGTCTCATCTCTGGTGTTTCCATAACACACCTTGTTACAGAGACGGGGTGTGTTAAGGTGAACATTTTAGTTGTTTAAGTTTTGGGAAGATCTGAGTGTTAGCGGCTCGCCACAATTTTAGGTATGTGTACCTGTATGTTACAATTGTTTATTACAATAAACCTTGTAATGTGTAATAATATATTTGTGTAATTGGATCTTTCCCTACTAAAATATACCCTCTAAATTTACTGGAGGAACGGTTAATCTGTAAAGAGGAACCGGGCCTTACAGGATGTCAAAGTCAACTGAGTTAAAGGCATTGCTGAAGTCCAGTAAAACCAATACAGTCAGAGATTTATTCTCCATAGCCAGTCTTATGTCGTCGGTTATCTTAACAAGAGTTGTTACAGTACTATGGCCAGGTCTGAAACCAAATTGGTAAGAACTCAGCTGGTCATTAGAGGACAAATAACAAGACAGTTGCTTCTGGATAATTCTCTCGAGGACTTTGGAGAGGATTGGAAGTATGGATATTGGACGGAACTGGGATGGTAAGCAGGGATTTGAAACTTTAGAAAGCGGTAGGACGTGAGCCTTCTGCCAGGCTCTATCTATGTTCTATGTTAGGGGTTCCTCGGGGTGTTGGTTTCCGCACTTAGTCCCTCAAATGGACCTTTGTACGTGGGCCATGGCGGCCGTTGGGTGGTCATTCCAACCAGCACGCTTTCTTCCAGGCTGTAGGAAAGAGTTTTTGAAAAGTGAAAAATTAACAATGTGAGTTACGACAGGAACTATTTCAGTCAAAATAGGCAAGAACATTTGTAGTTGGAGACCATCGTCTCCTACCGCCTTAGTGGAGATGGACAGGATACATTTCTTAATGTCTAGTTCAGTAATTGGGTGGAACGAGAAAGAAGTATTTGTTGGCAAAGGAAGATTAGAGAGTTCTTTGAGAGTGGAGGATTTAACATGGTTGTCGAGGGTGATTGGTTACTTAGAAAAATACGCATTAAGTGCATTGAGGTCCATCTTATCGAGAGAACTCTTGCTTGAGGCTTTGCCAATACCAAGAGTTTTCAAAAATTGCCATACTTCTGTCGGGTTGAGGTTATCAATGGAGTTATGAATGTGACGCCTTTTTGCATTCCTACACAGACGAACGCAGCGATTCCGTATCTTCTTGTAAATTTCCCAATTATCTTCAGTGGGCTGCAAGTCTATACAAGCGCTTAGCCTTGTCACGGTTAGCCATCTGATTTTTAATTGCTGGGGATAGCCATGGCGCAGGAAGGTGTTTTACTCTCATCTTTTTAAGAGGAGCATGTACCTCATATAGTTCCAGCATAATCCTGCTGAAGACTGATACCATAGAGTCTATATTATAGCAGGTGAATACAGGAGACCAGTCAATCCCACCCGCATCAGTCCTCAAACGCTCCAAATCAACGTTTTTAAAACTACGAAGAAAAAGAAATTTGGCCTCGCGTTTAGGGGGTCGAATCTTGTAGGAAAGATAAATGAGGTCATGATAGGAGAAGGGAGCAGGAAGTTGTCCTTGTGTGGCTACTTTATTAGGGTCAGAAACTAGAATGAGATCTAAAAGAGAATGAGTACAGTGAGGAGCCCTGTGAGTAGCATTTAACGGAAGTAAGTGCATATTGACTGAAGAGACTGGAGTTGATTGGAGTTTACGGCTGCGCATATCTCCCTTAATCAGACAGGTGTTGAAGTCTCCGAAGATAACGGTATGCTCATAGAGTGGGGAAAGATTTTCTAATTTTGTTTCAAAAGAGGAAAAGTAATCGATTTGACAATTAGGACTGTAATAGACACCTAAAAGTACTTTTGTGTGTTGAAAGTCTATTTCAATGAATAGGTGTTCAGTAAACTTTGAGTGGATATTCGGAGACTACGGACTATGCTGTTACTGATATCTCCACGGAGATAAATGGCGACCCCCCACATCCCTTGCCCGTTCTGTCATTGCGGACAATCTTGTATTCAGGCAGAGAATACTGCGTGGAAGGAAGTGCAGGTTTGACAAAGGTTTCCGATACAAGGACAGCGTGAACAAGATCCGAGTCGAAAGACGACAGCAGATCAGAGTAGTGAGCAGGAATGCTTTGAGCATTTATATGAACTGCGTTGAAGAATTTGCTACCATTGGAAAATCTAGAAGAAAGGTGGTCTCGAAGATTAAGAGAATTATCATCGCTGAGATCCCCAGCAAAGCCCTCCTCCGACGCAAAATAATAATAATAAAATACAACAACATCATCTGACATAATAAAAAATAAATAAAATAATATATAAACTGCTGTCTAATAAATAATAAATTACTGTCTAAAAACAAACAAAATCAATCTAAGTACTCAAACCTCAATGCGCTCGCCGGTTACATTAATATAAGTTAAAATAAATTCTAAAAAGCCAATAGGCTAAACAAAACAAAAATATAGTATATTTCCGAACGTAAATTGCCGAAAGAAAAGTTAACACAACTAATGTCAAGTGACGCTTGACAGTGACAATTTAAATGATATCAAAAGTCAAAACAAAAATGATAACGTAATTATAATATCGAGTGACCGACTTACAAAGAAAAAACTGTTATGAGTAGTATCATACACCGAGAAATGGAAAAACCGTGACGACGTACCATCATTTTGCTGGCTTGCGAGTCCGCTTCTCAGGCACTGGCTTCGATGTCGCAGCCGAGGACTCGGCAACAGGGGATTGGGCCACTAGCATGCCACTAGATCTCGATATTCCACTGCAGACTCAATCTTTCTTCGCGATTTCTCGGAGACCTGAACCACAATTCTTCCCTCTGACGTCCCAACACCTATTTATCCCGTACAAATTCCGTGCATTCATAAAAATGGCATGTCTGTGCTTAGTTAGAAATTCGGCAAACGTCAGTCCAGAGCCCTTTAATTTAGTCTTATTACGCCATACCTCGTTACGTAAGATGCGGCTTTCAAAGCGAACCAGGAGAGGACGAGGCTTGCTGGTGTTACTTCCGAGGCGGTGACAGGCTGTAATGTCTTTTCGAGTGATGCTCTTCAATACCAGCCGCTCCGACAAAATTTTAAGGAAACCTGTGCTAGGATATGTCTCCTTCTCCTCAGATAGGCCATGCAGTAGGAGAACCTTGGCACGGGATGCAATCCCAAATCTAAACTCCATCTGGGAGTTCAGCGTACTGAAGGTCTTCCATACTAAGTCCTTGAAATCAGTGAAGTCCTTTTGATAGGCTGGCAATTGTTTTGTGTGTAGCCTCACTGGTTGCATTCTTCAAGTCTTCTTCGTACTGAGACATTCTTGACGAAAATGTGAGTGAAAGTTCCTCAACGCAGGTTGACAGTTTGGTGTACAGATCCATTACAGTAAGTGCAGTGCTGGTAATTTATATAAGTATGTGATGAAGAAGAGTTGATTAATTGACTGGAGTGCGGCAGAGGTTTACTTACAACTTCAATATAATTTCCTCATTTAAAGTCCACTTTTACAATTATTTTAAATTAAAAATAAAAGAGCTCAAAATTTTTGTGTTGTTCTTTGGACTACCCTCTTTTTTTTTGCATCAATACAGTTCGTCACAGAACACAAGTACATTGGACTCATAATCGACAACAAATTGAATTGGGTTCCCCACATTAACTATATATGTGATAGATTAAGATCTATCTTTTTTTTTTAAAGAGTTTTTCGCTAATACGAATTTGACGCTCTGTATGGTATACATAATAAAATACAGTATTTATACTTAACTTACGCAAAATACGCGCTTGGTCGTGGAGTTGCGGAAACCAGCCCGTTTTAACCTAATCTTTCTTTTTTTTTTTTGGTCACGCTGGGAAAAAATGCATTACTCATACCCGCCCATTGGGAGAATGAGGACGGGCTATGTGGGACTCCCCGGGCAAGACAAGCCCTGTATACCCACTAAAATAACCCAGCGGCACTCCCGCTTTATCCGAATGGAGGAGGACTGGGAAACTGGCACAGCCTTTACGTCCAGTCCTCCGCCGACGACCGCCCGCCTTTACAGCGGGGCCTTCACGCCCCTCCCTTAGTGGAGGGGCCCGGGAATGACCACGTGCTCGGCCATACCCGCCCGTCGAGGGTGGTGACTAGTGCAATGCGAGCGAAAGGCGCCCGCTAGTCACCACCAGGAGGTGGGAGGAGACGATCGTACAACCGCCTTCTCCCACCCCTTCTGCGCATGCGGAGTGGTGGCGCGAGAGGATCATCCTCCCGCGCACGCTCCGCCGCCTCCTTTTGCGAAATCACGACCTCGCAAAAGGAGGCAACCGCCGCCCAGGCCTCCTCACTCCCCAGCATGGAGTTGACCACACTGGGCAGTGAGAGGTCCTGCCCGATCGCACTGTTCAGGGCACGGCGCAGCTCCGCGCAGGCTGGGCACACCTCCAGGGTGTGCTGCGCCATGTCTTCTGCCGCCCCACAGTCGTGACACGCCGGGGTTTCCTCCCTCCGGATCCGGTGCAGGTGCGTTCCGAAACAACCATGTCCGGACAACACCTGCACCAAACGGAACGAGAGGAAACCAGTTTTTAACTTACGCAACACTTAAACAAATGATTTAAATTAGGTTCTGGGTCTGTTCTTCAATGCAAACTTAAGCATACGTTTTACTTATCTAACTTTGTTTGATAAAAGTATGGATAAACTTATGTTGTGGACACCAATTTGTGATCATCAACATCTCAATAAAATATGATATGTGTCCTCATCTTCATTACACATGCTGCAAAAAGGTGGTGGTATTTTTTTCATTAAAAATCCGAATTTGTTGAGAGGCATATATCTGGAACGAAGTCTTAATAATATGGTTAAGTCCGCCCTGCAAATAAAACACTTATCAATCTAAGGTGAATATGAGGGTTGTGAATGGACTGTTTTATACCAAATGCATTTTTCCCTGGGACGAAGATCAAAGTAGTCTTTCCAATTTTGTAAACAAATATTTTTAAGGACTGGAATAAAGTCCGTGTAATGTGGAATTGCTACGAAATCGGTGCCATCCGAACATGCTTGTTTTGCAAGATAGTCTGTGTTGAGGTGTGTCCTCGTGTATCGGGAATTATAATCAGGGAGGTGCTGGCAGCGAATGACTCGTTTTATTTCCTCTTGTAAAATTAGATTTATTATTACAGTAAGTATCAGTAAGAACAGAGAAGTTTAGAGTTGTTTGCCCGTGATGGAAAAGAGAGCCTGGTTCACTACACTCCTTGGAAGTCGCGTCGCTCCCGTTAGGGAGCGATGCGAGCGGTGCCGGAACTATGTTCTCAGCCCGCGGGTGCAGCACCGGGGCTCATCATAATGAACCCGTCCTTGGGTGGTCATTGAACCTAGCTTGTGTGCGCGTTGATGTCTTTTGTACTATGATACTGAGGTACCAACGCGCACTGTGTTTGGCTTGTTGTATGTGACTGTAGGCGCGCCGCGGCGACCGTTCTGATCGATTCGCCGTTTTTCATGGCCTCCTGGCGGTCCACCCCAGCCAAGTGAGACCCAGGGTGTACCCTGGGAGGCCCAGCTAGGGTCGCCAGCGGCAGGAGCACCGACTTTGGCGTACCTACAGTTTGGTAGTGAAAGCGACTAGCTACTACTAGCGCCGTTTGTGTGTGTGGGAGCGGCAATGACCTGAATTACACCGCTCATGATAACCGATAGCGCGCGGCGACCGCAGCGCTATTCGGTGCATGTGTACTTGCGAGTGTAAAGTTATGAGTGTCTGTTTACGACGTAAAGCTTGTCTATATTAACTTAGAACAAACTTCACGCCGTGTATGTCGTGTGGGGTGGGTAGTGTTATTGTTTGAGTAAGCAGCGTGTAGAATGTTGCTGCTTACTCAGGCGTCAAGTCCGGGAGGTGGATGGGGTTGCACTGTCTGTGGTTAGGAGGTCCCGTGGTAGACGTTTTTTGTCCGGCGGGCGCGCGTGCCATGGCGCTATATCTTTGATATGCGGCCAGGCAGAAGCGTCGGCCCGCGCGAACATTGACGTTGCGAGGCGGCCCACGAATGTGTCCAGGCTCTCAATCCCGGTGTCCCGCATGATGACATCGCTCCTCACGTAGCGAGGAGCGTTCACAACGCAGCGCAGAGTTATGTTTTGTTGCGCTCGGAGCTTTTTCTTGTTGGTCTCGCTCGTGAGGGCGAACCAAGCTGGGGAAGCATAAGTTAGTATGGAGCGAATATAAGTTTTGTACACGCCCAGCTTGGTGCGTGCGGGGAGGCGGGATGAGAGTACTGGGTTGAGCAAGTTGCGTGCTACCCTGCACTGGTTTACCACGTTTGAGACGTGCAGCCCCATCGTGAGTCGGCGGTCGATTGTCACACCCAGGTACTTGGCATGGGGTGACCACTCGACGTCGACTCCTTGAAGTTTCAGGCGTGGTAATAGGGGTCCTAAGCCTGTGGTGATGGCCTGCGTCTTACCTACATTCACCGTTAGGCGCCATTTGGATAGCCATTCTGGGATGCTCTCTAGGGCGCGCTGCATCTTACGCGCCGCGTGTTTGGTGTTGAGAGATGTTGTTATGTACGCGGCGTCGTCAGCGTACAGCGCGAGTGTCGCCTCTGGGGGCGTGGGAATGTCATCGGTGAAGCAGGAGTAGGACGCAGGTGAGAGACAGCTGCCTTGCGGTACGCCCGCCCGTATTGGCCGGGGGGCAGACAGCTCGCCCTCTACCACCACTCTGAATGTCCCGTTGGTCAGAAAGGATCGAATCACATGTATAAGGCGACGGGGCGCGCCTTTTTGGGAGATCTTAAAAAGTAGGCCTTCGTGCCACACATGGTCG